>CM035442.1:47251659-47596659 GCA_020310875.1 Ceratopteris richardii | reverse complement strand
ACTTTGCACTCCTCAACTCAGTTTTGGTACGTGTGCAGCAGGAATTTGAAGCACCATCTCATCTCTGGAAGGTCTCCACCATCTCCTCCAACAGTGGTATCAGAGCACCATCAAGGTAAAATGGGAGATGGATTTCCATCATTCATTGACAAATTGGACAGGGGCAATTATCGAGCTTGGTCCCTAAGGATGAAGGCTTACCTCCAAGGAAGAAGCTTGTATGGATACATATTTGGAGATGAAAAAATGCCAACCTTTAGGAGCAAAAACCAACTTACAAGAGAGGAGCAAGAGAGACTAGTTGCATGGTGCGCAAAGGATTCTCTAGCCAAGTCTTACATACTCAATTCAATATCTGATTTTTTGTTACCTCATATTAGGAATCGTAAGACTTCCCAAGAGACTTGGGAAGTACTATCTTCATACTTCTCATCAAATACAAGGGCCAGAAAGAACCAAGTTTGGATGGAGTTCACAACCTTGAAGAAGCAACCAAAGCAAAGCGTAGTTGACTATGTGACCAAGGTGAAGGATGTAGCTGATCAACTTAGGAGTATTGGAGAGGAAATAGAAGAGGAGCAGATAGTAAGGAAGATCATAAATGGAATCAAGGCTGATTACAAATGGGAGTCTTTTATCACAACAATGGACCTATATATGGACATGCAGATACCTGACCTCAATACATTAATGGGACAACTCTTCACACATGAGACAAAGCTCAACAAGAATGGAGACACTTCTAGAGGTAATAAATCTTTTGCCCTTTACACAGATAAAAATAAGAGTAAAGATAAAGGAAAAGGTAAGAAGAGTGAAGAAGATGCAAGTACCTCTCAAGTGAGTTTCACAGGTAGAGGAAGAGGTACTAGAGGAAGGGGCAGAGGAGGAAAGCAAGGTAAGGGGAGACCATACAAATCTTCACCTTGCAACATCTGTGGCTTGACCAATCATACCACATATGAATGCTTCAGGAATACAAGGAATGAAAGAGGAAGAGACTTCCACAGAGGAAGCTACGGACAATCAAGAGGCAGGTTCAATAATGGAGTAAATAACTACCATCACAATTATAACCAAGGCTACAACAACAACTATCAAGGAGGCTTCAGAGGAAGGAGAGATTACAACAACTATACAGATGATCAAGAGGATTCCCTATTACTCATGAATATGATAACCAAGCAAGGCATAGTGGAAAGCAACGTTTTCGCAACAGCAACGGCAACGGGTTAGCAACGGGTTAGCAACGAAGGCAACGTCTGGACCTAGGAGTTGCGATAAAGTTATTTATTTTTCAAATTTTTTATATCTATTTTTCACATATTTTGGGTCCTATGATATGTAATAAGGTGGGATATGACTATATATACCATAAAATACTTATTACAATATAAGATATATCATAAATAATAGAGATTATCAATCTAACTTGAAAGTTGGTCGTGACTCGTGACTCGTAATTATATCATAACCCTCCACACAGCCTTAAGATTATATCATATACAATTATCTCAAATACATCATCATTATATCAAAATTCAAATACAATCATAACATCAATAATCATAACATCATCATCTAGATTCTAGATTCTAACAACATAATGATCATAACACTTAACTTTCAAGTTTCTAGTTTCTAAGTTCTAACTTCTAACTTTTAACAAATTACAATAAACATCATGATTTATAACATAAATGATAAGACCTGGCATCATACATGTCACATGATCATATCATCGTTCATACATCAAAATAAAACAATAGAGATCACTATGACAAATGATAAATCATAAATCATATGAATCATGACGCATGGCATAAATCATAAGTGGCAAATGATACATATCATGAAATACCAAATGTACATATCATGAAATACCAAATGTCAAACATGAAATGTCAAAGCCTCAAATGTCAATAATCAAACTTTGTCACTCTGACATGGTGTCAGATGACAAATCATCACTCTCATCATCATCATCATCATCATCCCTAGTAGTAGTGGTATGTGGTCGGCTACTAGTGGATGCATCACCACTACCACTAGGTCCTCTGCGGCTCCGAGATGATCTGGTATCATGCTGAGGTAAGGTCAACTCATGGTACAGCATAGTATATAAGTCCAGATCCTCTGGAGGAATATCTAGAATATCTCTGACTTTCTCTATATCTACTGTGTCCACGTTGACCTCCCTCACATCTCCTGTATGTCCGCCGCTCTCCAAGAGACGCAAGTTGCAGTGGCAATAAACTAGCCGCTCCAACTGCGCTGTAGATAATCTGTTCCTCTTCTTTGTATGGAAGAGGGCCATGTGCTCCAATTCCTTTCACGAGGACTTACGCTGCAGTCCTGTGAAAGGATACGAATAGCTAACTCTCTCTGCATTAAACATAATTCAAAAAATAATTAGTACATAAATCATAATACATATTTATCACATGTCACACAGTACACTAAAGACTTTTGACTTAGTACTTACCAACTGAGGAGCACTAGCACCATACATCTCCCACCATGATACTGGCCGCAACTGAGCAGATCTCAAACAAGCTTTATCCTTTCCAAAATGGCCACCACCATTTTGGAATACCAAGAGCTGTCTCTCCAACTGAAGTCGCAACTCTACATGAGCTGGATAAAGCCTATATACATATGTGTTCCATGCACTCAAGAGCTCCTCATCCACGATGGCCTGCTGAGATCTCCATAAGGGATGCAATAAGTGTGCCATCCCATGGATCGGGCGATGAAACCAATCCCATCGATCCCTCCACACAGCCTTAAGCTGCTCAATCCTATAAACAAAGAAATTATAAATTTTAGAGACTAATTTTTAAGATAATAAGAATTTTAAGTGTCAAAAATTCAAAGTAATAAGTAATAACTTAATAAATACCTGTCCAATGTCAAATGTGGGCAACGTGAAAGGGACTCGCCAACTCGATCCATGAACTCATAGACGAGTCCCAATGTACTCCCCTCCATATCAACGATGCGAAGGACAGAATATAATGGATGTATGGCATGCACAAGTGCCTCTACATCCCTCCAAAATGAATCCGACAAGCATGTAATCCGTACAAAATCTGCTCTCGGGGTAGTGTGTCCATCCCAGGCAGTCCACTCTGTAGACACAACTGTCTGCATCAAAGCCTGCCGCACCCGAAGTAGTCTCTCCATCACTATGCACATGTAAGCAAATCTGGTCTTCGCAGGCTTTAGGATATCCAACTCACTGTATGATCTGAAAATAGCTAATAGTTTTGGTCTCTTTGTGAACAAAGAGACCACCTTATGGCAGGTGGAAAAAATAGAATGAATCCAAGGGATCTTTCCAAGATCCTCTATCAAAAGATCAATGCTATGTGCGGCACATGGGGTCCACACAATGGAGGGAAACTCTGCCTCTAACAATCTACCCATGGCCACACAATTACTTCCATTGTCGGTAATGACTTGCACAACATTCTTTTGACCGACATCCATAATAGCCTGACGGATATGACCATATATAAACTGACCTGTGACACAAAAATTACACCAAATCAGCCATGTACATAGTACATAGTACATACTACATACATAATACATATATATAGCATATGCAAAATTCAAATGCGTATCTTAAAATTAAAACTTGAAATTTCACCTATACATACCTGTCACTGTAAGTCAAGCCTCTGATGCATCGATGGCGCGAAGGAACATAGTGCCTTTGCAACAATGCACTAGTATGTTATATACATTCCTTTTCCTGATGTCTGTCCATCCATCGCACATAATAGTGCATCCATACTTCTCCCATGTGCCCATCATCGGCTCTAACTGCTTCTCCACTATATCTTTTGTTTTGCGTAGCTCACTAGTCCTCAACTCCTCATATGAAGGACCGCTCCATCGATATCCTAATGTGCTCACTAACTCCATGGCTTCCTTCCATGCGGGTGTGCGTGCAACATTAAAAGAGAGGCCACACTGTATGAAAAGCTTCATTATACCTTGTTTGGCCTCAAGCTCCCTCTGCCTCTGAAAACCAGCATGTACGGATGCCGAAGAAAGTGATCCTCTAGGTGCCTTCACCGGTGGCTGAGTGTCACCCTCAAGATCGATGGTATCATGTCCATGCTCATCATTCCCTCCACTAGAGGATCCCCTATGAGTCTGATGTGCTGGAGCATTGTGTGGAGGAGGATCACTGGAGCTAATAGAGGTGGAGGTGGGCCGAGAGCTCTGTGGATACTTTCTAGCTTCCCTTTGAGCTACCCACTCAAGGAGCTCATCCTTGATATCAGCTGGCATAGGCTGCTTGCATGCTGAAATGCCCAAGCCACTAAATTTGGCAAGGTGGGCTTTGATACGATCTGCCCCACCACCCCCTTTGTAACCACATAGGTTACATGTCCATCTCTCACTCCCACCTGATCCAAACTTCCCTTGGCTAGTCACGTACTTCCAACAATTTTGCTTTGGTTTAGGCATGGTGAGTCTCTCTCTCTCTCTCAATCTCTCTCTCAGATCTCTCTCTCTCTCTCTCTCTCTCTCTCTCGTCGGCTGAGGGCTCAAGGCTCGGCTTCGGGTGTGCGTTCGCTGCTGCAGAAGACCGAAAGTGAAATGCCCTCTCCCGCGAGCCCGTTTCGGGCTCAAAGGAGAGGGCAAAAAAATTTGCCTGCAACACAACGCGTTGCGTACGTCGCAACGCAACGCCGTTGCGTTGCGAACGTTGCAGACGCTACGCAACGCGTTGCGTTGCAACTATGAAGCAAGGTAAAGATGATGAGTACCTATTCTATATTGATTCTGGTTGCTCCAATCATGTAGCAGACAATATTACATTATTGTCTGACTACAGGTTAAATTCACAAGGCATGGAGCATATGTGGAGGATCCTCAATAAGGCTTTAAGAGGATTGCAAAAGGTGAGAAATCTGTTAGACTTTTTACCTTTGAAGTTGAAGATACAAGAAATATTGCTCTCTTCAATTATAAAGACCAAACCCTATCTGAATTGGAGATATGGCATAAGAGACTAGGTCATATAGGTGAAAGGGCATTGAAGCAAATATGCAGGGATCAGAGTGTGCTTGGCATCCCAAATGTGTCCAAGCAACACATGATTTATAAATGTGGAGCATGCCAATTTGGCAAGTCACATAGAAAACTATCCAACAAAAGAGGATACATGTATGAAGACTACTTGGAACTTGTACACATAGATGTGTGGGGTCCTAGCAAGGAAGTATCAATTTCAGGGTCAAGGTATTATGTTTTATTCATAGATGACTATAGTAGGTGGACAATACTTTATTTTATGAAGCATAAAGATTAAGTCTTCACTTGTTTCAAGAAATATTTTGCATTTGTTGAGAATCAAACAGGTAAAAGTTTGAAGAGGCTCAAAACTGATGGAGGTGGTGAGTATTTCGCACATGAGTTTGACTCCTTACACAGAGGCATAAAGAGAGAGACTACTGAACATAATGGAGTGGTAGAGAGAAGAAATAGATTGATAGTAGAATCTGCAAGATCAATGTTGAACGAGAAAAAACTTTCTAATTATCTATGGGTAGAGGCTGTTTCCACAGCCACTTACCTAATCAATTGGGTTCCAGCCAAGTCTCTGGATGGGATGACATCTTATGAGGCATGGAATGCGTCTCCTAGCTTGAGAGGTTTGAGCCTGCTGAAGAGTCACCCCTCTCGGTGTGTGAGCTGAGGAGAGGGGGGTCTATGTACGTCGTGGAATAAAGAAGTCAGTGAGCTGACTCTGTCTCCCTCCTGAATGGGCTTCTATAGTAGGCTGGAGTAGGGAATCTCTGTGACTCTGTATCTCTAGTAAGAATCACCCGAGCTGTCGTTGGTCTCTAGAGTCCATGATCTCTCGGAGGGTGGGCTGCCCTGTAAACAGAGTCTCGTATTTGCCTCTGATGTCATCATATGCACTACATCTGCATACAGTGCTCCTCATCCTCCATCTTTACTCAGCATACCCTGCATATCCGCTCCTCTTTGGGAATGTCTGCGGCTCTGCACGTCTCAATCTCTAGTCGGTGTGATGAAACTCTCAACTGGCCAATTGCTACCCTCGAGCTATGAGGCATGTAAGTATCCATGCAGCATGGCCGCTGGATGAAACCGTCCATTAGTATGTCTAAGAACTGGTCTCGATAGTGCGATAATCTTGATCCCATGTGTGGTGTGTGCCATGTCTGACTAATGTAGAGCTTCCAAGATCCTGTCTGTGCACAACATTCCTCTCACGACAGGAAAGGTGGATATGAGGTGAATCTGGGTCATACTGAAAAGGCGGCAATCTGTCCATATCAAGTCCATGATTATCAAACTAGACTCTAACCTGAGTGTACAAAGCTCTCTCATATCCTGACTCTGATATCTGTATAGATGCCTCAAAAGCCCCTAGTGACATCTCCACTCTAACATGGCTAAAGATGCATATCCTCGTGTGAGTTTATCGGTGGCTGCTTGTCTCACGCTGAAGGGGCCAGGCAAGCTCGTGAATGTGACTCCAAGGTAGACATAGGAAGTGACCACCTCAATCTGTCCACCGCTAGCTTTGAATCCTACTCCATTCCTCACCATGGGGGAGGTGTGGAAGATCATGACCTTGGTCTTGCCAAGGTTTACTATCAAGCCCCTCTATGTACAAAACTCATCCAGGGCATCCATGTGGCGTTATAATCCCTCGGGTGACACTGAAATCAATACAATGTCATCGGCATATAATAAAATGTGGACATGTGTACCTGCGAGGTCTGCACCCTCTCCTCCAGCTTGGAGAATGTAGTCCTCAATCTCGTCGATGTAGAGACCAAATATAGTGGGGGACAGTGGAAAGCCTTGCTTAACACCGATGGTGCTAGCAATGGCCTCAGACATACCTCTTGGATACTGTATCCTCAGTCACATGCTCATATAGTGCATAGATGGCCCAAATCATCCTTGATGGTACTCCCAAGCTCTGGAGGCAGCAGAAGAGGCTCTCTTGTGGCACTGTATCAAAAGCTTTGCGGAAGTCCACAAAGCAGCAATATAATCTCTTCTTCCGCACCCTTGCCCCATCAATGAGGCAGCGCAAAATGAAGATGTGATCAATAGTAGAGAAAGCTTGTCGAAAACCTGCTTGGCCTCGTGCTCGTAGCCCCTCGGTCTCTGCGTATGAGCTCAGCTCCGCCTCAAGTATGGCACCATATAGTTTGGCCAATCATGATGGTCCTCTAGTTCCCTGGGTCCAGGGTGTCGCAAGATTTGTGGATAGGGACAATGGTGTGCCTAGTCCACTCCTCTGGGAAGCCCTCCCCTATAGTCTTGTTGAAGACATGTGCAATCAACGGGGCTAGAGTGGAGATTGCGTATATGAGATGCTCGCTCTGCAATCCCGTGTGGTAAATCGAACGTCCATGTCGTAGTCGTCCTATGGCCCTCTCAATCATCTTTGTTGTGAAGAGAGAAGAACTAGTAGGGCGAGGCTCAATTGGCTGGGTAATGGGAGGCTACCTAGGTATCTCATATAATCTCTGAGCATAATCATGCCATATGTGTAGGTCCCCAATAGGTGTGGTCGGGCATGGCTCTCGTAGGGTATGCCATGCTGCAGCACTGTCCATACTCATAAAGAGATGGTATAGCTCAGGCTCTTGTGCCTCCTCAAAGGCTCGCCTCTTCCGACGTGTGAGAGTCTTCATCCGTCCCCTGGCCTCTCTCTCTCTCTATGATCTCTCCCAATGCTCATTGTGTGGTCGGGCGTGGCTCTCGTAGGGTATGCCATGCTGCAGCACTGTCCATACTCATAAAGAGATGGTATAGCTCATGCTCCTGTGCCTTCTCAAAGGCTCGCCTCTTCCGACGTGTGAGAGTCTTCATCCGTCCCTTGGCCTCTCTCTCTCTGTGATCTCTCCCAATGCTCGCTGAGCTCGTAGTCGGCGATAAAGATCTCTGCATTCCTCATCATACCTGCGATGTTGTGGCATAGTCCCGGGAGGAGGTGTGTGACCAGAATGAATGGTGTGTGGGAAGGAGCTGATGGCTGATGTCTGAAGGACTGATGCTACCTGTGAGGTGAGTAGGGATAGCGGAATATCAAGATGAAGCAAGAGAAGACCCTTCTCGACTTGAGCCACATATATGTGAGCTAGCTCGTGTGTGAAGTGGATGGTGGTGTGTGGGATGCGTGCTACCGGTGTGCGTGTAGGGGTGTCTCCCTTGAGGGAGAGCGCTCTACTTCCCCCACCATTTGTGACTCAGTGTGGTATACATGTCAATCCTCCTGAGGTAGGCCATTGAGCCATCCCGTTATAGATAACGAGATTATGTCGAGAGCCTAGTCTGAGTAAGTGAGTGCCATAGAAAAGAAAGAAAGAAAGAAAGTGATATTAACGTCTTCCGAAGGCCAAACTTGGCCTATGAGACAAAACCATGTACAACTGTAGTAACTCGTGTAGAAATAAAATGGAATAGTACTAGCTACACAAAACTGTGTAGGTTGAAAAAGGATCGAAATAACCACAGGATAGTGTATCGAGTGATGGAGAGGTAGTGGGGATAATGTAGTGGTGTGTGGGGAGATGTGGCTCTGACTATGCAGATAATGGCCACCTAATACATGGGGCCCCCATGATAGGAGTGAATATGTATATTCTAACTATAGATAATGGGTGGAGGTGGGTGGAGTATGTGGTACATCGGTGACGGTGTGAGTGCCTCCTGAAGGAAGGCTACCTAGGTGGTGATGGTGCGTCTGTGCTCCATCATGTGGTCGTGGGCTATCATGATGCGTGAGATATCCTCCTGGTATAGTCGTGGTCGTCCGAATCCAGCCCTATGTGGTCGACGTCACTCTTTGTGCCGCTGCCTGCTTGAGCGTGAGCCCTATGCCTCTAGAAGGTGGGTCCCTCTAATGTAGCCCAAGAACTGAGTAATGGTCTGTTGGGTACTCACCCGTGTCTGATGTGTGGGCTGTATCGACTGTTCTCGTCTCTCATACGCTGCCGTGAGGAAACGTCCCAACCTCCGCTTGTCTCCCATGGTCATGCACAACTGTAGTGACTCCTCCATGTGGAACTGTGCTCGTAGATCTGAGTATGCTGGGCATCTGGTAACAAAGTGCTCCTCACTCTCTATCTCTGTATGGCATACTAGGCACCACCTCTCCTCTCTAGGGACTCCCCTGGTCCGACCCCTCTCGATCTCGAGCTTATGTGACGAAACTCGAAGCTTCCCAATGATGACTCGGAGGTGGTGTGGTAGGTATGTCTGCATGTATCGTGGAGTCTCAATGAAGCCCTGGTCTGAGATCTGTAGAAAATGGTCGCGGTAGTGGAGCATTTTCGGTGGCAATGTATCCGTGGGGCTAATCCATGTCCTCTGTATGTATGTATGCCATATCTCCTGTCCAATGACCCAATTCCTCTCCTTGTGGGAGAGCGAATAGGTGGGAGCGTGTAAGTCGTACTGCAGTGGTGGTAGTCTGTCTATATCAAACCCATGATGGGCCAACCAGTCTCGTGTCTGTGCGTACCATGAGCAGGTGTCTCCTGCTAATGCCATGTCACGTGATGCCTGGAAAGCTCGATAAGTGATGCGCTCTGTGTCCATGCTCCGGATCCTATGTAATAGGCATACTATCTGGAACAGTGCCTCTACTAGCATCGGTGGTGCTGCCAGCTCTGCTCTGATAATATCATGTGGTACCGAAGGCTTGCTTCGGATGAGTCTGGCAATCATGAGAATCTGTGGCCTCTCCAATGCTGTCCATGCCAATGTAACTAATCCGGGCCCCCATATGGCTGCCCCATACATGAGCGCTGTTGTAACCAAAGTGTCGAAGAGCCACCCCTTTGTGCGGGGCTTCTGAAAGTGCGCCTGGTGGCACTGTCTCTCCATCAAGGCTAGTGCTGCGTATCCACGTGTGATGCGGTCCCGGGCTGCCTGAGACATAGAGAAAACCCCAGAAGCTGCTGTGAATGTCACTCCGAGATAGACATATGATCCGACTACCTCAATCGGTTCGCCTGCTACTGTGAAAGAACTCTGTCTCCTCACCTGAGCTGATGTATGAAAAATCAGAACCTTGGTTTTGCCAAGGTTCACAGATAGCCCTCTATGTATGCAGAAGTCGTCTAGGCCGCGTAGGTGGTGCTGTAGACCTTTTGCTGACTCTGAAACCAGCACAATATCATCAGCATATAAAAGAATATGAACAGTGGTTCCTCGTACCTCAACGCCCTCCCCTCCCTGCTGTCGTATGAAATCCACTATCTCATCAATGTATAGACCAAAGAGGGTGGGTGAAAGAGGACACCCTTGCTTCACCCTGATGGTGCTAGCAAGTGAGTGGGATAAGCCACCTGGACATCTGACTCTACCAGATACTCTCTCATATAAAGCGTAGATCCCCCATATCATCTCATCTGGAGCTCCGATATCGAGTAGACGTCTGAAGAGTCGCTCCCTGGGAACTGTGTCGAAGGCTTTGCGGAAGTCCACAAAGCAGCAGTATAATCTCCTCTTCCTCACTCTGGCCTGGTCGATCAGGCATCTCAGAGTGAAGATGTGGTCAATGGTAGAGAGAGAGAGAGAGAGAGAGAGAGAGAGAGAGAGAGAGAGAGAGAGAGAGAGAGAGAGAGAGAGAGAGAGAGAGAGAGAGAGAGAGAGAGAGAGAGAGAGAGAGAGAGAGAGAGAGAGAGAGAGAGAGAGAGAGAGAGAGAAAGAACATTTTATAAGCTTTACTAGCCTTATTTTCTATGCATGAGCGTGCATGCATGCATGTATTAATATATGTTATGGCAACAAGGAAGTAAGATGATATTGTGTTAAATGTTTTGAAGAAAATCACAGTTCATCACACCATAAAAAACATATCGTCTATAATATATCCTGATTTATGTGGAGAGCAAAATGTGTTGAGGGAAAAGAAAAAAAAGGCATAAGAGGAGAAGTGAAAACTCAAGATGAAAGAAGCCAAAAATAACTGCGTGCACATGTTTTACCAGAATCTTTTCATTACATGCATGACATGGTGCTATAACTCTTTGGTTCAGTGTATGCGGATGATGAAAAGAGTTTAACTGTGATGGAGCTTTTCATTCAATTTTGTTCCCTTGTGTTGTATCTCAATGTGTATTTTTAACTGTAGCTGGTAAACATATCTCATGTAGCCATATGACTTGAAGACTTTAAGAGGACTCAGATAGACTAAGGGTTGCTTTGAATCAATTGAAATGTTGCAGGGAACATACCTCAGAAGAGAAGTCCCGGTTTTTGCTACAACGAATTGATTTCGAGCAGTCCGAAGAGAAAGATGCTAAACGTGTAAAGAGTGCTAAGGAGTCTATTGCTCAGTTGAAATGGCCATGGCAAGGACTAGTTGAAAATTTACAGTTGGCACAGCAAGAGCTGTCATACATACTGGACTTCCTTAACCATGTAAATAACTCTCTTTTTTTGTGTAAAAGCTTCTGATCGGTTCACATAGCTGTGCTCATATTTTCAGCATCTTGTAACAGGTGGAGGCAAATGATGCTATCACTGTGACAAATATGATGAAACCAAAACAGTTGCCGCATGAGATCTGCTCAGAGCTTGCTTTACGTGCCTCTGCAAAGCTTCATAATTTTAAAGTGAGGTGCATTGTTCTTGTTGGCTCCTCAGGTGCACTAGTACAGCTTTCTGTGCCATTGTTTTCCACTTTCTAGGAAGAAGTGTGTTAAAGGTCTTCACTCTAATATTTTAGTACCTTGTATGACCTTTGAAGATTATTCATTTGTCAAAGATTCTGTGTTGCATGTAGACCGTAAAGAAAAAAAAAGCATATCTGATTGGTGATCAATCAAGTACATGTATTCGGGAGGATGAACTTATGAAACACCTAATTGATGAAAATCTTCTTGTTGCAGAAAATTGGAAAGTATTTGAAGCAAACTGCAAAGGCACTTGAGCAGCAAGTTGAAAGAGAAGCTGTTTTCTATGGGGCTCTCATGAGGTATCACCTTGTACTAGGTGTTTTATGTACATAATCCTATTTTCAACTCAATACCATGCAATTTTTGGAGTCAGGCTTCAGCAGCACTGGAAAATCAAGAGGCTTCGTGGCATATCTGCAGGACCAGGGGGCAATGCAGGTTTTACCGTGGATTTATCATACCCACAAATGTCGGCTGACTTGATGTGGGGCTTATCACTCAGGTCTGCTGGACTTCATTCCATAAACATTGAGCAAGACTCAAATGGATTGCTTGTTGCTGGCTTGCCTAGTGAGTGCATGAACACAATTCATATGCAGCTCAATGGGCCCTACATTCCGCATAGAGCATTAAAAGATGAAGGATCAAGGGATGGCTGCTTTATTTTGTCCTCCAATGAAAAAGGACCTGATTCAAGTATTGAAAATGAAGAAGATGCTGTGATTGAGAAGGGTGTTGGAAAAGCTGTGAAGATGGGAGCAGATCTAGCACATTCAGTACTTCGTCGCATTCAAATGGCGATTATCCATGAACAGGTATAGAAGCTATGTGTATAGCATAAGCTAATTCTAAATTGTTATTGAATATAAATGAGGCTTTTAGTGGTAATGAAGGCTGCATTTTGGTGCATTTGATAGATTTTTGAATGGACTGCAAGGGAAGCTTTACAGCCTTCTTCAGGACTGGTTGTCACTAGTGTGGAAGAACATAGTCTTCGAGTCAGTTTGGGGCATTCTTGTATGCTTGTGTTAGAGCTACACAAATTTACGGATAAAATGGATGATTGTCACACTTCAGATGCTACAGTCATAGAATCTGATAGTTCTGGAAATAAGAATGTCAAAGTGGAAGATCAGACTGCAGACTCTGGGCATGAGAAAATATCTCCGGTAGAAGGAAGTCCTAAAGATGTAGGGGACAGTAGCATTCAGCCAGAAGAACACTCCATTGTTTTTTGGAAAGATATGAGTGTCTTTATCTGCCTGGAACAAGCATTCTGTCAGAGCGCTTTTCTACATCCAAAGGATATGCGGACATCAGCAGTCAAATCAGGACAGCCCAAGTCTACTGATGGAATGTCTATGCTGAGCAAATCAAAAGATGCCAGCAGTGGCCTCTGGCAGGATGTGATTGTTTTTGAAGCTGTTAGCCCGCTCAAGCTTTTCTCTTTGACTATGCGCCATAGAACCTTTTGCTCCAAAGTGTTATTAGAATTAGAGCAACTGGTAAGAACTGTTTTGTCTATGAGATTTAAATGGCCTTTTATTTTGAAGTTTGATCATCATTTATTTGTTTCAAAATTGTCAGATACATGTTTGCATGTAAATGTGCATATACTTCTCCATATGTTTGTATATGGACATCTGTCCACACAGTGAAATATGCACATATAATTGTATTTATATGTTTGCAAAGAAGCACAATATATTGTATAGAGTCTGAGTCAGGACCACACATGCACATGTACCTGCATTGGCACATAGGGGCAAGTTGCAACATTGCTCAAGGTATGATGTGTGTGGTACATTTTTATATGGTATTCACAACACAGTTCATGATTGGGTTCAACTCATCTGTCGTTTATCTTAACACTTGCTGAAAATAAATTAAAATACAATATGTTGATACTTAAATTATACATATGCCACCTTCTCTCCTTGTAAGATGTATACTATGTATTACATAGTTGATACACAATCCAGATATAAAAGGTTCACATTTTCACAAAGTTAAGTACAATTTTTAGTGCATATTATGTAGTAAATGCTAACTTGTACATATTTCATAGTACATAGTACATGATACCACATGCATAATTACCATGCGACAATTTAAATTCACAACTTCCGTAGTAGAATCATTATGAGAGGAAATTTATACAACTGTCTGGGTGTGTTACACAGTCACCACAAAATGAAAGAGAAAAAGACTAACTAGACTAGGACTGAGGTGTTAGGCTATAATGATGTGTGATACTTGATACAACAGTGTCCTCAGAAGGGGTGCTTTTAGTCAGGATGGAAGATGGATCGAGTTTCTGTCAAAAGGGTATGATAATGACAGGAATCAAGGGGAGGGGTGATCATCTTTAGTCCATATGTTGACTGCAATCATGAAAATACAAGGAGGCCAATCTCTATCCAGCATATTGTACAAGTAAAATGAATAGAAAAGGTTTTCATTGAACATCATGGGCTCCTGGCAGAGGAGGGTGAGAGCTTCGAGTAGCTACCTTCAGCACATAAAATGACCCCCTGTATGGGCAGGTGCCAGTCAAAGAGAGGGAGGGTGATGAAAAGCTTGCAAACAACACATGAGAGGGAAGAGATGATTTTCATTAGTAGTTTTTTGAAATGCCTTTTTTTTTTTTTAATTTAGTTGCACGTCTATTGAGAGGAGGTTCTAAGGAGCTTGGTAACACTGGCCAAGTAACCAAACAACATAAACATGAGGAGAATACCTTTGAATTTCCAATTAACCAGCCAAAAACGAGGGAAAAAAAACCTCTCGTGAAAGCTCTTGAAGAGAGCCAAAGGGGAAAGATAGGAATCTGTGAATTAGGTATATGAAAGTCCTTGGGTTTTTACTCTATCAGCCTCCACTTAAAGGGGCAATGATGCTCATTTTAAGCTATTTAATCCCCACTACCCGAGTGCAATGCTGGCATTGTGCTTTTGTGAGGCACTTTGTGAAAGCATTCAAGGAGGTCTCTTGGGGCAAACAAGGTATCAATAGAAAGCTCTTCTTGTGCTCTTTCAATTGGTATTAGAGACTTGGGCTGGTTTCTCTCAATAAATTTGCTGCAAACACGTTTGTACTTCAACACACAATCAAGCTAAAGCAAGAAAGTATCACGTAAACTTCTCTTTTTGGGTGACAAATTATTTCTTACATATTTCTCTCAGATGGTGTACTGCTGTGGAGTGCATATTGCCAAAATATCTCTCATTTCAGGTGGGTGTGTGTGCATTGTGCTTGTGGATTGTTGAAAAGGGAAGACTTTACATATTTTTGTAGAACTTTTAGCACATATAACTATTAAAAATTCGGGCCTTTGTACCCACATGATTCACAACTTATTCTAGCTGGGATGTGTACTTTTTGCGTAGTGAAAGACTCAAATTTGCATTGAGGTTTGGGCATCTTCTTAATTGCTTGAATTTTTTTGTAGAAAATATTGGCAATCCATATTTTTGTTCTAGCTTCAAATTCGTTGATGATGCTTTGTCCATATCCTCAGCTATTGCGTAGCAAAGGATGCATTATAATTCTTGAGTTTCACTCATTTTTGCTAAAAATTAAAAATTTATCAATCCATGAAATAAATTTCAAGAAGTTCCTTTTCTTGAATTTGAGTTATCCCTCACGGTCTCTTCTTCTTGTGACATCTAAAGTCTCTATGAAATAAAGAGACTTGAAGAGAGAACTTTGATTTATGGAAAGACAGAATTCAAGGTATTCCTTTTTTGAGATTGTAACAATGCTCCTACCTCCATAGTGCCATGAAAGATGTAAAATGGGTGAATTTGAACAAGAAAGCAGTTATGTATTTAAAAATGGCTCTTTTTGATAAGATTTTGGTTGATAAAAAAGGCATCAATATTGCATATGATGTATGGGAAAAGTTAAGGGCCACTTGTAAAAACATCATCATCATTGTATCAAGTGCATTTGATGAGGAAACTTGTGACTATGTATAGCTTGATGAGTTTAAGGGTCATGCAAAGCACCTTGGTTTATTCGTAGGTACTCCTTTTCAATTGAAAGACTTTGATTTGTGGGCCGTTGATGAAATTGAAGGCTTTATTTATACTCATGACATTCCGTGACTCTTGGAGGACTTTGGTTTTCCCGGTTTCAAATAATTGAAGCCTTACATTTGATGGTGCTTAGCACCTTGCTTTATTCAGAGGAACTCTTTTTTGATTGAAGGACTTCAATTTGCAGGGCTTTTATGATAAATTGAAGGTTATATTCTTGCTTATGATAATTTTTGACGCTTGGGGAAGTTTCACTGTCTCAATTTCCAATAATCGCAGCCTTATGGCTGATGGTGTTAGGGGTTCTATTCTTAGTGAAGAGATTAGAAGGAGAGCTAGTCAGAGCGGGATTGGATTTTATAATGTTGCTAGAGGTAGGTCAAAAAGAAAACAAGGAATGCATAGAGAAGAAGCAGCAAAAGCAAAGGCAACTAGTTTGATGTTATGTCTTATAAGTCTTTCAAGAAAGGCCACAAGATCCCAATTAGTAGATATTACAAAAAACAAGAAAGAAAGAAGAATGCAAGAGAAAGAACAAGGACATGAAGCTGTATGCACATGAGAACTCCAAGGGGAAGCGAAGGCCAATGTGGTCGCTAGTGTGATAATTGAGGAGTTGGTTGACATGGAGCTTGGCGGACATCCTATGTGCCACCATTGTAAATCATGACATTGATGATGCATCATATACTTTCCATGCATGGGACATGTTGATCATCAACATAGTTGCAATGCAACGCATTGCGTAGCGTCTTCAACGTAATCAACACAACGACGTTGTGTTGTGACGTACACAACACGTTGCATTGAAGAATCTCTTCTCTTTTTTTTTTTTTTTTTTTTTGGCCCTCTTCCACAAGCCCAAATCCGGCTCGCAGGGGAGGGCATTTGGAATGTCTCTCTTTTCTAGGTTCACTGAAAAGTACCCCTTGCGTAAAGCCTCCATAAGCTTGAGAGAGAGAAGGAAAGAAAGAAAGAAAGAAAGAAAGAAAGAAAGTGTTTTTACGTCTATTAGGAGGCCGAACTCGGCCTATGAGACAAATCAATGTACATGGGTGTTTCTTCTGTCAATCGGAAAAAGATAAAAGTGCTGAAAAAAAAGCTAGCAAGGCTGATATAGATCTGTGTAGCATGCATGTAGAGATACCCATGAAAGTGGGAGGGGGGGATGGTGAATGAAGTGCTATATCTATAGCCTATATGCAAAAGGGTAGTACAAGCATGATAATGCATCTGAATGACTAACTAGCTCCATCCTGTACTAGTGGGCGGGTGTAATATGTGGTACATGGGTGGAGGTGGAGTCAAGGCCTCCCTGATGGCTGCAGCGGGATCTTCCATCATCTGGGATCGTCTCTTCTCCATGGCGCGATGGTCACGAGCCTGAATGTCTGCAATCTGGTGTCTGTGAAGTATGAGGGCCCGATATCCTATAGCACGGGGTCGTCTCCTAGCTCGAGAGATCTGAGCCTGCTGAAGAGTCACCCCTCTCGATGTGTGAACTAAGGGGGGGAGGGCTACTGCATGTCGTGCAATGAAGAAGTCAGTGAGCTGACTCTGTCTCCCTCGTGTCTGGGCAGCTGCAGTAGGCTGGAGGAGAGAATCTCTGTGACTCTGAATCTCTAGTAAGAATCGCCCGAGCTGTCTCTGATCTCTAGAGCCCATGATCTCTCGGAGGGTGGGCTGCCCTGTAAATAGAGTCTCGTATCTGTCTCTAATGTCATCATATGCGCTACATCTGTAAACAAAGTGCTCCTCGTCCTCCATCTCTACTCTGCATATCCTGGATAACCGCTCCTCTCTGGGAATGTATGTGGCTCTGCCTATCTCAATCTCTAGTCGGTGTGATGAGACCCTCAACTGGCCAATAGCTACCCTCGAGCTATGAGGCATGTAGGTATCCATGTAGCGTGGTCGCTGGATGAAACCATATGCTAGTATGTCCAAGAACTGGTCTCGATAGCGCGATAGTCTCGATCCCATGTGTGGTGTATGCCATGTCTGACTAATGTAGAGCTTCCAAAGGTCCTGTCTGAGCACAAGATTCCTCTCATGACGTGAGAGGTGGATGTGAGGTGAGTCTGGGTCATACTGAAAAGGTGGCAATCTATCCATATCAAGTCCATGACTATCAAACCACGCTCTAACCTGAGTGTACCAAGCTCTCTCATATCCATATCTGTATAGATGCCTCAAAAGCTCTTTGTGTGAGTCTTTCTGTAGGGAGCTCCCTCACCCTCTGAATAAAGGAGATAGTCTGGAATAGTGCATCTACTACCATGGGTGGTGCAGCTAGCTCTTCCCTGATAATGTCATGTGGCACTGACTGTTTCCCGCGAAATAGTCGCGAGATCATACGTACTTGTGGCCTCTCGATCGCACTCCACTGGGTGATTGTGAGGCCTTGTGCCCAAACTGTCGAAGCATACATCATAGCTGGTCTCACTAGTGTGTCAAATAGCCACCCCTTTGTGCGGGGCTCCTGGAAGTGTGCCTGGTGACATCTCCGCTCTAACATGGCTAAGGCTGCATATCCTCGTGTGAGTCTATCGGTGGCTGCCTGTCTCATGCTGAAGGGGCCAGGCAAGCTCGTGAATGTGACTCCGAGGTAGACATAGGAAGTGACCACCTCAATCTGTCCACTGCCAACTGTGAATCTTGCTCCATTCCTCACCGTGTGGGAGGTGTGGAAGATCATGACCTTGGTCTTGCCAAGGTTTACTGTCAGGCCTCTTTGTGTGCAAAACTCATGGAGGGCATCTAGGTGGTGCTGTAACCCCTCAGGTGACTCTGAAATCAATACAATATCATCTGCATATAATAAAATGTGGACCTATGTACCTGCAAGGTCTGCACCCTCCCCTCCAGCTCGAAGAATGTAGTCCTCAATCTCGTCGATGTAGAGCCCGAAGAGAGTGGGAGAAAGTGGGCAGCCTTGTTTAACACCCACTGTGCTAGCAATGGCCTCTGATAGTCCCCTCGGGCATCGAACCCTCCCAATCACCCGCTCATAGAGTGTGTAGATGGCCCAAATCATCTCTGATGGTATCCCCAAGCTATGGGTCTCCGAAAAAGCTTCTCCCGTGGCACAGTATCGAAGGCTTTGCGGAAATCCACAAAGCAGCAATATAATCTCTTCTTCCGCATCTTTGGCCCGTCAATGAGGCAACGCAGAATGAAGATGTGATCAATAGTGGAGAAAGCCCGCCGGAACCCTGCCTGACCACATGCTCGTAGCCCTTTCATCTCTGCATATGAGCTGAGCTCTGTCTCGAGAACCGCCCCATAAAGCTTGGCCATGGTGTGACCAATCATGATAGTCCTGTAGTTCCCTGGGTCCAAGGTATCCCTAGATTTGTGAATGGGTACAATGATGTTCTTCGTCCACTCCTCTGGGAAGCCCTCCCCTATAGCTCGATTGAAGACATGTGCAATCAATGGAGCTATAGTGGGGGCAGTATATATGAGGTGCTCGCTCTGCAGTCCCGTGTGGTCAGTCGAACGCCCATGCTGTAGCCGCTCAATGGCCCTCTAGATCATCTTTGCTATGAAGAAAGAGGAACGAGTAGGGCGTGGTCCAGGTGGTTGGGGGATGGGAGGCTGTCCAGGTATCTCATATAGTCTCTAAGCATACTCGTGCCAAATCTGTGGATCTCCAATAGGTGTGGTCGGTCGTGGCTCTCGTAGTGTGCGCCATGCTGCAGTGCAATCCCTGCTCATAAGTAAATGGTATAGCTCAAGCTCTTGTGCCTCCTCGAAGGCCCGTCTCTTTCGGCGTGTGAGGGTCTTCATATGTCTTCTAGCATCAATCTCTGTGATCTCTCCCAATGCTCTCGGAGCTCGTAGTCAACGGTAGAGGCTCTTGCACTCATCATCATACCAAGGATTCTGCGGCATGGTCCCTGGGGGAGGTGTGTGACTAGAATGGGTGGTGTGCGGGAATGAACCGATGGCATATGTTTGAAGGATGGATGCTATATGTGAGGTAAGTATAGGTAGTGGGGTGTCAGGATGAAGCGAAAGAAGGCTTTCCTCAACTCGGGCTGAGTATATGTGAGCAAGCTCATGTGTGAAGTGGATGGTAGTGTGTGGGGGATGTGTCACGGGTGTGTGCGTGTGAATGTCCCCCTTGAGGGATAGTGCAAGGTATGCGTGATCTGCTCCAATGGGTATAGGTGGGATGGTGAAGGAACTGAATAGGTGGGTGGCTTCCCTGGGTCCCATGATATAATCTACGATACTCCCTCCTCCATCTGTAACTGAGTGCGGTACGCATGTCAATCTCCCTGACATAGGCCACTGTCTCATCTCGTTATAAATAACGAGGCGATGCCTGGACCGGAGTCTGAGTAGGTGGGTACCGTAGAGTGTGCGTGTAGAATCAGCTGAAACTCGTGCCATAGATCCCTCCTCCAAAGTGGGTAATATGACTGGATCCCCGGGGTCAAAAGCCTCGCACTGATCGCTACCCGTCCTGGCATTGAAGTCCCCCATGAGGAAGACTTCTCCTAGAGTAGAGTACTCAGTGATCTCCTCTGATAGACAAGTATAAGGTGAGCCCTCCTCCTTATCCATGACAGAGAATCGGGAGCCAGAGGGTGCAAAATAGCATAGTGCAATATAGATGGCCCTCTCCTGTGAGAGCTGTAATCGGATCCAAAGGTATCTGGCCTGTGAGTCTCGTGCGACGATGTGTATCCTGCTCTGAAGTCCATCTCTGAAGAGTATCGCTACTCCCCTTGATCCTCTCGTAGTGTTGTGGCGTGTACAATCTCTGTGTATAGACTCCCACTGGAAGCCATGCACCCGAGGTAGGCTCCTATCGGGGCTCTCATGTGTCTCTGTCAACAAAATAATATCTCTATCTTTGCTCACCTCCTCAAGCCTCTTTGGATGTGTCCATAAATCACCATTGCAGTTCCACACTGCAAGATGTATCTCCTCAACTGTCTCACAGGCCACGAATCCCTATAGTACGGCTTTGACATCAATGATGACCCTACCATCTCTGTATGAAGCCTTTCTCCCCTCCCTACGAGCCTCGTGTACTCTTGGCATGCGTGCACGACGATGTGCTACTTGCATGGGTGTGAGATCATCATCTAGGTAAATAGGCGGGCCTTCAAGCCCCCTCAAAACCACTCTCTTGCGAATGAAGGTGGATCTCACTGCTTCAGAGGGGAATTGCAAAATGAGAGCTCTCTTTTTTGAAAGATCTTTTCCTGCTCTCCAACATTTGATGAATGGGAGTGCCTCCTCTTCCTTGTAACCAAGCTTCTTACATAGTGTCTTCCCATCCATCTCTGGGTTGGAGCCTTCGTTTTCCAATATACCCGTGACTCGTACATTCAGACGTCGAGTGCGTCGCATCCTCTCCTCCTCAATGGTGGTGTGTACAATGAGAGCTTCTTCTTTTGCCTCTTTTTTTATGTTTTTTTTTCACTACTTCAACCCATCCTTCTTTGGTTGCTTCGAGTTTGGTGTCAATGCTTGCAGTCAAGGCTTGAGTTAGCTCCATTCTAAGCGCTTCTCTTGTGTGTTCTCTAAGTTCACCTTCTTCCGGGCTGATGGAGGCTATTGATGCTTTGAGGGCCTCGATTTGTTCTTGCATGATCTTTTTTTCTTCTACCCAATCTTGTTGCCTCTTTAGCCATAGTTCTCTTTCCTTCGGTGTCTCCATTTCTTGGTCTTCTTTGGTGTCTTTGAGGTGATCTTCTACAGCTTTGATCTTCTCGAAGGCCCTTCTCATTTCTTGATTTAGTGCTGTGTCTGCCTCTTTCTTTACTTCTCTGATAGCTTTACAGATCATCTCTTCCACCTCTTTTCTTTCTAATCGAGCCATTTTCCTCCTTTGTATGCGCTTGAGGAGTTAGGAAGGGAGGGAGGAAGTCATTGTTCCCTCGTGCACCAATAGGAGGAGGATGGGTATGATGCAGCAAAATTAGGGTTACAAGTCGGCAGTTTTGACGCAGCGGGTCTGACAAAACAAAGCTGATGCAGTGGGCTGACGGATCTGACACAGAGATCTGACGGGTCTGACACAGCAGTCTGATGGGTCTGACGGAGTAGGTCCGACGGGACAGTTTGACGCAACTCTGACACAATGCTCTGACATGTCTGACACGCTGGCTCGCCTGACGTTCTGACGGGTCTGACGCGTCAGAACTGATGCAGCAGATCTGACGCTCTGACGAAGCAGATGTGACGCAGCTCTGACTGGTATGACGGGCCTGGCGCGTCAGAACTGACGCAGAAGATCTGACGCTGACGCAACAGATCTGACGTCAGAGAGAGAGAGAGAGAGAGAGAGAGAGAGAGAGAGAGAGAGAGAGAGAGAGAGAGAGAGAGAGAGAGAGAGAGAGAGAGAGAGAGAGAGAGAGGAGGAGTGAAAGGGTTTATCTATGGTGCTGAAGGGGTAGAGGACGCGTGTATGTGCCTCAGAAGTGGAGGTGCTGAGCAGAAATAGAGGCGAAAGCTGAAGATGAAGGCGTAAGGCGTAGCTGGTTAGAGAGAGAGAGAGAGAGAGAGAGAGAGAGAGAGAGAGAGAGAGAGAGAGAGAGAGAGAGAGAGAGAGAGAGAGAGAGAGAGAGAGAGAGAGAGAGAGAGAGAGAGAGAGAGAGAGAGAGAGAGAGAGAGAGAGAGAGAGAGAGAGAGAGAGAGAGAGAGAGAGAGAGTTGGTCGACTAGTTTTGGAGGAGCTCACTATGGATGAGAGAGCCCCAAAGTGTTACTAAGTTATGTTATATAGGACCCTTTTACGGTTGGCCAAGTTCATATTGAACTTGGCCCAAAAATAAAGAATAAATGACATGGCCTTTATAAATAGGTCTATACACAAGTATACACTATAAAGGGGTTATTTAGGACTTTACCCCAACAAACTCCCACTTAAAAGGCATAAATGGCTCCTTAAAGCTACGTGACTCCCACCATCTGTATACATAACTGATGTTGTGCTTTGGGTAAGCACTTAGTGAAAACATCTGCAGGGTTCTATGATGTATGGACCTTAACTAAAGTGATAAGGCCATCCTCAAGCACTTCTCGAATGAAGTGATATCGCACATCAATATGTTTTGTGTGTGCATAGAACACACTGCATGGGCAATGCTAGGTCTAGTAGCAACCATAGCATACGTAAGTGAACCACAAACTGAAGCATAAGGTACACCTTGCATATCATTGATTGCTTCTTGTGTCTTGGGACAATTTTCCTTGGAAATCTATGCCCTTAGTTTGAGCATATCCTTTTGCAACCAGCCTTGCTTTATACGTGAGTTTCTCATCAACAATCTTGATTTTATATATCCATTTGTTAGGAATAGCTTTCCTTCCCTTAGGCAATTTAACCAAGTCCCAAGTATTGTTAGAATGCAAAGCTTTAATTTCTTGCTGCATAGCAAGCTCCCACTTATTGTTGTGCTCACATGCTTTTGCCTCTCTATATGTAAGAGGTTCTCCTGTTGGAGATAGACGTCTGCGGAAGCACGCGAACAACACAAGAAGGAGAAGAAGCTTGGAGCACAACACACAATACTGAATGTATTACTAGAGAATGTACAAAGATAAGTAGCCCATAAGGGCAATAGGCGTATATACAAGCCGGGGAAAAAAAACCTCCTAAAGAGGGAAAAAAGTGCCTCGACGGTCCTAGAGTGTTCACACACATCATTACCTAAATATATCAACAAATCCCCCTTGGGAGTGATGCGGTGAACAAGTAGCTGGCACTCATGTATAAGGAAGTGCCAAGCTATGTGGAAGTCACTCCACAAAAGGAAGTAAGCCCAAAGCTTTGCAGAAAGCTTCAAACTTCTCCCTGGGGAGAGCCTTTGTGAAAAGGTATGCGGAGAACCTCTCCTTGACATAGTGATAATGCACCTCAATGTGCTTAGTGCGAGCATGGAATGCAGGTTCCTCGCTCGCAACTTCCAATGCGCTCTGACTCTCAGTGAAGATGGTGGTGGTAGAATTTTGACCAACACCCAAATCAGCCATAAGGCGTCTGAGCCACACACACTCAACAGGAGCTGTGAAAGCTTCCCTATACTCAGCTTCACAACGGGAAGTGGCCACAGTAGGCTCCTTCTTGCTCAACCAAGACATGAGCTACCAAGCATGAAGCAAAAACCACTAGTGGACACACAAGTGTCATAGCAACCAGCCCAATCAGAGTCAGAAAAAGCATGCAAATCTGACGGTAGTGATCCCCCCTTGGGATAAAACAACCCAAGTAGCCGAGTACCACTCAAGTAGCAAAAGATGCGCTTAACCCCCTGCCAATGCTTGACTCCTTGGCAATGCATAAACCTGCTCATTTGTGAGACAGCAAACTGAATATCTTGCCTAGTAATGCATAAGTAAATCAAGCATCCAACTGCCTTTTGATAGAGAACAACATCAAATGCATCTCCAGCATCATGAAGACTCAAACGTAAACCCGTCTCCATAGGAGTGGCAATAGGCTTACAGTCTTCAAGGCCAAAATGCTTCAATAATGTGTCAATATATTTTGTTTGACACAAAGCCATTCCACCATCAACTTGCATAAACTGAATGCCCAAATAGTGGTGCAAATGCCCCAAATCAAAAATCTCAAATGAGGCATGCAAATCAGCTTTAAAATCAGCAATATGTTTCTCATGAGGACTAGTGAGCAGCATGTCATCAACATAAACCACAATGATCAGAAGTACATCATTAGCACTCTTAACATATAAGGTGCTTTCAGTTGGACTGTTCTCAAAACCATGTGCAATTAGATAGGCATGTATCTTCTCATACCAAGCACGTGGTGCTTGCTTTAAACCATATAATGCCTTCTTTAACCTGCACACCTGGTTTTCATGCCCTTTATGCACAAAGCCACAGGGCTGAAAAACATACACTTCTTCATGCAAGTCACCATTCAGAAATGCAGTTTTAATGTCCAACTGATGTACATTCCAACCATGATGGGCTATAAATGCACAAATGCTCCGAATAGTAGTCATACGGCATGTAGGTGCAAAGGTCTCATCAAAATCAATGCCTTTTTCCTGTGCATAACCCTTTGCAACAAGCCTAGCCTTATACCTGTCAATTGAACCATTAGGTGTACGCTTCAGCTTGTATACCCACTTAGTGCCAATGGCCTTCTTGATAGGAGGCAAGTCACATAAAGACCAAGTACCATTCTTCATTATTGCATCATATTCAGATTGCATAGCAGCCATCCAATTTTTTGAATTTTGTGCTTCATCAAACGAAACAGGCTCATTTTCATCACAGAGACTAGATGCAGCCATAGCATAGCAATCTGATGCAAAAGAGGCACTATGAGAGCCTGATCGAGTACGATATGAAAGAGGTGCATCTAATTTGCTGTCACGCAAATTCTGCACCAGCCATGTTGGCATAGTTTTTGCCTCCTCAATGTCAACTCTCTCATCAAGAAGTGCATCATGTAAATTTGCATCAGAAATGGGATGATCTGCATCATCACATGAAACCTGCAAAGGTTGAGAAGTTGCCTCATTAGGACCAGCACTAGACTCTCCACCTGTAAAAAGAGGAAGCAAAGTATCATACATGTTGTTGGAGCTAACATATGTCTCCTTAGTACATGAAAGCAATGGCTGAATAGCATCTTCCACAAAAACAACATCACGGCTAACCAGAATGCGTTTAGTCTGTGGATGATACAGACGATAGCCTTTACTTTCAGAACTGTACCCAACAAAAATACATTTTACTGCTTTATCATCCAATTTTCTGCGATGTTGTTCAGGCACTAATGCATATGCCAAACAACGAAAAACACGCAGATGAGCAACAAATGGCTTGCGATCATGCAAAGCCTCATATGGAGTGATAGACTACATCGCTTTAGTGGGACACCGGTTAAGTACATATGTTGCACACATGACAACCTCAAGCCAGAGACTATGTGGTAAAGCCTGACTCTTGACCATACACCTCACCTTCTCCATGAGTGACCTGTTCTTTCGTTCACCAACTCCATTCTGTTGAGGTGTATACAACACTGCACACTGGGGTTTTATCCCATGTTCAGCTAGAAATGCATTAAAATCAGAAGACATATATTCCCCCCCTCAATCAGAACGAAGGGTGCCCATTTTATATGCTGACAAATTTTCAGCCAAAACCAAAAACTGTTTGAAGCACATGAACACTTCGGACTTTGTCTTCAATGTATATACCCATGCATGCCTGGAAAAATCATCGATGAAAGTCACGAAGTAAAGATAATTTCCAAGAGAAGGTGTCTGCATAGGACCACAGACATCACTATGTACAAGCTGCAATTTCTGAGTAGCCCGAACTGAACCATCTTTTGGAAAGGATGAACGCTGCATTTTGCCCAAAATACAGCCTTCACAAACATGTTTTCCAGGTGCCTCAAGTTTGGGCAAAGAGGACACCATTTCAGATTTCTGCAGGCGTAGAAAACTAGCAAAATTCAGACGACCAAAGCGTGCATGCCAAAGCTTTGCATCTGATATAGCCTGAGAATCATTTACTGCACATGCCAAATCATTTATAGATCTTTCATAGTCTATGAGCTTATACAGCCCACGACATAAAATGCCAGAAGCAATAATCACATTGCCATTTGACAGATCATGAACTGTACACCTGTCATCAACAAATGTCATCAACAAATTTCACAACCAAGCAAATCTTCGCTAATGCAGAAACTGATAATAGGTTCTTCTTGATCCTTGGCACAAATAATCTTACCAACTCCCATAACACGATAAGAGGAGTTGTTGGCGCACGTAACAGTATTCCCTGTAGGGGAAGACTCGAGTGAAGAGAAGAAATTGCGCTGCGAGGTAATATGTTTGGTCGCCCCACTGTCAAAATACCAAACATTTGAGTCTCGTGCAGACATGCACTGCTCATGGGAAGAGGGGTCAAAACTGCAGACAGTAGTAAACGTCCATTCTTCTTCCTGCACAAGATTAGAAGACTCTGTTTTTGGTGTAGAGGCCTCTGCAACAACCATTCCAGCCTCTTTCTTCTTTGCCTCTTTACCAGCCAGTTTTGGACAGTTCTTTATGATATGATCATTCACTTTACAGTACTTACAAAACAATTTCTGCTTTTTTGATTTCTTCTCATCTTTATCTTCCTTCTTCGAATATGCAGAATTAGCAGATTTCTGCTTACTAGTTGAAGAGCTTTATTTTCCTTTGCCCTTCTGACTAGCCAGGAAAGCTTGATCTGCAACTCGCATAATGGACCTGTTCTACCTGGATTGATCTTCCTGCAACAGAACAGAGACTAACTCCTCAAATGATAAGGCATTCGGATTGCCTTTCATCATCAACCGAAGAGTAGAAGCAAAGCTCTGATATGAATCAAGAAGTCCATTCAGAACGGTCTGCACAAGTGAGCTATCTGGTATAACCTCATCATCAGAAATCAACTGTACCTTCAAATCTTTGATCTTCATTAGGAAACTGTCCATAGAATCACCTTCATTCATGTGCTCACTCTCCAACTGTTTTCGGAGGTAAGCAACACGAGCCTCATTCCTAGCTTGGTACAATGTGGTAAGTGTATCCCAAGCATCCTTAGCTGATCTGCAAGAGCGAATGTGAGGAATAATGGCACGTTTGAGAGACAAAGCTATCAATGCATGTGCTTTGGCATCTCATCCATTCCAGCGAATCTGCTCTGCAGTAGGTGCAACAGAAACCGAAGCATGAACAGGAATATGCAGAATATTATCATCTTTGACACCTTCTACATCAGCTTTAGTACCTGCAGTTGTATCAGTTCCAGGTGTGATAGGACGTTTTTCAACACCCTTCACAATGTTCCACAGTCCTTTTGCAACCAATACATGTCGTATCATATAAGCCCACAATGAGTAGTTGGTACCATCCAACTTATCCTCAACAGCCAACATACAGAGTACATCACTTCTTTCAGCCATGGCTAGTGACTAAAATACCTTGATGCAGAAAATTGACCGTATCTCCAAAAGTTCAACAGAACTGCCCAGGCGAATTCCGCTAGACCTATAGCAGACTTCGAGACGCTTATACTGGCGAATAGAAACTGGTATATACTTTTGGCACAAAAAGACGAAATAGCCTGCACAAGCGCTACGATAGTGAGTTCGGAGGCCGAAACGAGCTCAGATCGCGATTTCGACACACAAAACGAAGCAGTTTTGATCTCGGAGACACGTTGAGTATGCTCACCAAAATTCGTGCGATTCTGAGACTGCAAACGGACGAGTGTCGACGGCGCCCTAGATGAAGCAACGACCTGATACCAATTGTTGGAGATAGACGTCTGCGGAAGCACGCGAACAACACAAGGAAGGAGAAGAAGCTTGGAGCACAACACACAATACTGAATGTATTTTTAGAGAATGTAAAAAGATAAGTAGCCCATAAGGCAATAGGCGTATATACAAGCCGGGGGAAAAAAACCTCCTAAAGAGGGAAAAAAGTACCCCGGCGGTCCTAAAGTGTTCACACATATCGCTACCTAAAGATATCAACATCTCCCTTATCAATCAACATAATATAGTGCAGCGAGGGATCGTATCTACTCACATTATGCCTAGTAAGAGTAGATCGTCTCACCCAATGATCCTCATTCTGTGGTAGTGGGTCCACATCAGATGGTATAATAAAATCATCATTTACATGCTTCTGTACATCATTTCCAGCATCGTTTTCAGCATTATTTTGTGGCTGCATATGCCCTTTAGGAGCCTCTTCTTGCTGTCCAACATCATCTTGCTCAAAAACAATTGGATTGTCTACATTTTTAGCCATATGTGGTGCATCCATCGATTGCATATATGTATTGCAGTCTTAAGAGCCTTTCCCCAAAAAACATGAGGGAGATGAACTCTGGACAGCATGCATCTCACCCTCTCACAAAGAGTCCGATTATACCTTTCAACCACACCATTAGAAGAGGGGCTGTATGGAACAGTAAGCTCCCTCTTTATGCCCAAATTTTCACAAAAATTTTTGAATTTAACGCTTATGAACTCACCCCCATTATCCGTACATAAGCATTTTAGCTTTCTACATGTTTGGGTAGTCACAAATGCATGAAATCTCTTAAACGCAGCAAAAGTTCATCTTTTGATTTGAGTAGCTGCACCCAAATTTTCCTAGCAAAATCATCAACAAAAGAAATAAAATATAAAGCACCCCCCATAGATTTGGTGGGCATGCTACATAGATCAGAATGGACAAGATCTAATATACAAGACTACGAGACACACCAGAGTAATAGGAACTTTTCACTTGCTTTCCATATTGACAATCATTACAAAAATCTAGCTTAGTGCCTTTAACATCAAGCTTCTTCAGGCTACAAAGTTTGGATAGACCCTTTTGGCTCATATGGCTAAGTCTTTTATGCCACAATTCCATATGAGAACTAATCTCAGCCAATGCAATGAATTTGCCAGACAAAACTTTTCCATGCAAGCAATACGAAGTTCCCCTTTTTGTGCCTTTAACAATCAGCCGTGACCCTTTGGTCATCTTCCATGAGCCTCTTTCAAATAACCATGCATATCCATTTGCCCAACAGAGAGCAAACTCTTCTTTTTGGTTATAACCATGCATATCCATTTGCCCAACAGAGAGCAAACTCTTCTTGATTCCTGGTACATATCTCACATTATGCAGGACCAGCTCATTTGTGCCATCTGTTGAAAGATGCAGAGTACCTATACCTTCAATGGGAAATCCATGATTATTCCCTAGATATACATGGCCATGGCTCCCTGCATGAAAAATAACAAAACACTTCTTGATAGGAGTCACATGAAACGAAGCACCAGAATCAGCAATCCATGTCTGGGATAATGCATCATTAAATATCAATAAAGCATCAATGAGATCACTTTTATTGATCTACATGTCCTATACATGAACATTGCAAGAGACATCGTGTGCATGAGCATCATTAGCTGATATAGTAGCACATAGGATATCTTCCATATCTGAAAGTTACTCAATAACAACACTAGAAGCCACATTGGCCTTCTCTTTCTCTTTCTGGCTGACCTGTCCATCCGTCCTGTCTTCCTTCTTGTCCTTTCTTTTGTCTCCAACATTCTTCTTCCTCTCAAGCTTTGCCTTATAGAATCGGCGGTCGGGTTTCTTGTGGCCTTTCCTACCACACTGGTAACATGTCACACCAATACCCTGCTTCTTTCTGGAGCTTCCCCTTTCTTTGCTTTTGCTCTTACTCCTTTGTGAATAAGAGCCCTTCTTCTCTGATCTGCCTTTGACCATGTTGGAAGAAGTGCCTCCTTCACCACTTGCTCTTCTCCTGATCTCTTCATTCAATATAGAACCCCTAAAGTGAGATTGGGGTTATTTGATAATGAGACCAACAAGGTCTCCCAAGAATCAAGAAGTGTCATAAGCAGAAAAATAGCTTTCAACTTATCATCAAAGGGCCTTGAATCCTGCAATTGTGATAGAGTACCTCTAAAATGAGACAAGTGCTCTTCACCAGTCTTGGACTCGTCCAACTACATGCCAACTAATTTCCTCATCAAATGTACCTGATTAATTGGTGTGGTGTTCTCATAAGTGGCCTTAAGCTTGGCCCACAACTCTGAAGCTATACAGATGCCTTTGAGGTCTACAAGAATATCATATGACACGGCCATTTTTATGTAAGTGACTGCCTTCTATTCAGATTATGCCACGTGTCATCTTACATGCCCTCCGGCTTTCCTGCTTCCAACGCCCTGTCACAATCTTTGAGGAAGAGAATTCCTTGAATTTGCTCCTTCCAAAGATCAAATCCTGTGCCTTCGAAGCGACGAATCTCAAAAAGATTCTTCATATCTTAGGACGACAATGCCATGGTTGCACAAATAATAGGTTAATGTGCTGAAATTCTGGGCAAAATGCACCAAAATCAGGGTACCACCATTAAAAGTGGTGCACAATGGCTTCAAAGAGCTGCAGGAGCAAAATCGCGCTGATCGGAGCACAATTAGTATCTGAAATTTTCTAAAAAAAATTCCAGCAAGCAAATTTGTGTAGAAAATCAACAGTTTTGGTTTCTTTTGACCTCAGTGTGCATACATAAGGCTATAACCCAACCTTTAGAATCAAACAAGAGCAAAAGCCCCAAATTTTGTTTCAAAAAATTTCTGAAATTCTTAGAAAAATACCACAAATTGCTGTACATAAGCAATTTCTTTTGCCACAATTCAATACGTAAGGTGCTAGACCTGTGAATTGCCGTTATGACCTGTGAAACACCTGTTTAGACCTGTAAAACAGCATGTTATGAGTTGTTGAGACCTCCAAAGTGTTCCTCTTGGCCCCGGAGCAAAGCTCTTCGTGATTAAATCAAAGATTATCGGGAAAAGTAGGGTTTTCTTTGCTGTACATCACCTACATAGCAACTCTGAAACCCTAATTATGCTCTGATACTAATTGAAAGGTTTTATCTATGGTGCTGAAGGGGTAGAGGATGCGTCTATGTGCCTCAAAAGTGGAGGCGCTGAGCCAAAATAGAGGCGACAACTTAAGATGAAGGCGAAGCTGGTTGGGGAGAGAGAGGAGAGGGGGGGGGAGAGAGAGAGAGAGAGAGAGAGAGAGAGAGAGAGAGAGAGAGAGAGAGAGAGAGAGAGAGAGAGAGAGAGAGAGAGAGAGAGAGAGAGAGAGAGAGAGAGAGAGAGAGAGAGAGAGAGAGAGAGAATTGGTCGACTAGTTTTGGAGGAGCTCACTATGAATGAGAGAGCCCCAAAGTGTTATTAAGTTATGTTATATAGGACCCTTTCAGGGTTGGCCAAGTTCATATTGAACTTGGCCAAAAAATAAAGAATAGGCCTATACACATGTGACATGGCCTTTATAAATAGGCCTATACACATGTATACACTATAAAGGGGTCATTTAGGACTTTACCCCAACAAGGAGGGAGGGGGAGGGGGGGGGGGGGGGGGGGGGAGAGAGAGAGAGAGAGAGAGAGAGAGAGAGAGAGAGAGAGAGAGAGAGAGAGAGAGAGAGAGAGAGAGAGAGAGAGAGAGAGAGAGAGAGAAAGAAAGAAAGTCATATTAACGTCTTCTGGAGGCCAAACTTGGCCTATGAGACAAAAAACCATGTACAAGTGTAGTAACCCTGTGTAGAGGATAAAATGAAATAAAAGGTATATCGCGACACAAAGATATATAAGGTTGGAAAAGGATGGGAAGACGTGGCTCTGACTCCGCAGATAGTGGCCACCTAATACATGGGGGACATGTGAGTAAAAGTGTGAGTAAAACACCCTAGCTACTGGTGAATGGGTGGGGGTGGGTGTAGTATGTGGTACATCGGGGGTGGTCTGAGTGCCTCTTGAAGGAAGACAACCCATGGGGTGGTGGTGCGCCTATGCTCCATCATGTGGTCGTAGGCTGTCCTGATGCGTGAGATATCCTCCTGATATAGTCGTGGTCGATGATATCTGCCCATGCGTGGTCGGCGCCGTGCTCTCTGTGCTGCTGCCTGGTGGAGCGTGAGCCCTATAGGTGGACCTGTCTGATGTAGCTCAGCTCGCTGAAAAAACTGGGTAATGGTCTGCTGCGTACTCACTCGTGGCTGATGTGTGGGCTGGAGTGACCGATCTCGCCTCTCGTATGCTGCCGCGAGGAAGCGTCCCAAGCGTCGTTGGTCTCCCATGGTCATGCATAACGGGAGTGACTCCTCTATCTGGAACTGTGCTCGTAGGTCTAAGTATGCTGGGCATCTGATAACAAAATGCTCCTCACTCTCTACCTCTGTCTCGCATACTGGGCACCACCTCTCCTCACGGGGGACTCCCCTGGATCGACCCCTCTCAATCTCAAGCTGGTGCGATGAGACCCGGAGCTGCCCAATGATGACTCGAAGGTGGTGGGGTAGATATGTCTGCATGTATCTCGGAATCTCGATGAAGCCCTCGTCCGATATATGTAGAAAATGCTCATGGTAATAGAGCATTTTCGGTGGCAATGTACCCCTAGGGCTCACCCATGTCCTCTGTATGTATGTATGCCATATCTCCTGACGAATGATCCTATTCCTCTCCTGATGAGAGAGCGAGTAGGTGGGTGCATGTGAGTCGTACTGTAGTGGTGGTAGCCTGTCTATGTCAAAGCCATGGTGGGCCAGCCAGTCTCGTGTCTGTGCATACCATGAGGAGGTGTCGCCTGCTAATGCCATGTCCCGTGATGCCTGGAAAGCCCGATAAGCAATGCGCTCTGTATCCATGTTGCGGAGACTGTGTAATAGGCATACTGTCTGGAATAGTGCCTCAACTAGCATCGGTGGTGCAGCGAGCTCTGCTCTAATGATATCATGTGGTATTGAAGGCTTGCTGCGGATAAGTCTAGAAATCATGAGGATCTGTGGCCTCTCTAATGCTGTCCATACTGATGTGGCTAATCCTGGTCCCCATATGGCTGCCCCATACATGAGCGCTGGTGTAACCAAAGTGTCGAAGAGCCACCCCTTTGTGCGGGGCTCCTGAAAATATGCCTGGTGGCACTGTCTCTCCATCAAGGCAGAGAGAGAGAGAGAGAGAGAGAGAGAGAGAGAGAGAGAGAGAGAGAGAGAGAGAGAGAGAGAGAGAGAGAGAGAGAGAGAGAGAGAGAGAGAGAGAGAGAGAGAGAGAGAGAGAGAGAGAGAGAGAGAGAGAGAGAGAGAGAGAGAGAGATTTTACATTTGTTGGGTGGCCGAACTCGGCCTATAAGATAAATCGATGTATATGGGTGTATCTTCTGTCAATTGGAAAAGATAAAAAGTGCTGAAAAAACTGGTAAAGCTGATATAGATCTCTATGGTATGCATGTGGAGATACCCATGAAAGTGGGGGGTGTATGGAGTGCGATATCTATGATAGTCTATATGCAAAAGGATAGTACAAGAAGCATGAGAATGCATTTGAAACGACTAACTAGCTCCATCTTGTGTTAATGGGCGGGTGTAAGATGTGATACATAGGTGGAGGTGGAGTCAAGGCCTCCCTGATGGCTGAAGCGGGATCATCCATCGTCTGGGATTGTCTCTCCTCTATGGTGCGAATCGCGATGGTCAGGAGCCTAGATCTCCGTAATCTGGTGTTCGTGAAGTCTCAGGGCCCTATATCCTATAGCACAGGGCCGTCTCCTAGCTTGAGAGGTCTGAGCCTGTTGAAGAGTCACCCCTCTGGGTGTGTGAGCTAAGGGTGGGAGGGCTGCTCCACATCGTGGAACAAAGTAGTTAGTGAGTTGACTCTGTCTCCCTCCTGTCTTGGCTGCTGCACTAGGCTTGAGTAGGGAATCTTTGTGCCTCTGTATCTCTAGTAAGAATCGCCCAAGCTGTCGCTGGTCCCTAGAGCCCATGATCTCTCGGAGGGTGGGCTGCCCTGTAAACAGAGTCTCGTATCTGCCTCTGATGTCATCATATGCGCTACATCTTCATACAAAGTGCTCCTGATCTCCCATCTCTACTCTGCATACCTTGCATATCTGCCCCTCTCTAGGAATGTCTGCGGCTCTGCCCATCTCAATCTCTAGTCGGTGTGATGAGACTCTCAAGTTGCCAATCGCTACCCTCGAGCTATGAGGCATGTAAGTATCCATGTTGTGTGGTCGTTGGATGAAACCGTCCGCTAGTATATCTAAGAACTTGTCTCGGTAGTGCGATAGTCTCGATCCCATGCATAGTACAAGAAGAGGTTTAAAAACGAGGTTTAAATCGAGGTTTAAATCGTAGAGATTTATAAAATCGAAAATAAAAATCGGGGTTTTTATTCACTGTGAGAGATTTTTATATTTTGAAACATAAAACTATGTACCAATGCATATTTAACACCTTTTTGATATACCTGACATGAATAACATATAAAATCACCTGCCATGCATTTTAAATAAAGGAGTCAACATCATACATGAAAGTGAACAGTGGAACAATGGACATAATCAACTGCAGTCTACCAATAATTCAGTGACTCAAGTCAATGAGTCCTCAGTCATGCTATACATAATACAGCTCTCAGCAATGTCAATGATCAGTGATCATACAAAAGAAACACGTAGATACGAAAAAGTAAACAAGCATCAAAATATAATGTCCGTCATCCATGGTAGTGCTGTGTGTAATATCAATGATCACATAACATATCTGCCACTGTCCAAGATCCAACTTCAAGAGTAGGTGAATCCTAAAGATTAAGAAGACTCCAAAAAAAAGTGTAAAAAAAAAAATCGTAAAAAAAGTGTAAAAAAATCGTAAAAAACGATTTTGAGATTTTTAAAACGATTTTTATATATAATTCGACGATTTTATTGTACTATGATCCCATGTGTGGTGTGTGCCATGTCTGACTAATGTAGAGCAGCCAAAGATCCTGTGTGAGCACAACATTCCTCTCACCATGGGAGAGGTGGATGTGAGGTGAGTTTGGGTCATATTGAAAAGGCGGCAATCTGTCCATATCAAGTCCATGACTATCAAACCAGACTCTAACGTGAGTGTACCAAGCTCTCTCATATCCTGACTCTGATATCTATATAGATGCCTCAAAAGCTCTGAGTGTGAGTGTGTTTGTAGGGAGCTCCCTCATCCTTTGAATAAAGCAAATAGTTTGGAATAGTGCATCTACTACCATTGGTGGTGCAGCTAGCTCTTCTTTGATGATGTCATGTGTCATTGACTGTTTCCCTCGAAATAGTCGCGAGATCATACGTAGCTGTGGCCTCTTGATCGCACTCCGTTGGGTGATTGTGAGGCCTGGGGCGTAAACTGTCGCAGCATACATCATAGCTGGTCTGACTAGTGTGTCAAATAGCCACCCCTTCGTGCGGGGCATGGCTAGAGATGCATATCCTCGTGTGAGTCTATCGGTGGCATGCCTGCCTCTGGGAAGTGTGTCGGGTTACATTTCCGCTCTAACATGGCTAAAGCTGCATATCCTCATGTGAGTCTATCGGGGGCTGCTTTTCTCATGCTGAAGGGGCCGGGCAAGCTTGTGAATGTGACTTCGAGGTAGACATAGGAAGTGACCACCTCAATCTGTCCACCGCCTACACTGAATCTTGCTCCATTCCTCACCATGGGGGAGGTGTGGAAGATCATGACCTTGGTCTTGCCAAGGTTTACTGTCAAGCACCACTGTGTACAAAACTCATCCAGGGCATCCAGGTGGCGCTGTAATCCCTCGGGTGACATTGAAATCAATACAATGTCATCGGCATATAATAAAATGTGGACGTATGTACGTGGGAGGTCTGCACCCTCTCTCGAGCTCGGACAATGTAGTCCTCAATCTCATCGATGTAGAGACCAAATAGAGTGGGGGAGAGGGGACAACCTTGCTTAACGTTGATGGTGCTAACAATGGCCTCATACATACCTCCTAGACATTGTACCCTCCCAGTCACCTGCTCATAGAGTGCATAGATGGTCCAAATCATCTTTGATGGTACTCCCAAGCTTTGGAGGCGTCGGAAGAGCCTCTCTCGTGGTATTGTATCAAAAGCTTTGCGGAAGTCCACAAAGCAACAATATAATCTCTTCTTCCGAACCCTTGCCCCATCAATGAGGCAACGTAAAATGAAGATGTGATCAATAGTAGAGAAAGCTCGTCGAAAACCAAAGAGAGAGAGAGAGAGAGAGAGAGAGAGAGAGAGAGAGAGAGAGAGAGAGAGAGAGAGAGAGAGAGAGAGAGAGAGAGAGAGAGAGAGAGAGAGAGAGAGAGATTCTAAGTTAGTACTTACACATTTTCATCATGCATAAACCGAACCAAAATTGTTGGAAGTATGTGTCTAGCCAAGGCAACTTTGGATTGGGTGGGAGTGAGAGATGGACATTTAACCTATGTGGTTATAAAGGGGGCGATGGGGCGGATAGTACCAAAGCCCACCTTGCCAAATTTAGTGGCTTGGGCATTGAAGCATGCAAGCAACCTATGCCTGTTGACATCAAGGATGAGCTCCTTGAGTGGGTAGCTCAGAGGGAAGCAAAAATGTTTATGTGACAGGTATGTATAGTTGAACTTTCAAGTTCCAATTTTAAGATATGCATTTGCATATGCTATATATATGTATTATGTATGTACATGTACATGCGCGTTGCATGTATATGTATTATGTACTAAGAAGTATGCATGTGCCATGCATGCATGTATGCATGTGCCATGCATGCATGTATGCATTTATCATTTATGTATGTATTATGTGTGCACTGTACGTTGTGTAATTACTAATATGTATGTATGTATATATATGATATGCCACATGTATATGTATTATGCACTTACTATTATCATCTATGTGACATTGTATAGTTGTTCAAATACTATCCGTACGATAGGTACGATACATAATAGTACGTTACTAGGTACGTATTAATCATGAGGTATGAATTCATACTATATTAGTCCGATTTTTTTTTTTCGTTTTTAAAAATATTTTTGTTCAAATTCATAAGCTCCATGCAAAATACATATATACATAGGTAAACTAGTGAAGATAGGTGTGAAATATCTCCATATATACATGTAACATGTGTCATGGGCTTTCTGCCCATGGGAGCGATATCGTAAACAATGACTCGTGTGTAATGTGGATTCATGATTCACTGTTTCACATAATATGCATTGTGCATGCACATTATGTGCAATGTGCAATCATCAATCATCAATGTGTAACATTGCACAATGTAATTTGCATTTTACGCATTGTGCAATGTTCATTTACCGTTCATATTATGCATCGCTAAATAAATTGAAGAGTTATGGATGGTTCTAGAAACAGACTTACAAGTTTTGAAGTATGTTTAGGTCCACCTTCTTTAATTTGAAAACTACTTCTCTACAGAAGATATCGTTCTTTCAATTGATGTCTTTTTATTTTTTTTGAAACCTTTTTGTTTGATCACTCATCTAATTTTGCACGATTTAGCTAAATCTTATCCTTTTATGCAATTTCTTAGTGCTGTGGTATTTTGTTGTGTGTTTGTGTTTCGGTTCATTATCTTTAGTCTCAAGTTCAGATGCATCTAAACTTGAGAACTAATATTTAAATTTATCCTTTTGTAATTAGTCTTCTAGACCTTTCACAGGTTCAAAATTTCAATGCTAAAACTGAAGTGATCTAATCTTTATATATCTCCTGTTTGGTCATCCTATTCTACTCTTCATGTGGTAGTGACTTGAGATGTGCGTTGATGGCATCTTGAAGAGATGGCAGGTGATCAATTTCTAATCTTAGTGTGAGGATAGTCTGGCTCTACCAAAGCTTTGGATGCCTCAAACGCTCTATAAGATAGTGTCTGTATGTACTTGTATATTTGCAAGATAAAAAACCATCTGAAAGAGTGCATCAACTAGCATGAATAGCAGAGCAGACTGTGGAGCCTACTGTTTGCCCTGGATCAACTGTGAAGACCCCATAATCATTGGGTTACATAATCTGTTTCTATGAACTCACTCTAATATCATCTTTTCCCTTAAAAGGAGAGGTAGGTTCAACATATGTGGAGGGTGGTGGAGAGCTTGTCCTGAGATGCTGCTATGTGGACAAACTGTATTTAACCAAGTGTGCATGTTTATATAAACACAGTATGTAGAGTTGTCTTCTGCTAGGTAAACAACAAAGTGATTTCTTTTGGTTAATAATTTTCAAAGGCTAATGAACAATGTAATGAAAAAGTAAAGAGATGCTCTTTAGTAATACTTTTTAGAGGTTGATGATTTTCCATGGATGACTGGACTCGGGATTTGCCCACTGGTTTGCAGGTTCAGGGAGTGTCGTACCTTTTTCTTTCATCATGCCCTACCGGGAACTCAAGGGTCACTACATGGGAGCTAACAGTAAGAATCCCAAAGGCAGTAGGGGAGGGATGGAAGATGGGCATGGTCAAATGGAGAGAAGCTCATAAATGGAATAGCTCAAACTTCCATTTGCGGGTGATGATTTGTGACACATCACTTTTTGTAGAAGGTTTTGAAGTTGCAGAGATGCAGGATGGGACAGAATTTCCAGAATGGAAGAGGTCGAAGCATAGGTGTGATCTGACAGAGCTTTCAGGCTTTCTCCTTTCGCAGGTTAGTCCTTTTGCACACACCTGTGCACGGGTGTGTACACACACACACAGACACACACACACACACACACACACACACACACACACACACACGTGTAAATTGCTCGTCTACATGATAGTTTGTTTAAAGCTTAGAGCACAAAAACTAGAAAATTGTTCAGCAGAAACTTACTTTGACCAGTGTTTATGGTAGATACTGAGGCATTTTCTGATTTTTTGATATCGATAGTCACCTATAGATGGGTTTTAGAAGTTCAGTATGAAGTTATTTATTATGTTCATGTTGAAATACATGGGCTGATATCTGGCGCATGCATAGACAGGGGAACATTGCCAATATTTATTATGATCAATATGTTTCTGCTCAATCGATTATAATTGTCAGGTTTATTTGCTAATGTGGTTGTGTTATGAACCATGCTGGTACAATCAAAATATCTATGTTAGTTAATTTATAATTTATTGTCAACTTTAGTTACTGATTTGGTTGTGTGATATGAACGATATTGGGTTTGCATATAGTTTGCAGGTCAGCTGGTGAAGTGGCTCCAAGAGGAGGCAATAATCATGGGACTGAATGCCAAAAGAAATTGCTTGAGTGTTTGCATCAATATGAACAGCAAAGATGACTTTATCATTCTGGCAGCACTTGATTCTGATGCCCATTGTATTAATTGGTGGATCTATGTGCGAAGCATTGAGGGTGATGACGAATTTATAGAGGAGCTTTCTGCAAATAAGATTCAAAATCAGAGGTTCTTGGGACCCCTCAATCCAGAGACACTGAGAAGCATTCTAGTAGATCTGCTAAGCTATTCTGGGGATGAGTCTTGAGACCATAATGTGTTCAAGGGCAGAGGCAGATCCTGCTATAATTGCATTTCAGCTTGAGAAAACTTTCACTATATGCAGTTTTCAAGTGCATCAATTATCAAAGACATATAACATCAAAATTGTAAATCTTGCTATTTGGCCAATGTAATAGGTGTTTTGCTTGTGGCCAAGTTCGTGGGCTTGATCTCTTTAGGTGCAAATCAATGGCATCTTTCTCTTATTGCTTGGTAGGATCAGTGGTATCACCTGAGTATCATTTGCTTAGTGGATCTATGTTTTTGCTTTTTTCAAATATTGAAAGCATCCGACCACTTCCACATCAATAATCTTATGTTGGGCTCCATTTTTCCCAGAAATAAGGTCAAGTCTATATTGCATAGTTTTGGATCAAGCTGCCACAACCAGGGTTCAGGTTGCTCTTATGCAAGTGGTTGTATGCTGTAGTCTCTTCTAGCCTTCTTAGACTGTACATGGCCTCTTTAATATAGTTTTGCAATCAGCTGACAAAGCGTTTCTATTCCCGATCCTATTTAATTTGGTACAAGTGCTTCAAATAGATGAAGTCATTCAGAATATTTTCTGTTATATTGTATTAGGGAATATGTTAGCACTTTTGGACCCTGAAATAAGATGTGAATAACACATCTATCTGGAAGGATGTATGATCAGGCCACATGGATTGGTGCATTTTTGTTTGTTTTGGTTGAAGATATAAGAGATTACTGCTAGTGTCAAGTAACATCATTGCTTCAAGTCCTGAAGAGTTTTCTTTTTTTAATGTAACTGGTCAAAAGATTTTATAAAACAAGCGGTTTTAAGTATGCTGATAGGAAAAATGTATCTTCTGGATTTTTGTGTTGTCATCTAAGCATCTATACGAGTTCTTGTTCCCCTGATGTTCTTTTATTCTGCAAAGATTTCAAGATAGCTCTTACAAACTGTAATTTTTTGGGAAACCAACATCACATTCTAACATGTCTTGTACACGAAAGGATACTTCAGTGTCCTATTTTCCATAATGATACAAGAATTCTAACTCGTTTTGTATTTAAAATATCGGAGCAGCATGCTCGATACTACTTCCATGGAAGGATATATTTCATAACTCTCAATATAGAGTATTCACAACTTTGAAAAAAACATGTGACACCCTAATAAAACTATACAGCCACATGATATGGCTCAAATGGATGGTTAAAAGTTTCTTGGTATAGGATAAGAAAATGTAAGATTGTAGTTATAACATAATAAACTCACATGAATTCGTGAGGGTAACAAGTGGTTCTCAAACAAACACTTGTCCCTATAAAGAGAATCCAAACTTCAAAGACCTTCGCATTATTTTTAAAAGCATTTAAAACTTACGTCCAATGATTTATGATATGCTAAAATTTTAATTCCACCTTTAAGGAAAAACCTTAGGTGCAAAAGTTGTTGAAATAATTGTCTTCCCCATCAACATCTAGAACCGCTAAATATTGTGGAGTCATGGAAATTCGGTTTTCTGTAAAGTAGATAATAACATATCTATGATGATTTATGTTCGTGCATGATTGACATCATTCAATACTACAGATGACAGCATGTCTGTTATAGCTAGGATTGGTCGCATGCAAAGAAACATCGCATCTGCTTCTATAGTGTGTACATTATTGCTGTATCGATTACACAGATATAAATCAAACTCTTTTAGAAATTTCCAAAGCTTTTGGTTTTCAATTCGTTGTTCTAATGCTATAGATGGTGGTTTAATTCCAGGGTGGATTGGAAAGCAATCCAGAATGCACTCTTTCTTTTGGACTGAATGAGAGATATCAAACGAAACCTATGCAACCCTGATTACTTACACATGACAACAGTGTACTAGAGAGAAACAAATGAGTTCGTTCCTTTGCGGATGCTAATACATAAGGAGGTGTACGATATGGTGATGTTAATGATAATACCAAGATGAACATGTAACAAGTAGGCAAGACAAGGCCTAAGAAGGATTAAGTTGTACGCAGTGTGTCTCAGAGAGAGTATTACAAGTCAAGCATCAACTGAACTTTGAGCCACACCAATGGACTTAGGGTGCTTATCCCAATGTACACTTCGGGTAACTCTTAGTCTCATGATAAGCTCTGTTTTCCAGGGTAGTGCGAATTCCCCATTTCTGGTTTTATCTCCTTTTATAAGTGAACCTTGATATTCCTGCTCTTGGCAGTGGAGGAATGATGGCTTAATATCTGAGTTATTATATCCCTTGCAGCCACCCTTTTCAAGTAGGTGGTGGTTGTTTCCTTGTAGGCGGTTACTCTTACCTAGGTCCACTTTTGGACCACCTTGGCAGCTGTAGTGAGTTGATAGAGATGGTTCGGATCTGGTCAAGTGGTCCAGGTTAGGTCAGTGGTGGCTGTCGACTAGTGATTCTAATTCGTTATCGTGTTTGATCCGCAAGTGGCCTTGGTGTTGGCAAGGTCCTTTCGTCACGTTTCCTACATTTTGAGCTCTGTCTGCATCTTTTGTTGTTGAGTTAGACCCTGAAGTGTTATATAAAAAAATAAAAAAATAAAAAAATAAACTATATAGGTTGCCAGGTACTATAAGCCTCTTCATCTCGAATAGGAATAGACATAAGGAAAGAACTGAGCTTGTTTATTCCCCTCTCCCTCTCTTTCTTAGAAAAAAGAAACAATAGAGCTATACATACAAAATTTAGAAGAGATGGAAATAGACAATGTGAAAATTACAACTTTTGACAATACAAACTATAAACTTGGACATTTCACTAAGTATCCAGGGCTAGAGCTACTATGAGGTCATAGAATCCTAAGTAAATTCTAAGAGAGTGCTGGAAGATATCTAGATGCACATGCTTAATGATCATCCATCACTAGTTGCTTCCTTTTTTGTTTTGCTTCAAATTTGATTGGAGATATACTTGATTCTATTTTCTTTGTCAATTCTTTGAGGAAGGATTAGCAAGCACGAGCATGGGGAGTGTTGTCAAAGGTGAGATAGGGAGCGGAGTTGCAATAGATGGTGGCCCAAGTTGTAGCACACTAGCAAACGGGTAACTTTTTTGGCCAATAATGTGTACTATTGGTAGAGATTTGGAGCCAATTGACCTTGTCGGTGAACGAGAGGAAGCAATCTTATGGGATGAAACATGTGAGTGAAGAGCGTGATGTTGTGGGTTCAGATGGTGATGTTGCTTTAGTGAGAGGGATGCTTAGAACCATATTTAGCTTTGTTGACTTTGGCATATCCAAGTTCAAAAGATAATAGTCTTGTGAGTGGCTCTTGATCCTAATGAGCAACATGAGCCTTGCTTTACTTCCTTGATGACCTAGAAGTGTTTGATGCTTGAGGCTTAGATGATGGTTGGATGTGGGATTGCTGATGGAGGTGGTAGATGGATCATGTGTAATGTGTGTGAACACACTTATACATGCAAGGGAACTTTCTCCTTTAGGAGATTATTCTTCCTCTAACTTTTATACATATCAATAACCCTAACACATTATATATGATTTCAATTTTATACACTTGGTGGTAACATAATTCTTTATGCTCCTAAGCTTATTCTTTTCCGTGTTTCTTGTATGTATGCCCCACTCTTCAAAATTCAATCTATGAAAGCTTCTCTTCTTATCTCTACAAAGAAAGATATGCAAAACTAATAAGTTCGTCCAAAAACAACAAGAAGAAAAAAAGGTCAAAGTTTCCTTCTTTTATGTGTTAATATGATTTTACTTGGATTTATAAATAATGCTTTTTTTTGTCAAAAGTGGCACCCAAAAAAATATGTGATGCATAATCTTCCCCTTTATACTTTCGTTTCCCTCTAAAATCTCTACTAATATATCTTATAGTGTTGATCACATATGTCTATCCAAATTTGAATATAATGTCTTAGAAGGGGTGCCATTGATTTTTGTTTAAAGTGATTAGTTTCTCTTTTTAAATTTTCCTACAAGAAATTAGATATCTTTTGAAAGTTGAATATAATATCTTAGAGGTAGTGCCATGATTAGCATCTCTCACCTTGATATACGTAGAATCACCAGGAAGTCTTGATCATGAGGTTATGTTCAACTTACCAAATGATGAGATGAATATGAAGGTAAATGGACATCTTCTCTCTACCTTGTCTTCATTTATGCTTGATTCTAGACCTCTATGGATGTGTCTCATGCAACCTTGAATATTGAAAGGCATAAGGAAGGTTGGGTGAGATGAAGTTTGAGAACGAAAATGTTTTCTCTCCTCTTGAAGTATGTAATGATCTTTCTAAAATTCTTTCCCCTCAATACTGATACACATACCTTTTTTTCTATGACGAGGAGGGGAGAGGTGAGATTTTTCTTTAGTTGAAAACAAACTTTCTTTAGGTGTTTTTCCAAGAGGAATTATGTAGGGTTTGAACTCTCAACCATCAGCCGATGATGATTTTTTTAAAATCACGAAGCCAAGTTGCGAAGGTATTTGGTTTGATATGCCATAGATGTTGTTATAGGTTGAAGGTTCAAAGATGCAAAGAGATGAAAACGAAATGAAGTTGAGATCTTTCACCGGGCTTACAAGATCATTCTTTGTAAAACACTAGAGACTTGTAATTAAAATGTGGATGTGTATAGAATTAATTTTTTTAAACCTTGAAGACGAGGGGCAATATAATCAACAAGAATCTTCATAAACACTCAAATGAGATATGATGGACCACCAATCCCCTCAAAATGCCTACAAGGAGGAATGACGACTACAAACCCCAAGATGAGGGTGGAAGTGTGGGAAAGTAAAGTGAGCAAAAAGAGCTCAATAAATGAAAAAACAGATCACTAAGAAAAACCATCAACACCATTAGGAATTATTTGATACTATGCAAAAAGTGGAAAACCAAACACAAAATAAAATGTACTTAAAAGAGCAATAGTATTGTCTCTAAAATAATTGGTAGAACCTAAAATGGAAAAAATTACATATGGAATAGGGTGATCTTGCTAGGAACATATAGTGAGCTCCCAATCTTCTACTCAAATCTATCAAGGAATTGAGGGTTGCGATTCATAGATTGGGAGGAGGTTCATGAAAAACATCATGTGTGGGATAATCCCTTAAATAAAGAATGAATGCACAAAAGAAACTACATGGATAGGGTTACCATATACAACTAGAGTGCTAAAAGTAGAGATGTACTCACATGAAAATTAAATAAATGTTTGTTGGAGTTTGAGGTCTGCAGAAGCATGCAAACAACACAAGGAAGAAGAAGAAGCTTGAGAACAACACACAATATTGAATGTATTACCAAGAGAATTTACAAAGATAAGTACCCATTAGGGTAATAGGTGTATATATAAGCTGGGGGGAAAAAACATCCTAAAGAGGGAAAAAAGTGCCCTGGTGGTCCTAGTGTGTTCACACACACCACTACTAAAATATATCAACAAATCCTCCTAGGAGTGATGTGGCGAATAAGGAGCTTGCACTCATGTATAAGGTAGTGCCAAGCTATGTGGAAAGAGATCAATCAACAAAAGGAAGTAAGCCCAAAGCCTTGCAGAAAGATTCAAACTTCTCTTGAGGCAGAGCCTTTGTGAAAAGGTTTGCAATGTTTTCCTATGTGGGCACATATGCCAAACTAATCGCTCCAGTAGAGAACCTCTCCCTAACATAATGATAGTGCACCTCAATGTGCTTAGTGCGAGCATGGAACATAGGGTTTTTCACAACTGCCAATGTGCTCTAACTGTTACTGAAGATGGTGGTGGTAGAAGATTGACCAACACCCAAATCATCCATAAGGCATATGAATCACACACATTCAACAGTCGCTGTGAAAGCTACCCTATACTCAGTCTCACAACTAGGAGTGGCCACAATAGGTTGCTTCTTACTCAACCAATATATTCATGAGCTACCAAGGATGAAGCAAAAACCACTAGTGGACACATGTATCATAGCAATGAGCCGAGTCAGAGTCAAAAAAAGCATGTAAATCTAGCAATAGTGATTCGCCCTTGGGATAAAACAATCCAAGTAGCCGTGTACCACTCAAGTAGCGAAAAATGTGTTTAGCTACCTCCCAATGCTTGACACCTGGGAAATGCATAAACCTGCACATCTATGAGACAACAAACATAATATCAACACTAGTTATGCATAGGTAAATCAAGCATCCAATAGCTTGCTGATAGAGAACAACATCAAATGCATCTCCAACATCATGAAGACTCAACTGTAAACCTCTTTCCATGGGAGTGGTAATAATTTTGCAATGTTCAAGGCCAAAATGCTGCAATAATGTGTCAATATATTTTATTTGACACAAAGCTATTCTGCCATCAACTTGCATAAATTGAATGCATGAATAATAATGCAAATGCCCCAAAATCTAACATCTCAAATGAGGCATGCAAATCAGCCTTAAAATTAGCAATATGCTTCTCATTAGGACTAGTGAGAAGCATGTTATTAACATAGATAAAAATGATTAGAAGAACATCATTTGCACACTTAACATATAAGGTGCTCTCAATTGGACTGTTCTCAAAACCATGTGCAATTAAATAGACATGTGTTTTTTCATACCAAGCATGTGGTGCTTGCTTCAAACCATATAATGCCTTTTTCAACCTTCATACTTTGTTTCCTTGCCCTTTCTGCACAAATCATAGGCCTGAAAAACATAAACTTATTCATGTAAGTCACCATTCAAAAATGTAGTTTTAATGTCCAATTGATGTACATTCCAACCATGATGAGCTGCAAGTGCATAGATGCTATGAAAAATAGTCATTTGGCATGTGGGAGCATAACCTTTTGCAACAAGTGTAGCCTTATACCTATCAACTATTCCATCAAGCTTATGCTTCAGCTTGTATACCCACTTAATGCCTATGGCCTTCTTTCCAGGATGCAAGTCACATAAAGACCAGGTATTATTCTTCATAATAGCATCATAATTTGGTTACATAGCTACCATCCAATTTTTTGAATTTTGTGCTTCATCAAATGAAACAGGCTCATTCTCATCACAAAGACTAGAGGCAACCATAACATAGCAATCTGATGCAAAAGAAGCACTATGAGAGCCTGAATAAGTATGATATGATAGAGATGCATCTAATTTGCTACCTCGCAAAGTCTGCACCAGCCATTTAGGCATAGTTTTTGCCTTCTATATATCAACCCTCTCATCAACAAGTGCATCATGTAAATCTGCATCAAAAGTTGAATGATCTATATCATCATGTGAAACCTGTAAAGGCTAAGAAATCACCTCATTTGGCAATGCTAAATTGTCCACCTATAAAAAGAGGTAGCAAAGTATCTTACATATCTTCAGAACTAACTAATCTCTCCTTAGTACATGAAAGTAATGGCTGAATTGCATCTTCCACAAAAACAACATCATGACTAACCAAAATGCATTTAATTTGTGGACGATACAAATGATAGCCTTTGCTTTTAAAACTATACCCAACAAAAATACGTTTCATTGCTTTATCATCCAATTTCCTACATTGTCGTTCAGGCACTAATGCATATGCCAGACAATCAAAGACACGCAGATGAGCAACATATGGATTGTGACCATGCAAGGCCTCATATGGAGTGATAGACTACAATGCTTTAGTGGGACACCTATTAAGTACATATCTTGCACACATAATAGCCTCAAGCCAGAAACTATGTGGTAAAGCCTAACTCTTGACCATACACCTTGCCACCTCCATAAGTGACATGTTCTTCCTTTCAACAACTCCATTTTTTTGAGGTGTGTATGACACTATACACTAAGGTTTTATCCCACTTTAATCCATAAATGCATTAAAATCTGAACATATATATTCCCCCCCTCGATCAGAACGGAGGGTGCCCATTTTACATGATGATAGAACTTTAGCCCAAACCAAAAACTGTTTGAAGCATGTAAACACTTTAGACTTTTCTTTCAATGGATATACCCATGCGTGCCTGGAAAAATCATCAATGAAATTCATGAGGTAAAGATAGTACCCAAAAGAAGGTGTCTGCATAAAACTAAAAACATCACCGTGAACAAGCTACAATATTTTAGTAGCTTGTATTGAACCATCTTTTGGGAAGGAGGAATGCTCCATTTTGCCCAAAATACAACCTTTACAAACATGTTCACCAGGTGCCTCAAGTTTGAGTAGAGAGGACACCATTTCAAATTTTTGCAGATGTAGCAAATTAGAAATTCAAATGACCAAAGCGTGCATGGCAAAGCTTTGTGTCTGACATAGCCTGAGAATCTTGAATTGCACATGCTCAATCATTCATAGATTTTGCATAATCTATGAGCTTATACAACCCATGACATAAAATATCAAAGCAATAATGATGTCACCATTTGACAGATCATGAATTGTACATCTGTCATCAACAAATTTTGCAACCAAGCAGATCTTACATAATGTTGAAACTGATAACAATTTTTTGTTGATCCCTGGTACAAATAAAACATCCAACAACATAAAAGAAATACCATTAGCAATAATCAAAATGATCTTACCAACTCTCGTGATAGGATAAGAGGACTTGTTGGTGCATTTTTGGAAGAACAAGTCTACAATAGTTAGATTAATCCCTATGGATTCTAGTTCCTTAAAGTGGATTCTCAAAACTACATAAAGTTTTGAAAGAAGATTGAACCCACTTTTGGTAAGCTATTCTCTCTGAAGATAAAGAGGATGTTATATCCTCTTAGAAACCAGATAATCCATCCACCTATACCATTCTATTGGTTGAGTAGGGGTTATAAAATGAAATTCCCCTCTATTTTAGTGGAGGTGAATTGCAAGCAAGAAAATCCACCCATTTCACTAAATGAGAGGAAGCGAGTTGGGCAAGGATTATGAAAGATTCATTTTTCTTTTAGAACAAGTTGGATTATAACTTGTGAAATGAATTGGATAAGGAAGCATTCACCTATTTTGCTAGGTTCATGCACAAGTGGTGCAAAGCTATGGACCATGGTAGAAATTTAGCTGAAGTCACTTTGAATCCACCTAATTCACATGTTTGAGCTATGGAGACCCAGATGGCACATGGCTTAAACAAGGAAATATGTAGAGCCTTTTCATTCTTTCCATACTTTGCATTCAACTCAGTTCTTTTTTATATGCAAAACTAGATGGAACTTGGAATGATTGGGTAGGTAATTAGACCACACATGGATTCTCCTCTTTTAAGATCCAGCCAGGGTAGAATTCCCCTTTTGAATTAAGAGGAAGACTTAGAAAGATGAAAGCCATGATGCTTGAGATTGATCATGGGGCAAGGGGGAATACCCCAAGGTATATATCTCCACTCATTTCCAAGGACGCAAATGCATTTAGGGGGGGAGAATGTTGTATAATTACATGGTTATAAGGGGTAGAACCCTTGGGTATCTAGGTGCGAAACCCTTGTGATTTATGGTTTATTTACCTCTTTTAGATGGGTCTTGAACCTTAGGGAGGGTTAATTATCTAAGATTGAGTACATTAGGCTTGATTGGAACCTTTTCCTAGCTACTTGGTTTGTACGTGAGAGCTTGGAGAGTCTTCTTTTAGAAGCCATGTGATTTCATGTGATTTTCTAAGCTTGGAAACCATGTAAAACATTAGCAGACTCTATTTTGGGTGTAGAGGCCTCTGTAACAATCATTCCAACCTCTTTGTTCTTTGCCTCTTTTGCAACCAGTTTTGGACAAATATTTATGACATGATCATTTCCTTTACAATATTTGCAAAACAATTTTTTCTTTTATGTTTTCTTCTCGTCTTTGTCATCCTTCGTTGATTGTGTGTAATTAGTTGATTTTTTCTTACAAATAGATGAGATCCATTTACTTTTGCCCTTCTGACTAGCTAGGAAAGAGTGATTTGCAACACGCATAATGGACTTGCTCTCCCTAGACTGATGTTCCTGCAATAGAACAGAGACTAACTTCTCAAATGTTAAGGCATTTGGATTGCCCTTCGTCATCAATCGAAGAGTAGAAGCAAAACTATGATATGAATCTAGAATACCATTTAGAATAGTCTACACAAGTGAACTATCTGACAAGTCTTCATCAGTAGAAATCAACTGCTCCTTCAAATCTTTGATCTTTGTCAAAAAACTAGAATCTCCTTCATTCATGTGCTCACTCTCCAACTGTTTTCAGAGATAAGCAACATAAGCCTCATTCCTTGCCTAGTATAAAGTGGTAAGTATATCCCAAACATCCTTTGCTATTTTGTAGGAGCAAATGTGAAGAATAATGGCATGTTTGACAGACAAGGATATCAATGATGTGCCTGGCCAACTCTGCCATCCCAAAAAGTCGATCTACAATAGGTGGAGTAGGAACCGTAGCACGAATACAAATTTGAAGATCATCATCTTCAACATCATCTACATCACCTTCAATGACTATATTTATAGGTGTAATAGGTCATTTTTCAGCACCCTGCATAATATTCCACAATCCTTTCGCAACCAATACATGTCACATCATATATGCCCATAATGGATAATTAGTACCATCCAATCTAATCCTCAACAGCCAACATAGGGACTACATCATTGCTTTCAGCCATGGCCACTGACTAAAATATGTTGATGCAAAAAAAGGACTTTATCTCGAAAATTTGAACAAAACTACCATGTTGAGCTCTGCTAGATCTATAGCAGACTTCAAGGTGCTTGTACAAGAGAGCCAAATCTTGTATATATGTTCGGCACAAAAGGACAAAATTGCCTGCATAAGAATTATGAAAGTGCATATGGAAGCCAAAATGAGCTTAGATGGTGACTTCAACACTAGACAACAAAGTTATTTTGAACTTCTAAGCACCTTGAGTATGTTCACTAATTTTTGTGTGATTCTGAGACTATGACCAGAGGGGTGTCGACGATGCCCTAGATGAAGTGGTGACCTACTCTGATACTAATTGTTGGATTTTGAGGTCTGCAAAAGCACGTAAAAAATGCAAGGAAGAAGAAGAAGCTTGGAGTACAAGACACAATACTAAATGTATTACCAAGACTTCACATTCAATCTCTACATGGGAAAATCTATATATCCTCCTAACTTTGAGAATATCCTTGCATCCTCTTTTTCCCTCGAATTGATGTGAAGATACACATAGCATTGGTAAATACACATCTAGATAGATAAGTCCAATGATCAATCCCATCTTTGATATCCCCATGAAATGATGTTCGTAGTTCATCATATAGATGTGGAGGGCTCTAGTGGCTTGATCATCCAAACTATCATTAATCACATATGAGCAAGTTCAAGCATATGGGGATAAAACAAATATCCAAAAGTTATCTATCTAGCTACTGAGGATCCAATATACCACCTATCTAGAACAAGGACTGGCAAAATTATGATAGCATGACTAAGCTGAAAGAAAAGTATAGTGACAAAAAAGATGTAATTCTAGGCTTCGAATTGAAAGACAAGTACAAAAACTCCCTCAAGATTGTGTCATGGAAAAAAAATCAAACTTGATAGATACACAATCCCATGATACATACTTTAGCTAAGATGACAATAAAGGAAGGTGACATGAATAGAGAACTAGAACATAATGACACTATACTTGGTAATCAACCAAAGTATCCATTCTACTCTTGTATGGAGGAGAAAACACATGGATCCTATATAGCCATGGAATTTCCAAGATATAAACCCAAGATCTTGCACATAAGTCTCTTGAGAAAAGGCCATAAGCTCTAGCTCCAAGATGTCACATGAATTTCCTCCTCAAAAACTATCTATCAAATAAGCATAGTAGAGTATCTCTCTTTCAAAAAAAAAAGAGGGTCAAAGACCTCAATGTTGGTGTAGACCAATCATAAATTGATGTTTATGAAGATTAATGAAATCAAGCAAGAAAACAGAAAAAGATCAAGAAGAAGGAAGGAAGCAATGGATAGAAAGCATGAGACATGACTGAGCATATATTCACTTCAGATGATCCTAATTAGTGTATTATAGTTAGATTACTAATAAAGCAAGTGAATAACAATTTATTGTTCATGATCCACTTACAAATTTGTGGCTATATAAGTCAATTATGACTATAAAAATTAAGAGACTTCATTATCATAGATGAAGTAGAAGTGCCAAGTGAAATGTGTAGGATTAGAGTTCATTCTAATTCACATTTCTCTCAGAATGATCATGTGGATCATAAATCCTTGTACACAGATCTAGTTCAATAGTAAATCAAGCTATGGTTAAAGTTTCATGTCCTAATTCCTTTCATAGAGTGTGTATGACTCATAGGAACAATCATATGTCAACTCTCTGAAGTGCAGACTCAAAAATGGTGCATCTTGTCGATTAATGTTTTGCTCAGATCTCACTCATGCATGTAATGTCTTTTGTGTTTAAGCACTAGAAATCTAAGTTGAGAGATAAGATATTTCCAAAAGCATTTCACAAAATGGGTTATAGTTTTTGCCTTGATAATTGACATGGAAGAAAAGGTAAAAAGACACATAGTTCAAACTATGGACAATACCAAACATAAAGTGCAAAGCATTGGATCAATAAAGACAAAGAATGGAAGTACACTTTTGAGTAAGGTACTCTACGTTCCTACAATTCCAAAGAATCTAATCAGTATAAGACAAATTGTTGAGAAAGGGTATGAAGTCAGATTCACCAATGATGGAGTTTATGTTGAAGATCCAAATCAAGGATATAAGATTATTGTTGCGGGTCAAAAAGAAGAAAGAACTTTTACTCTGAAGGTACAAGGTAATGTAGGGCATGCCACATATGGAAGTCAAAAGATGACGGAATTGGACATATGGCATCAAATATTAGGTCATTTCAATGAGAGGTATAAAAGACATGGAAATGAATGGATCAGTGCTAGGTTTACCCAATATTCAAAGTCACCACATGACATACAAGTGTGAAGCTTATCAATTAGATAAAGCACACAAACAATCATATAACAAGCAGGTATTTATGCATACAAAAAGGCTTGAACTAATACACACAAACGTGGGGGGCTCTTCAAAGGATTATGATATCAATGGATCAAGATATTATGTTTTGTTTGTAGATGATGCAACAAAATGGATCACACTCTATGTGATCAAGCATAAATCTGAAGTGTTTAATACATTTAAACATTATCATTACAAGACAAAAGTTCAAAAGATTGAGATCAGATGGAGGGGGAGAGTATTTCTTTAAAGAATTTAATGGATACTTATGGAATGCAGGTATAAAAACAGAAGTAACTTTCAAGTACTCTCCTCAACTAAATGGAGTTGCAGAAAGGAGGAATAATTACTTATGGGCAAAAGCTATTAACACAGCAACCTATCTTGTAAATAGGTTACCTTGTAAAGCTTTCGATGGTATAACCCCTTATGAAGCATGGTGGAGTAAGAAACCTACTCTTGATCATTGCAAATTTTTTGGATGTTTAGCATATGCTTATGTTCCATCTCAATTGAGACATAAGCTAGAATCTAAAGCAAAGAAGTATGTCTTCATAGGATATGATGACAAATAAATGGGTTACAGGTTGATTTGAGTAACTAAATTGTGCCATTTTTTATAAGGAATATATTTATAAAATTAGTTTTACATTTTAGTGTCTATACTACACGTGGCCTATTTTGCAGAGGATGGATCTCAAGGTCTAGTGTAAGTTGCCCGAATTTCATTTTTTAATTATCTGTATAGATTCAGAGTAAAGTAACACATATCACTGCTTGTGGACCTAGTGGAGAGTAGCCATCTTCCATTGTTGCATTGGGGTGTTAGAATCGTCTGCCATCAGTGGTATTAGTGCATTTTGGAGGCTTGGGGATATCAATGGGCATCATATTGAAGACCTGAAGGGATCAACTCATGGAAGCACAAGGAGGACTTATCAAAGAAAGAATACATCAAAAGGGGGCTATGTCAATCGAGATCTTAACTAGTCAAAGGTTACCAAGGGAGAAGCTATCAAAAGGTAATATCCACACCTTCTAAAGCATCTAAAATGTAAAACTAATTTTCTATTTGTGCATCTAAGAGATGAGTATGGTTGATTATAATGCACAAATAGAGAAGTCAGAGAAAGGGAATTGTCAACCATGGAAATTTAGAGTTAGCAACTACCTTATGGGTAAAGGATTGTGGGGATTAGTGAGCAGAATGTAGCTAAAGCCTCATGTAGGTCAAGGATTTTAATGAATGGATAGAAAGAGATAGGAGATTCATGTTCTTTCTATCCCAACACATAAGCAATAGCATGATAGGGCATATACAAGAATTGGACACATCCAAGAAGGTTTGGGAGACCTTCGAGAGATTGTAATCTTCATCAACCAAGGCAAGAAATATTCAGCTCAAGAATGAGCTAAGTAATCTTAGGAAAGCACCAAGTACTAACATGAATGAGTACATTTTGAAGGTTAAGGAGCTTTTAGATGCCCTAGACTCAATTGGGAGCCCAATCAAAGATGATGATTTTATCGTGCACACTCTCAATGGCTTGAGAGAGGATGAAAGGTGGAAAGCATTCATCACATCAATTTATGTGAGGTATTCCCTATCACAATTTGATCAATTAGTCAAATTGATGGTGACCGATGATTTGAACCAAGGAGGTCCACAATCAAAGGGAAGCCAAGCCCAAGTTTTCTATGCAAGTAGAGGCAAAGGCAAAAGAGGTGGACAAAACTCCCAAGAAAGAGGGACAGGAAGGTCAAAATCAAGCTCAAGCAACCAAGAAGGCTCCAGCCAAAGATATGGATCAAGGGGAAGAGGAAGGGGTAGAGGAAGAGGAGGAAGATAGCATGAAAGAGATGCATCCAATGGAGAATGCCACAATTGTGGAAAATCGGACCATTATGCAAGAGATTGTTGGTCGAAAGGAGGAGGCAATCAAGGATACAAAAGGAACCAAGGTAGTTATGCTAGTACTTTAGATTTTACATGGTACATTGATATTGGTTGTAGCAATCAAATGAGTTGCAATACAGATATTTTCTTTAATTTGCACTCACCCATCACTCAAGGACATGGAGAGACAAGGATAACATTGAGCACAAGATTAAACATGTGGGAGATGTTTCATTGAATGGATCTCAAAGCTCCAAGGTGTTGAAGGATGTGTTGCATGTGCCAGTCATCACAAAGAACTTGGTTTCAGTAGGTCAAATGGTTGAAAGAGGTTATGAGGTGAGGTTCAATGAGCAAGGATGTTTTGTTGAAGACCCCATGCAAGACTAAAAGTTCATATCAAAAGGAAAGAAGCAAGGAAGACTCTTCACCATGAAGGTAAAGCCATCAACCCCTCACACTATCTACTTGTCAACTGGAAATAAACAGATTGTAAAAATTGACTTATGGCATAAAAGAATTGGACATATACAAAGGATTAAGGACATGCAAAGTAAGGGCTTGGTGAGTGCTCTACTTGATCTTACATCTCAGAATATGAAACATTTGTGCCATGCTTGTCAATTAGGGAAACAAGGCAAAATGCCATTCAAGAAGGGAGCACATGCAAGCAATGAAGTGTTGAATCTCATACACATAGATGTATGGGGACCTACAAGGGAGCCATCCATTGGAGGTAATAGATATTTTGTCACATTTATAGATGATCATTTAAGTTTTGTTTGGATCTATTGCATGAATTCAAAGTCAAAAGTGTTTTACTACTTCAAGAGGTTCAAAAGCCTAGTGGATAAGGAAACAGGGAATTATATAAAGACTCTCGGATCGGAGGGGGAGAGTATTTTTCAAATGAATTTTTAAATTTTCTACATGAACATGGCATCAAAAGGAAATTAACTTGCATGTATACATCTCAACAAAATGGGGTGGTAGAGAGGAAGAATAGATTCATGGCAGAAGTGTCTAAAGCTTTGCTAAATGAAATGAATGTTCCTAACTCTTGTTGGGCTGATGCAACAAATACAGCCATATACATTATGAATAGGTGTCCAACCTTAGGATTACATGAAGTTACACCTTATGAAGCTTGGTGTGGTAAGAAAACCAACCTCTCACACCTCAAAGTATTTGGTTGTGTGTGTTATGTTCACCTACCTCAAGAATTGAGACACAAGTTAGATCCGAAGGTAGATAGTGTTGATGACATGATTGCTCTTACATCATCCACATTTGTATCTGCATGAGTGCATCTCCATTTTGTATCTAAGTGAAAATCCATTTCTAGTTTATTTCCATTTATATTGTATCTCTTTTGTATTTGGGTAGCTTGCCATTTGCTTCTACCATTGTATTCATTCTCCTTTGAGGGGAATTATCCCACATGAGATGTACTTTGGACAACCCCTCCCAAGTCTATATAAGGAGGGCCTCTCCCTCCATTTGTACTTGGTTAGAAGCTTAATGAGCCTACTCGATGCTCTTGGCAAGCTCATTTCTAATCCATGTGAGTTTACCCATTTCTTGGTCTACTCACTTTGAGTCTCTCACACTCTTTCTTTTGTGAGTACACTCTTCTTTTCATTTTGCTTATGTGCGTGTACTCTCTACATGGTACCAGAGCACTAGGTGGAGTTCTTGGTGGTACATTTGGTGGTGATTTCGATGGTGGTGGTGCTTGATTTTGATGATGTAGCTCTCCACCCATTCGGAGAAGATTTTGCCATCAGATTATACTCTTTTGGACCTTAATTTTTTCATTTGCCCACCCTCCCACCCTTCTTTTTTTCCTCATATTCTACCCCTTTCTTCCATTTTCCCACCCTCCCACCCTTAACTCTTTCATTTTTTTGATACATTTCAACACCTTATAGTGCTTATAAGCACTCCTTATAGCTCATATTGGTGATAGTTTTCAAGGATCTTGAAGCATCTCAAGTTTGGCGAGTGTTTAGAAACACGTTTATGAATCTTCTTGGAAGTGTTCCTCAACCTTGACTCTGTGTGTCCACCATGTAATCTATGCAATCAAGTCCATAAGAAAGCTTTGTCTCAACCATTCTTTGATTCTCACAATTGATTGTCATTACTCTCTTGTGCGTGTCAAACTCTACTTCATTGCATCATCATCATCATGCACCATTCATAAATCATTTTGAAACAACTCGGTGATTAACTTGGAACTGCGAGCATGTCAATGCAGCCATTATGGCACAAGTCCGTGTGTTCTGCTTCACCTCTACGAGTGTATTGAACAATCCTTGATGAATGTCTTTCCTGTCGGTGTTGATCCATCACTGTTTCTCTCTTTCTCAATAAAAGAGACCTCAAATCTATCACTTTGGATCCAATTGAAGTTTATAGGCCACGCCTATTGAACGATTCTGTGAAGCTTCAATAGCCATACTTGAATCATTTTATCTCAGATACAAAGAGAGTATCACAAGATGTGAAGCTTCAGTAGCCATACTTGAATCATTTTATCTCAGATACAAAGAGAGCATCACAGATAATCATTCTGGCACATCCATGCTAATCATTCAGGTGCATCCATAGTTGGCAGGGCCGCATGGAAGACTTCTGTGGGTGTAGTTAGATGTCGATACAAATTGGGTTTGCCTCGTGGATCTGCCCTATAATGCTTATTATGCCCTTATACTCTGCTTTTGTGATATTAGTGATGAAGATATGGAATAGCATGAAAGCTTCTTTTTAATCAAGCTGCCAGAAGCCATTGGCAATGCCCATTTGCTGAAAGTCTCTCGTAGGACAACTATAATAGGGTCTTCGAAGGTTGACATGATGCCAAAGCTAAAAGGATTGACCATGTCAAATTGGGATGGAGACCGTAAATTGAAGTGAAATTGTCAGCCTTGCTAATAGTAGGGTTGTAGAACATGTTGTGCATGTATCCTGGAGAAATGGTTCTAGAACCATCAAGTTGGTCATCTATCATTTCTCTGTGACAATAGACACACTAAAGGAAACTCTCTGATGACCTCGCATCACAACCATTCATCATTTTTGTTAGCCAAATTTTTGAGTGCACAACGTCTCCACTTCTCTCTGCCAAAGAGGAAGCGATCAAGTCAAATTTTATGTTACAAAGAGAGAGAGAGAGAGGGAGTAGTGTCTGTTTGCCAAGTTGCACTATCTCTCTTTGCACACATGCATGAGAGAGAGAGAGAGAGCAATTGGTACTCTCTACTCTTGACGTGTTGTAGCCGATGTTGATGCTTTGATTGTGACGTGTTGTAGCCGGTGGCACTCTCTTTGATTGTGATCAAGACTACTACAAAATAGTGACATTGTAGAGAGCTACTCATGATGAAGAGATGGCTTCGTGAATGAGCATGAACATGCTTGGCTTGCAGATTGAGAAAAAGATAGGTCAACCACTACAATGTTTTGTTCGTGTTCACTGTTAATCCATGTGAAAATGCAGTTCATCACAAATTTGTTGGAGTTAGACGTCTGTGGAAGCACGCGAACAACACAAGGAAGAAGAAGAAGCTTGGAGCACAACACATAATACTGAATGTACAAAGATAAGTAGCCCATTAGGGCAATAGGCATATATACAAGCCGAGGGAAAAAAACCTCCTAAAGAGGGAAAAAAGTGCCCCGACAGTCCTAGTGTGTTCACACACATCACTACCTAAATTTATCAACGAATCCCCCCTGGGAGTGATGCGGTGAACAAGGAGTTGGCACTCATGTATAAGGAAGTGCCAAGCTATGTGGAAATCACTCCACAAAAGGAAGCAAGCCCAAAGCTTTGCGGAAAGCTTCAAACTTCTCCCTAGGTAGAGCCTTCGTGAAAAGCTCTGCACTGTTCTCCTGCGTGGGCACATTGTTGATATGTTTAGGTAGTGATGTGTGTGAACACACTAGTACTGCAAGGGCACTTAAGTGGAGTGGAAACCTAAAGAGGGGAAATGATCACATTAGGAACAAGACAAAATTTCCAACTGATTGATGATTTTCAAAAAAAACATTACTTTTCCCTCTTTAAGAGGTTTTTTCCCCTGGCTTGTATATATGCCCATTGTCCTAATGGGCTACTTATCTTTGTAAATTCTCTAGTAATACATTCAGTATTGTGTGTTGTGCTCCAAGCTTCTTCTTCTTCCTTGTGTTGTTCGCGTGCTTCCGCAGACGTCTAACTCTAACAATTGGTATCAGATCAGGTCGTCGCTTCATCTAAGGTGCCGTCGACCCTCCTCCGATTGCAATCTCAGAATCGCACAAATTTTGGTGAGCATACTCAGCATGTTTTGAAGGTCAAAACATCTTCACTCTGTGGTGCCAAAATCGCAATCTGAGCTCGTTTTGGCCTCCGAATGCACTATCACAGCGCTTGTGTAGGCTATTTTGTCTTTTTGTGCCAAAGGTATATACCAATTTCTGTTTGCCAATATAAGCGTCTCGAAGTCTGGTATAGGTCTAGTGGAATTCATCTTGGCAGTTCTGTTCAACTTTTTGAGATACAGTCAATTTTCTCCATCAAGGTATTTTAGTCACCGACCATGGCTGAAAGCAGTGATGTATTCCGTATGTTGGCTCTTGAGGATAAGTTTAACTCCGAAAATAGTTGGAGAGTGAGCACATGACTGAAGGTGATTCTATGGATAGTTTCCTAATGAAGATCAAAGACTTGAAGGAACAATTGATTTCTGCTGATGAGGTTATACTAGATAGCTCACTTGTGCAGAACGTTCTGAATGGTCTTCCTGATTCATATCAGAGTTTTGTGTCTACTCTTCGGTTGATGATGAAAGGCAATCCAAATGCCTTATCATTTGAGGAGTTAGTCTCTGTTCTGTTGCAGGAAGATCAGTCCAGGCAGAACAGGTCCATTATGCGAGTTGCAAATCAAGCTTTCCTGGCTAGTCAGAAGGCCAAAGATGAGAAGAAATCAGAAAAGCAAAAATTGTTTTGTAAGTAGTGTAAAGGCAATGGTCATATCATAAAGAACTGTCCAAAACTGGCTGCTAAAGATCATATGATATGCCAAGCTGATCTCCCCAGCAGAGCACCTCTCCCTGACATAGTGATAATGCACCTCAATGTGCTTAGTGCGAGCATGGAACACAGGGTTCCTCGCAACTGCCAATGCGCTTTGACTGTCAGTGAAGATGGTAGTGGCAGAAGTCTAACCAACACCCAAATCAGCCATAAGGCTTCTAAGCCACACACACTCAACAGTCGCTGTGAAAGCTGCCCTATACTCAGCCTCAGAACTCGAAGTGGCCACAATAGGTTGCTTCCTGCTCAACCAAGATATACATGAGCTACTAGGCATGAAGCAAAAGCCACTAGTGGACACACGAGTGTCATAGCAACCAGCCCAATCAAAGTCAGAAAACACATGCAAATCTCGCGATAGTGATCCCCCCTTTGGATAAAACAACCCAAGTAGCCGAGTACCACTCAAATAGTGAAAGATGCACTTAACCGCCTGTCAATGCTTGACTCCTGGGCAATGCATAAGCCTGCTCATCTGTGAGACAGCAAACTGAATATATGGCCGAGTAATGCATAAGTAAATCAAGCATCCAACAGCCTGCTAATAGAGAACAGGATCAAATGCATCTCCAGCATCATGAAGACTCAATCATAAACCTGTCTCCATAGGAGTGGCAATAGGCTTACAGTCTTCAAGGCCAAAATGCTGCAATAATGTGTCAATATATTTCGTTTGACACAAAGCCATTCCACCATCAACTTGCATAAACTGAATGCCCAAATAGTGATGCAAATGCCCCAAATCAGACATCTCAAATGAGGCATGCAAATCAGCCTTAAAATCAGCAATATGCCTCTCATGAGGACCAATGAGTAGCATGTCATCAACATAAACCACAATGATCAAAAGTACATCATTAGCACGCTTAACATATAAGGTGCTTTCAGTTGGACTGTTCTCAAAACCATGTGCAATCAGATAGGCATGTATCTTTTCATACCAAGCACGTGGTGCTTGCTTTAAACCATATAATGCCTTCTTTAACCTGCACACCTGGTTCTTATGCCCTTTCTGCACAAAGCCACGGGGCTGAAAAACATACACTTCTTCATGCAAGTTAGTATTCAAAAATGCAGTTCTAATGTCCAATTGATGTACATTCCAACCATGATCGGTTGCAAGTGCAGAGATGCTCCGAACAGTAGTCATACGGCATGTAGGTGCAAAGGTCTCATCAAAATCAATGTCTCTTTCCTATGCATAACCCTTTGCAACAAGCCTAGCCTTATAGCTGTCAACTGTACCATTAGGTTTACACTTCAGCTTGTATACCCACTTAGTGCCAATGGCCTTCTTGCTAGGAGGCAAGTCACATAAAGAACAAGCACCATTCTTCATTATTGCATCATATTCAGATTGCATAGCAGCCATCTAATTTTCTGAATTTTGTGCTTCATCGAACGAAATAGGCTCAGTCTCATCACAGAGACTAGATGCAGCCATAGCATAGCAATCTGATGCAAAAGAGGAACTATGAGAGTCTGATCGAGTACGATATGACAGAGGTGCATCTAATTTGCTTTCACGCAAGGTCTGCACAAGCCATTTTGGCGTAGTTCTTGCCTACTCAATATCAGCTCTCTCATAAATAAGTGCATCATGTAAATCTACATCAGAAATGGAATGATCTTCATCATCACATGAAACCTACAAAGGCTGAGAAGTTGCCTCATTAGGATCAGCACTAGACTGTCCACCTGTAAAAAGAGGCAGCAAAGTATCATACATGTCTTTGGAGCTAACAGATGTCTCCTTAGTACATAAAGGCAATGGCTGAATAGCATCTTCCACAAAAACAACATCATGGCTAACCAAAATGTGTTTAGTATGTGGATGATACAGACGATAGCCTTTACTTTCAGAACTGTACCCAACAAAAATACATTTTACTGCTTTATCATCCAATTTTCTGCGATGTTGTTCGGGCACTAATGCATATGCCAAACAACCAAAAACACGCAGATGAGCAACAGATGGCTTGCAATTATGCCAAGCCTCATATGGAGTGATAGAATGCAGTGCTTTAGTGGGACGCCTGTTCAGTACATATGCTGCACACATGACAGCCTCAAGCCAGAAACTATGTGGTAAAGCTTGACTCTTGACCATACATCTCGCCATATCCATGAGATATATGTTGTTTTGTTTAGCAACTCCATTCTATTGAGGTGTACATGGCACTATACACTGGTGTTTTATCCCACGTTTAGCCAAAAATGCATTGAAATCAGAAGACATATATTCCCCCCCTTGATCTGAACGGAGCGTGCCCAATTTACATGCTGACGAATTTTCAACCAAAACTAAAAACTATTTGAAGCACATGAACACTTTGGACTTTGCCTTCAATGGATATACCCATGCATGCCTGGAAAAATTATCAATGAAAGTCACGAAGTAAAGATAAATTCCAAAAGAAGGTGTCTGCATAGGACCACAGACTATGTATAAGCTGCAATTTCTGAGTAGCCCGAACTGAACCATCTTTTGGAAAGGACAAACGTTGCATTTTTCCCAAAATACAACCTCCACAAACATGTTTTCCAGGTGCCTCAAGTTTGGGAAAAGAGGACACCATTTCATGTTTTTGCAGGTGTAGCAAACTAGTAAAATTTAGATGATCAAAGCGTGCATGCCAAAGCTTTGCATCTGACATAGCCTGAGAATCATTTACTACACGTGCCAAATCATTTATAGATCTTTCATAGTCTATGAGCTTATACAGCCCATGACATAAAATGCCAGAAGCAATAATCACATCGCCATTTGACAGATCATGAACTGTACACCTGTCATCAACAAATTTCACAACCAAGCCAATCTTGGCTAATGCAAAAACTGATAACAGGTTCTTCTTGATCCTTGGCACAAATAAAGCATCTGACAAAGTGAAAGAACTACCATCACCAGTAGTCAAAATGATCTTACCAACTCCCATAACAGGATAAGAGGAGTTGTTTGTGCATGTAACAGTATTCCCTGTAGGGGTAGGCTCGAGTGAAGAGAAGAAACTGCGTTGTGAGGTAATATGTTTGGTTGCCCCACTGTTAAAATACCAAACATATGAGTCTACTGCAGACATGCACTACTCATGAGAAGATGGGTCAAAACTACAGACAGTAGTAAACGCCCATTCTTCTTCCTGCACAAGATTAGTAGACTCTGTTTTTGGTGTAGAGGCCTCTGCAACAACCATTCTAGCCTCTTTCTTCTTTGCCTCTTTAGCAACCAGTTTTGGATAGTTCTTTATGATATGATCATTCCCTTTACAATACTTAAAAAACAATTTCTGCTTTTCTGATTTCTTCTCATCTTTATCTTCCTTCTTCGAATGTGCATATTAGCAGATTTCTGCTTACTAGTTGAAGAGCTCCATTTTCCTTTGCCCTTCTGATTAGCCATGAAAGCTTGATATGCAACTCCCATAATGGACCTGTTCTGCCTGGACTGATCTTCTTGCAACAGAACAAAGACTTACTCCTCAAATGATAAGGCATTTGGATTGCCTTTCATCATCAACCGAAGAGTAGAAGAAAAACTCTGATATGAATCAGGAAGACCATTCAGAATGGTCTGCACAAGTGAGCTATCTAGTATAACCTCATCAGCAGAAATCAATTGTTCCTTCAAGTCTTTGATCGTCGTTAGGAAATTGTCCATAGAATCACCTTCATTCATGTGCTCACTCTCCAAATATTTTCGGAGGTAAGCAACACGAGCCTCATTCCTAGCTTGGTACAATGTGGTAAGTGTATCCCAGGCATCCTTAGTTATTCTGCAAGAGCGAATGTGAGGAATAATGGCACGTTTGACAGACAAAGCTATCAATGCATGTGCCTGGTATCTCTGCCATCCCAGCAAATCTGCTCTACAGTAGGTGCAATAAAAACCACAGAATATCATCATCTTCGACACCTTCTGCATCATCTTCAGTACCTTCTGCATCATCTTTAGTAGGTGCAATAGAAACCGCAGAATAGGAATTTGTAGAATATCATCATCTTCTCCTTGTAGTATTCTTATATAACTGCATCGAATCCTTCCTGATATATGAGTTAATACTTGACATCCATTATCCAAACAGACTCAAAACATGGCATTGGGAAGAGATTCGGGCAAGCGTCAGAATAAATAGCTTTTTGCCCCATCTAATAAATCCTCAGCAATTTTTTTAGAGATTCTAGGAAGCTCGTGATTTGAGTCGTAACTTAGTTTAAGTATTATTTCTGGATATGTTTCTCTCATCAGGTCGTAGAAGTATCTCCCCCACCTGGCACCTTTTGCATCATCTTCAGTACCATGTAGTTGTAACAGTTGGAGGTGTGATTGAATGTTTTTCAACATCCACAGTCCTTTTGCAACCAACACATGTCGCATCATATAAGCCCATAATGGGTAGTTGGTACCATCCAACTTATCCTCAATAGCCAACATACGGAATACATCACTGCTTTCAGCCATGGCCGATGACTAAAATACCTTGATGCAAAAAATTGACTGTATCTCAAAAAGTTGAATAGAACTGCCCAGACGAATTCCACTAGACCTATAGCAGACTTTGAGACTCTTATACTGGCGAACAGAAACTGGTATATACCTTTGGCACAAGAAGATGAAATAGCCTACAAAAGCACTGCGATAGTGCATTGGGAGGCCGAAACGAGCTCAGATCGCGATTTCGGCACCACAAAGCGAAGCAGTTTTGATCTTGAAAACACGCTGAGTATGCACACCAAAATTCGTGCGATTCTGAGACTGCAAACGGAGGAGTGTCGATGGTGCCCTAGATGAAGCAACGACCTGATCTGATACCAATTGTTGGAGTTAGACGTCTACGGAAGCACGCGAATAGCACAAGGAAGAAGAAGAAGCTTGGAGCTTAACACACAATACTGAATGTATTACTAGAGAATGTACAAAGATAAGTAGCCCATTAGGGCAATAGGCGTATATACAAGCCAGGGAAAAAAACCTCCTAAAGAGGGAAAAAAGTGCCCCGGCGGTCCTAGTGTGTTCACACACATCACTACCTAAATATATCAACAAAATTTACCTCATCACTTACATCAGAACCTTGTTTCTAAATATTAATGCTTACTAACAAAAAACAAAAAAGCTTCTTTGGTAGTTTTAGTGACAGCATCATTTATGTCATTGTGCAACTTTGCTTCACAAAACTTCAAAGTGTAGTGATGTTCAAAATAATCCAGAGATCCACACATCTATTTTGTGGAACCTCATAAGACTCTTGACTTGATATCGTGAATCTTCACAACATCAGCTTGATCTCATATTCCATGGATTAATATTTAGGGACTCAATGATTACATAAACCCATTTGAAGCACCAACCTTTTTTTTCAAACTTGATGCTTTATGATGATCCAAAGACCCTTATATGGAGATTCTACACAAGAGTAATGTTCTTGTGAGCTCCACACTCATTTACCTTGTGGATCTCATTTGGCACCCCTTATAAAGGGTCATTTTATTGTAATATCCCTCAAAGACGTCATTTGGCACTAAGTGCCCTTCTTGTACCATTAAGAATATAAGAAGAAGGATCTTGTGTGTGCACTTGTGGGTTGGAGGCTAGTCTAAGCCCACCCACAAAGTCTCTTGAGTTCCATTGCCTATTCTAAGGATATTTTGTGTGCAATGGGCTACTCTAAGCCCTCCTCATCTCAATTTCTGTGCAAGCATAGGGCTATTCTAAGCGCCCCCCTCCAAGGTGCCTCTCTTCCATTATCCAGTGAAGGGCTATCCTAAGCCCCCCCTCTTCAAGGTGTCTACTTCATTTTTTGTGCAAGTGTAGGGCTACTCTAAGCCCCCCACCCCTACCCCAACTCAATTTTGTGGACCAATTTTTCTTGCAAGTGTGGTAGCTCCATTTTGACATTAGTCATGTCAACAATTTCAAACACCATATCCTCAAGTCAATTATATTTACCCTCCTTTACACCCATCTTCATGCCAAAAGATGAAAGGATAAATTGCACAAATAACAACCTATGGAAGGATACAATTAGGGCCTATCTCTATACAAATATTTTGTATGAGGTAGTCGAAGGCGCAAAATGAGAGCCTGATAAGGATAGCGATCTAGGGGCTTGGAATATATGGAATGTAGAAGACAAGCGAGCATTAGGCCAACTTTTCCTCACATGTGACAAACTGACAAAGGGTCACATCACTGCATGTGAGACTTCAAAAGAATTTTGGGATACTTTAACGAATCTTTATGAAGATAAAACACCTTCCAAGATTTATGCCTTACAAGCCGAATTTCACAATTTCACTATACGTCCGGAAGACACCATCACAAAAGTTATATCCCAGTTCGAAGATTATCAATGCAAGTTAGCACTTTGTGGACGACAAATTTCAAGTGAAGATATGGTGATTCAATTACTCCACAAGCTTCCTAGGTCATATGAAACATTTGTAACCACTTTGTGTAATAGAGGTCAAGTTCTAACTTGAGAAGAGGTTCGTCGACTTTTGCTCCTCCATGACTCTCGAGCAAAGTCAGCTTCCTCACAAGAGATAGCCATGAAAGCTAAAGGAGAAACCTTTGTCCCTATTGCACAATTTACCACCATAAGGATCATTCTAGTACTAAGTGCATATTTCACATGGCCCATCTACCAATTGGAGGTCAAAAGTGCTTTCCTCAATGGGGATCTTCAAGAAGAAGTATATGTTGACCAACCTGAAAGTTTCAAGATCAAAGGAAAGGAAGATCAAGTCTACAAGCTTCACAAAGCACTTTACGGACTTAAGAAAGCTCCTAGGGCCTGGTATGAAAAGAATCACAAGTTCTTCGAAGATAAAGGATTTCAAAGAAGCAATGCCGATGCAAACTTATACATCTATCAGAACGGGTTCTTAGTGGCCATCATCTTCCTCTATGTAGACGACTTAATCTTGATACGCTCAGATGATGAACGCATCCAATTCATCATCACACAACTTCACCTTGAGTACTCTATGACAGATCTTGGACTACTTCACTAGTTCTTGGGTATGGAAGTATGGAAAACAAAAGAAGGCAAATTCCTTTCATAGAAGAAGTACTAATCTGATCTTCTTTCTAAATACAATTGGACCAGTGTCGCTCAATATCTACACCACTTGATCCAAACATCAAGCTCACATTGGAGGATTCATCATCACTTGTAGATGTGCATACTTATCGACAGATTGTTGGCTCATTACTCTACCTTGCCAACACTAGACCAGATATTGCCTATGCAGTTGGTATACTCAGTCAGTTAGCACATCAGCCTCATCAGAATCATTGGGATGATGCTCAGAGACTACTTTGGTACCTTGCCCTCACTAGACATCATGGTCTTTGGTATAGAGGGGGCATGGAACTTGTCTGATATTCAAATTTAGATTAGGTTGGTGATCCTGATTCTCGATGGTCCATTTTTGAATACATATTGTTGTTTGGCTCAGGACCTATCTCTTGGGCAAGTAAGAAGTAGCCTACAGTTGCTCTGTCATCCACCGAGGCCAAGTACCAAGCATCCTACTTTGTAGCACGTGACGCCATCTGGCTTTGACGTTTATTATCTGACATTGGTGTTTTGTAGGTTACTCTGACATGCATCCACACAGATAGCCAATCAGCCTTGGCCATCGCCAAGAATCCAATGTTCCATGCTCGAACGAAGCATATCAAAATCCAGTACCATTTCATCTGCGGGAAGCTCGTATCTCAGGAGATTACTTGGGAGTAGTGTACCTCTTAGGAGAACTTGGTGGACATGCTCACAAAGGCTCTGCCTCTAGTTCTGCTCCAATGCTTGTTGGACCTCTATAGCATTCAGCCGCTCCCAAATGGAGCTATAGAGGGAGTGTTGACGACATGATTTCTCCTACATCATCTACATTTGTATCCACATGAGTGCATCTCCATTTTGTATCTAGGAGGCACTCCATTTCCAGTTTATTTCCATTTTATATTGTATCTCTTTTATATTTGGGTACCTTGCCATTTCCATTTACCATTGTATTCATTCTCCTTTGAGGGGAAATATCCCACATGAGATTTACTTTGGAGATCCACTCCCAAATCTATATAAGGAGGGCCTCTCCCCCATTTATACTTGGTTAGAAGTTTGAGGAGCCTACTTCATGCTCTTGGCAAGCTCATTTCTAATCCATCTGAGTTTACCCATTTCTTGGTCTACTCATGTTGAGTCTCTCACACTCTTTCTTTTGTGAGTATACTCTTCTTTTCATTTTGCTTTGGTGCACATACTCTCTACAGATAAGTGTATATTTCTTGGATATTCTTCAAAACAAAAGGTTTTTAGATGCTATAATCCTTGCAAAAAAAGATCTTAAGGTGTCTAGGGATGTAATATTTGATGATTTGCTACCTTGGTATGGTAGCAAAGATGTGTTACAAATTGATGATGCATCTGAAGTCGAGAAGAAGTTCAAAGAGCAACAACAAAGCATGGAGATGAGTGGTCCAACCACTTCAAGCACACCATTAGAGGAGAGTTCTACATTAGCTTGGCATGGAAGGATAATGAATGAAGCTCATTCAAGTGAAGGAACTAGCAAAGGAAAGGAAAATTCAAATGACGAAGACCATCGATGGGTAGATATGGAACCTACAAGTGACGAAGATATGAAAAAATTAGAAAATCTAGGATTTAAAGCATCTAAACCAAGGAGGATGAGATTCCTACCACCTAACATGAGGTAAGGTGATCCAATAGGGTTAAATACCATGTTCAAAGTTTAACTTATGATTCATTCATTGCAAGACACTATCCCTACATGACTTAAGTTATAGCTTCTGAAGAACCTAACTTTTTTGAAGAAACAAATAAGCAAAGGGAATGGATTGAAGCCATGGAGGAGGAAGTCAAGGCATTAAAGAAAACGATAATTGGTCATTGGTGCCACAAAGGACATGAAAGTCATCGGCAACAAATGGTTGTACAAGCTAAAGAGGCATGCATATGGGAGCATCTCTAGGTATAAAACAAGGTTGGTTGGCAAAGTTTTTGCTCAAATATATGGAATAGACTTTGAGGAAACATTCATCCTAGTAACTAAGATGTCCACCATAAGAATTATGATTGCAATTTTAGGCTCAAAAGGTTCGAAGTAAGCACCACTACGCCTTTATTTCTTGATTTGTATGCATTCCACAAGTTTCCCACTTAGTTTAGTGAAGTCGTAAACTCCAGCAAGCAGCCCCCTTGCTTGCTTAGCTCATTTTCTCATGATTTTTCTCTTCTCTATCTAGAGGTGTAGTTAGGCTTTTCCAAATCTAGTTGTACCAGATTCCAAAGCAAGGTTGCTCTCTCATTGTACTCATTTTCATTGTTTTAAAGCTTCATTTGGTCTATCATATAGTGCACCAAAGTTTTCCAAAGGTTTCAAGTTCTTTAACTAAGTGAATTGTCAAAAATTGCCAAGATTGTGAAGCTATATCTTTACATAGGTAGAGGGTTGCAAATAGGTAGCCTATTTTGCAGTTCTCCAATCTAGAATATTCATTTGGGATTATTTAAATCTTCTTAGTTAGCCCTCAGACTCGTAAGTCTGCAAAAGTTTATTTCAAGTATTTGTACATATTCAGGGAAAAGTTCATAACAATGATCACATATCACTGCTTGTGGACCTAGTGGAGGGCAACCATCTTCCATTGTTGCATTGGGGTGTTAGAATCATATCCCATCAATATTGCCTTGGTTGAACTATGTTGCCATGTACCCATGAGCTATATATCTCTCCTTCCCTCTGTTAATAGCATCTACCATATAACCCCTCACATGAGTGTTTCATGGCGCTTAGTGGGAGCCCATATGTGATCCTTAGAGAAGTTTCCTACATCATCCTTACTCTCTATATCCTTATGGAGCATTTCCATACACTTAAGTCCACTTCTATACTCAAAAATAGCATTATCAGCCTCTAATGAAAGAAAAAATTATAGTCTAACAAAAGTATTCCCATTGAACCCCATATGCCTTGTATACATTGTCTCATGCTTCTTTGTATCTTTCCCCTTCACAAAAATCTTGGGAAGCTACCTAAAAAGTGGAAAACTATCTCTAAAGGGTGCTCACTTTCTCCCATGTGGCACATACCTCACTATTAGGAATAATGTTACCAGATTTCTCTTAAGTTAGCTCACATGAAAAATTGGGTGGATCTGACTATAGGGTCTAGAAGTTGGAGTTGTTAAGCGATGTTACCTATTCTCTTCATTATTATGAATGGTGCACAATAATTAGGAGATAATTTTGCACAATATCACATCTTCATGGTTTTAGAAGTAGATGGAATTTTAAGATAGACTTGCTCTCCCACCTCAATACTGATTTCTCTCCTTTAAGGGTTAGCAAGGGTCTAGCTCTATCTCAAGCTCTCATATGGTTGTCCTTAGCAAGCCTAAAAATATTTTTCATCTCTTCAAAGGAGTCCTTTGTAGCTTGGAATCTCTCTTGCTAAAATCCTACAACATAAAGAACTACTTGTAGATAAGCATAAATGGGCTATGTCCCATGGAAGAGTGCTCAGAGATATCATATGAAAACTCTACTATAAGTAAGTATTCTTCCCAATTATTTTTCAATTAGTTTACATATGCTTATGAAATATCTTCAAGGATTTGGTTAACCATGTCTATTTCTGGATGCTTAATTTGAAGAATTCTCTCCAAAAATGGCCAGTGGACTTCCTATCCCAATATGAGACAATGTCCAATGGAAGATCCTATAATTGGTATAGAGGACCCTAGCCAATTATAGTATCTTCATTATACTACATGTTAAAATAAGCCTAGTCACCTTGATTAACCTATCCATAACTAGCCAAACTTTGTGCCGACTCTATGTCTTGGCCAATCCTACTATGAAGTCCATAAAGACGCTTTGCCATTTTCCATTGATAATATTTGATGACTAGAGAATACATTGAATCCTCAACCTTTCAGCTTTATTGATTTGAAATTTACCTTATTTTGAGCAATACAAGAGCTTCTTAGAGCACATTGTCTCTTGCCTAATCATGGGTGTGTGTATGTGTGTGTGTGCATGTATGCAACTATGTGTGTGTTTGTATCTCTCTTGTTGTAGGTGGATGTAGTACCATCTTGTCACATATGGTGTTCATACCATTGATTGATCACTTTGTGGATTTTGACATTTCTTTATTATGGTTGTGTGTAGGCTATGATGATGTGGGCTTACACTTTTGGCACTATTGCCAGGGAGGATCTTGTGGGAGATTCATGATGGTAAGTTTTCACAAGAGCTATGTGCTATTGGTGCAATTGTGCTCATGATTTGAGTGCATATTCATCATTTTCATCCTTAATTTGGTTAGAATAAGTACTCAGATAGCTACAAATAGGAAAACCTCGATAGTTAAGGTGAAAATTTCTAATTTTTTTGCAAGTTTTCCATTAAAACTACACCTCCTTCTTTTCGTTCACCTTCTCATTGACCAAAACTTCTTAGAATCAATGTGGAGTGCACAAGGTACATTAAGAGATGAAAATTGAGACATAGGGCCTCTAAGGCGATATCTACACGTTTGTAAACTCAACTTTTCCAAAACAACATGTTTCATAAAGATATTAACATATCCCAGGTGTTGTGGTGTTGTTTTTTCACTTTCTAGTGATCATCTTGAGTAACTAGGGAGGGGATAGAGGAGAGAGAGGGGAGCACAACCATCTAAATTTTTTTCGATTTGGATAAGTAGAAGCCCAAGTATTACAACATTTGTGTTGAGTTAGGTGTCATAGCACTAGATTCCTCGAGTATTGTTGGCACTTGGTCAAGTGTCATGCCTTTGGTTGAGTTTCATTGACACTTCAGTGGGTATCATGAGTGTTAGACATCATGAAACTTCAGTGGTATTACTAACCTGAGCTCAGCTCATAAGGACATCCTAGTGTATGTACTCAAAAAGTACAAATCTCATATGAGTTCTAGACTTAATAAGCAAACGTTTACAATTGATAGCTCTTTCACTTTCATAGTGTTTAAAAGAGCTTTGTCCACAGTGTGGTGTTTGGCCTAACTTTAAAAATAGTTTGAGAGGCTATTTCCACGCTGAAAAAATGTCAAAAAAATAAAAAAAATGGTGTGACTATTCTACTCATGCCTATGAATCTTGAGTACTAGGGATTTAAAATAACCCAATTTAGGAAAAAAATTTGGTTTTATGGCATAAAATAAACATTTTGGGTAAAATATGGGTGAAAATCCATTGTAATTGGGATGGAGAAAATTGGTAGCCCCTTTTTCTCTTCATTTCCATGCTTTTACTCACCTTTTACCACATCCTTTGTCCTTAGACTAAGGTTTGACCACTTTGACTTTAGGCTTTCTAGCCATTTTTTTAGCTTCCTCCAACAATCAAGTATAGGTCACATGGAATCTTAGAAAAATATAAAGCTCAAGTATATGTAGGAATGTCTTGTAAAATACCAATGTCAGATAATAAACCTCAAATCCACATGGCCTCACATGCTGCAAAATAGGATGATCAATACTCAACTTCTATAGATGATAGAGCGACTATAGACTATTTCTTACTTTCCCAAGCGATGGGTCATGATCCAAGCATGTAGTCAGAGGTAACATCAAGAATCAAGATCACCAACATAGTCTGAATTATCCAATTAGATTAATGTCCCCTCTATACCAAAGACCAAGATGTCAATTGAGAGCAAGGTAACGAAGTAATCTCTAAGAAGCTTGATAGTGTGTCTATGGGAGAGTTGGCTAAGAATACCCAATACATATGTGATGCCACTCTAGTGCTGGTTAAGTAAATCAAAGATCCAACAAGTTGTTGATAGACATACACATCCACAAATGGTGATATGTCCTCCAAGGTAAGCTTGATGTTGGGTTCTAAAGGTGTGGAAACAGAGCGACATTGGTTCATCTAGTACCTGGAAAGGATATCAAAATAATATTTTCTCTATAATAGAAAGATACCTTGATGTAATCTCCAAACATCCATACCTAATAAATAGTGAAGAAGTCCTAACTCTATCATGGAATACTCTTAATGAAGTTGGTTCATGAAAATTTGGATGTGATCATTAGTAGAATCACTCAAGATTAGATCATTAACATAAATTATGACTAAGGCAATCAAGGAACCTTGTTTATAGTTATAGAGGTTTCCATCCACTTAACTTCTCTGAAATGCACTGTCCTTGATGAATGAGTGGATCTTTTCATGCCATGTGCATGTCTATTTTAGACCAATGAGTGGTATATGAGGTCTGAATACTTGAACTCCTTTTTCTTTGAGTTGGAATCCTTCATGTTGTTCTACATATATATCTTCTTGAAGTTCTCCATTAAGAAAGGAAAAATTTACATATAGTTAGTATACATGACATTTGTAAAGAGCACTAAGAGTAGACATTGCATGTATTTCAGCGTATCTTGTTATAGGATCAAATGTTTCTTCATAATTGATGCCATTGTTTTTACATGCATTCGCATTGGCAGTCATTCAACCTTGGCCATCACCAAGCATCCAATCTTCAATGCTCGAACAAAGCACATCGAGATCTAGTACCATTTCAATCATGAGGAGAACATATCCTCAGAGATTACTTTGGAGCATTGTACCTCTCATGAGAAATTTGTGGACATGTTCACGAAGGTTCTACCTCTACTGCTTTAGTGTTCAGTGGACGTCTGTAGCATTCAACCTCTCCAAAATGGAACTAGATAGGGGATGTTGAAGAAATTATCCTATTTTTATCCCTATTTTCAATTTCTAGGCACATCCCTATTTCATTCGTATAATTGCATCTCCATTTTGTGTTTAGGAGTCACTCCAATTTGTATCTCATTTAGTTGTATTTGGAATCCATTTCCATTTTCTTCTACCATGTATTCATTCTCCTTCAAGGGGAATCATCCTAGTGAGACTCTCCTCCAAATCTAGATGAGGAGGGCCTCTCCCCCACTTTGTGATTGGTTGGAAGCTTGACATCTTAGTTCATGCACTTGGAAAGCTCACTTTAATCCACATGTGAATTTCCAATTTCATGGATGGTCTTCATACTCTCCCCAAAATTCTTAATTTAACTTGTAATGAGCCTCCTAGGTCTACATCATCAAATTTTCAATGGTTTCTTGCGTGATATGAGTGGTTGGTGGTGCTTTTTCTTTTGTTGATGTTCTCGAAAGTTCTTGGTCGTTTCTCTGTTTTCACATTTGTGTCTATTTTTTTCTTCCACATATGGTCCATGATCTTGGAGACTTGGAGGAAGTTTCAATTATAGGTCATCATCCATTTGTGTTGTTGCATCATTTTTCACAACTCTTTGAGAACCCTCAATGCTTAGCCTTACTTTGAGTTGTACTATCAAGTTGGCTATTTTATCCTTCATTTTGGTGATTAGCTGATGTTTAGCAATTAGTTCCCTAGTGCTACTACCAACAGCAACACCAACATCAAGAAGTATATGTTAGACGTTTTTGCAGTTTTACAAAAGGTCCTCAATAAAGTCCCAAAACTCGCAACAAAAATTACTTTGAAAGTCACCAATACGTTGCATCTATATTACAACATTTGGATGCAAGCATGTAAAATTATTGACTCGTGTAGGTCTTCCACAATAACATAGATTTACTATTTCACATAAACCAAGAACCATTGATCAAATTTTTATGGGCTTATGACACATGGTTGTGGTTTCCACTTGCCCATTATAAACAAACCTTTAAAGATGCCTTCCATATAGGTTTCTTTGGAAATCACAATATTGTATTCTTGGGAAAAACATTAGCTATACAAATATAATTTGTTGCATTTATTCAATATCAATGAATGTTGAGTTTTTCCAAGGAGATTGGCATCTAGAGCTACATAGATAAAGTGGCAAACTTGTGAGAGGTTCTCATTGATGATTTGGGATGCGTCAATTGGTTACATAATGAAAAATTGGAGATCTCTTTATTTAAGCTCTTATTGTAGAGATTGGAAACCTTGATGATAGAGTTGAGCATCAAAACCAACCATGAAAATGAAAATCCAAGCTCTAGCATTGTCATGCATGGCAATTTCTAGTAGGGGGGTGTTGCAACACAAGGAAGGAATCCCCTAAAATTTCCAAATCAAACATCTATTATTGATTTCTTAAATGCTTTATTTTGAATCTTAACTTGCTTAGGGAAAACCCTTGGATATTCATTAGTATTAATTTCAAAAACTCAAGAGATCCTTTTCATATAACTTCTTTTGATTTTACTATTAAAAAGAGATCCTCTTCAAAATTAATGTTTTTGTTATTCCTACAGTTTTCTTTTTATTTCCATGTTACATGCTTGTTATTGCATTTTAAGTGTTATCCAATCCCAATCCATCACGTAATCACTTGTTTGCATCATTCTTGATTGCATATCCACTTGTATAAGCACCATTTTTTTCTTGTACATTTGTTGCAATGTATTTATGTAGTATTTCAATTTTATGTATTATGTGATAAGATTCAATTTATCTATTGTGTGATTTTTGAATTTTAACCTATGTTTCTCTATAGTATTCAAAGAGAGCTACGCAATGGTACAAATATTATTTAATTTTGTGCATTTGTTTTAAACTTATGTGCGTGTTTTTGTGCATGTGTCTAAGTGTTATCTAACTATGATTAAGAGGCTAGTTAAATTTAATCACTTACTTTAAGCATCCATTCATATCTACCACAAGCCTTTGACTACAATCATTTGAATTCTACTCCTTGGATTGACATTTTGAAGTGTCTTTATGCTCAACTACAATGTAATGGAAGAGGCACATTCTTTGAAGAACTAAAGCTTCATTGGGAGAATCTCACTTAGTATGATCATTTATGAATACTTGAAACACAATGAGGACCTCTTATCAGCTTTAGATTGTGAGCAAGTTTATGGATGCCACACCACTACATTTTTAAACCAACCTTCAAATTTTCATACTACCCCTATCTCATGATAGGAATTCCCAAACTCCACATACTTGAAAATGTTACACTTACGTGTTCCTCGAGTAGCTTTGAAGTGAACCTTTTCCCTATACATGGGCACTTTTTACTCTAGTGCTGGCTAGAGGTTTTTTCCCCATGTTACCACATACTTGATACTCTCATATGTGGTGGTACTTTGTACTTAGGGATATTATTCAGCTCTTACTTCAGTTCAGTTCATCGATCAATAGAGAGAGTTATTCCAGCCATCGTCTTCTCCATGTGTCTTGCTGCATTTGTGCTCTTTGTGTGTGCTTCTCGTGTGTCTCTCGCACTTCTACACACACCCAACAGTGGTATCAGAGCAGGTTCAACTTCTTCTCAAGTTTCGGTTTTTCGCGTCGCGGCGCGCTCGCACTTTAACAGTGCAAATCGACTTCAGAGCATAGAAGTGTGAATTTCAGCAGTCCGGAAACATTTCCAGTAGGTGCGCTGGGGTTTTACCCCCATTTCGAAGTCATTCGTGCAGTTAGAATCGCCATCAGAGTGACGGTTTGTGAGCTGAAATTTCAGCACTCATTTCAGTTTTCGTCGAAGTGAAGATTTTGTCACATTCTTGTTCCTTAGTGAAATGGCGGGCAGCAATGACTTGTTTGGCATGCTTCAAGCTGAAGATAAGCTTGATGGGACCAACTATCCGATGTGGTCTTACATGATGAAGCACGTTCTTGTTGCAAAACAAGTTTGGAACATAGTGGTAGATGTAGATCGAAGACCGGCAGGTGCTTCTACTTCACAGTCTACTGTCACAGGTGGAGCTTCTTCTTCGAGTACAGTGGTTTCTCCTTCTCCACCTACACAGGAGCAGCTTAGATGGGATGGAAAAGATGCTCAAGCTCATGCTTTGATTGCGCTTTCAGTGAAGCGTCATATAGTTCCACACATTTGGTCATGTTCTACATCACGACAGGCATGGGACACTCTTGCTTCTTTGTATGCCGTGCGTAATCAAGCACGTGTTGCATACTTGAGGAAGCAACTTGAGGATGTATGTATGGCTGAAAATGAGTCAGTGGATGTGTATGTGACATGCATCAAGGACTTGAAAGAGCAATTGGCAAATATAGATAAGATCATTCCGGATGCATCACTCATTTCCACATTGTTGAAAGGATTACCGGAATCCTTTCAAAGCTTTGCTACTACACTCCGTTTGGTTGCAAAAGGAAATCCTAATATGTATGCATTTGATGAGGTTGTGTCTCTTCTTTTGCAAGAAGAGCAATCTAGAGTGAACAGGAGTGGTTCGATTGAGGGAACGCAAGCACTTGCTATCTCACAAAAGGGGAAAAGCAAGTATGGTTCAGCTTTTGGTTCATCAAAACCAAAGCCTCAAGCTTCCTCAACCACTCATTCCTCTAATGATGGTGATTTGCAAAAGAAGAAGAGATGCAAATATTGCCGGAAGGCTGGTCATACTATTGATGAGTGTAGAAAGCTTGTTAAACGCAATGAAAAGAAGAAGGAATCCGGCATGTCTATTGCTGAAAATTCAGCAAATGCAAAGAATGATGAAGCTAACATGGCTCAAGATTTTTGGGCATGTGTTGTTACATGTCATTATGATGCTTCTTTACATTCTAAATGCATGGTTGTGAGTGAGGCTGATTCGGATTGGTTCTTTGATAGTGGTGCTTCAAAGCACATAACATCATGCAAAAGATTTTTTGCCTCTTTGAAAGATGCACCTAAAGGAGGACATGTGGTGTGTGCAAACAATGCCTCTTATCCTATCATTGGAGTAGGAGAAATTGAGCTTACGGCTGCAAATGGAGGTGTGATTCTCTTGAAAAATGCATTGTATGTGCCCGGTATCAAGAAGAACTTAATTTCAGTTTTGTTGATTGCCGAAGCAGGACTTCATGTACACTTTGTTGATGATAAGTGTATGGTTCATGATTTCAGCAATGGCGATGTTATCGTGATGTCCGGTACATTATGTGATGGTTTGTATCGCATGGATACATACAAGAGGGCTGCTCGAATGCCTTGGTTGCTCATACTTCTTCCATGGCTGAAATGGAGCTTTGGCATGCTTGTTTTGGTAATTTAAACTTCAATAGTTTGCTCTACTTGCAAAAGAAGGACATGGTTATTGGCTTGCCTACACTTGAGTCCATTGAAAAGCATGCATGTGAAGGTTGCATTCTTGGAAAAATGCATCGTGCTTCTTTTCCAAAAGATAGTCACACACACACTACAAGAAAATTGTAACTTGTTCATAGTGATGTATGTGGTCCGGTCAAGACTCCATCTTTTGGGAAGCATGTATATTTTGTTACCTTCATTGATGATGCTACTCGCCATACATGGGTGTATCCTATGAAAGCAAAGAATGAGGTATTTTCTTGCTTCAAAGCATTTTTAGCTATGGCTGAAAATTTTTCTTCACAAAAGCTTTTGACTCTACGCACGGATCGTGGTGGTGAGTACATTTCACATGAGTTTAATGCTTTTCTTCGTGAAAGAGGTATTTCACACCAATGTACGGTGCCATATACACCTCAACAAAATGGTGTTGCCGAGCATAAAAATAGAACTTTACTTGAAATGGCACGATGTATGGTTAAAGGAAAGCATCTTCCTCATAAGTTTTGGATGGAAGCGGTCATGTGTGCAAATTATGTGTTTAATCGCTGCCCTACAAAAGCATTGAGAGTCATCACCCCTTATGAGGCTTGGAATGGTCATAAGCCTATGGTTAGTCATATGCGTGTGTTTGATTGTTTGGCATATGCTCTTGTGCCATCACAACAACGTCACAAACTTGATGACAAGACAAAGAAATGTATATTTGTTGGTTATAGTGCTGAAAGTAAGGGATATCGGTTGTACCATCCATTGACGAACACAATTATTGTGAGTCGAGATGTGGTATTTGCTGAAAATTCAGTTTTCCCTCTACTTGAATGCAAAAAACTGCCAACAGTTAGCTCACAAGATGTGTTCGATACACTAATGCCTTTGTTCCAAAATGGTGCGCTTGACTATGGCCATGTAGACCAGACAACTGAGGTTCAAAGGGCTGAAAAATTCCAGCCAAATAGAGCTGAAAATGTGGATAATATTCAGCCAAACATGGCTGAAAAAATTCAGCCAAAAAATGTCAAAACTGTTGGAAATTTCCAGCCACATATGGCTGAACATATGCGACAAAATATGGCTGAAACTGAGCATGAAATTCAGCCCACGCATGATGTACATATTGAAGATGTTTTACATAATGAACGCATGTCTATCAAGAGTGCACAATCTATGCCAAAGTGGCTGAAACAAACTTTGCAGGACAGCAAATTGAGTGCACCTTTACTTGGTAGAACAAGGTCAAGCTCTCACCATGCATCAAGTAATTTTGTGGATTATTCTCTTATTGCTACAGCATGTAATGAAGAGCCACTTTCTTTTGAAGATGCATGTGACGATCCACAATGGATGAGTGCTATGCAATCAGAAATGGATTCCATACATAGGAATGGTACTTGGGAGTTATGTGAATTGCCAAAAGAAAAGAATGCCATTGGTACAAAGTGGGTTTACAAGATTAAGAGAAAATTTGATGGTAGCGTTGATCGTTACAAATCTAGATTGGTTGCCAAAGGATATGCGCAACAATATGGCATTGACTATGAGGAAACTTTTGCACCTACTTCACGCATGACTACCATTCGTACCGTGGTTGCATTGGCTGCCCATCGAGGTTGGAAAGTGCATCAATTGGACATAAAAACAGCCTTCTTGAATGGAGATTTGCAAGAAGAGGTCTATGTGAAGCAACCTCCTGGATTTGCTATGAAAGGGAAAGAGCATATGGTTTGTCACTTGCATAAAGCCTTGTATGGTCTCAAGCAAGCTCCACGTGCATGGTATGACAAAATACATAAGCACTTGATTGCTCTTTGCTTCACATGTTGTCCGATTAAAAGCACACTCTATGTACGCTAAAATGGGGCTGATCTTATAGTGCTTGTTCTTTATGTCGATGACATACTCTTGACTAGGTCATGTAATGCAAAACTTGACATTCTTATGGCTAATTTGCAGCATACTTTTGATATCACTTATCTTGGTCTTTTGAGCTACTATCTTGGCATCCAGTTTGTATCCGTTGAGGGGGGAATTGTTATGCATCAAGGAAAGTATGTTGAAAAACTACTTCAGCGTTTTGACTTTGAGGATTGCAAGCCAGTTTCCACACCAGTTGAGACAGGATTTAGATTCTCAGTTGAGGATTCCAGTGATGCATTTGACACTTCTCTTTATCAGCAGGCTGTGGGATGTCTTATATATGCATGCAACACAAGGCCGGATATACAGTATGCAGTTTCCCAGTTGAGTCGATTCATGCATAGCCCTAGCATTAAGCATTGGCAAGCGGTGAAACGTGTGTTTAGATATCTTCGAGGCACTTTGAGCTTAGGTCTCTTTTATGGTAGAGATGTCCAACCATGCTTGCATGCTTTTACAGATAGTGATTGGGCTGATTGTTATGATACTCGCGTGTCCACTATTGGTAATTGCTTTTTCCTTGGAGACTCATGCATATCTTGGTTGAGTAAGAAGCAACCTACAGTGGCGACATCGAGTTGTGAAGCTGAGTACAGGGCAGTTTTCACAGCTATAGTGGAGTGTATATGGCTGAGACCCCTATTGATGGATCTTTGCATGGAGATTGATGCTGCTACGCATATTCTCACAGATAGTCAGAGTGCTTTGGCTGTTGCACGAAACCCAGTGTTTCATGCACGGACCAAACATATTGAGGTGCATTATCACTATGTGAGAGAGCGCCTTCATGAAGGAGATATTGATTTGGTATATGTGCCTACACAAGATAATGTGGCAGACATTCACCAAAGCTCTTCCACGGGAAAAGTTTGAAGCTTTTCGCAAAGCTTTAGGCTTGTTACCTTGTGGGGGCTGATCTGTCACTCTCTGTATGTGTTCACATCATTCGCTCCAGGGGGGTTTGTTACACTTATGTGTTCCTCGAGTAGCTTTGATGTGAACCTTTTCCCTATACATGGGCACTTTTTACTCTAGTGCTAGCTAGAGGTTTTTTCCCCATGTTACCACATACTTGATACTCTCATATGTGGTGGTACTTTGTACTTAGGGATATTATTCAGCTCTTACTTCAGTTCAGTTCATCGATCAATAGAGAGAGCTATTCCAGCCCTTCGTCTTCTCCGTGTGTCTTGCTACGTTTGTGCTCTTTGTGTGTGCTTCTCGTGTGTCTCTCGCACTTCTACACACACCCAACAGAAAATTCGCTTGATTATCTTCCACTTGAGATAGATGTCTGCGGAAGCATGCGAACAACACAAGGAAGAAGAAGAAGCTTGGAGCACAAACACACAATACTGAATGTATTACTAGAGAATGTACAAAGATAAGTAGCCCATTAGGGCAATAGGCGTATATACAATCCGAGGGAAAAAAACCTCCTAAAGAGGGAAAAAAGTGTCCCGGCGGTCCTAGTGTGTTCACACACATCACTACCTAAATATATCAATACATAATAGACATGAGGGGAAATGCATTTGACTATCACATCAGTATCCATGAATGAGGCTATTTCGAGGGGCGTTAAGCCTTCAAAAATCCTACAAAAAAACCTCGTAATGAAACACACCACTAAATGTGTGTGTGTGTGTGTGTGTGTGTGTGTGTGTGTGTGTGTGTGTGTGTGTGTGTGTGTGTGTGTGTGTGTGTGTGTGTGTGTGTGTGTGTGTGTCTGTGTGTGTGTGTGTGTATGTATGTATGTAAGTATGTATGTATGTATGTATGTATGTATGTATATATACATACATACATACACACACACACATACACACACACACACACATATATATATATATATATATATATGTGTGTGTGTGTGTGTGTGTGTGTGTGTGTGTGTGTGTGTGTGTGTGTGTATGTGTGTGTGTGTGCGCACGCGCATGGATGTATATATACGGCACACATTCCCAAATGCAAGTGCAAGTTATAGAATTCTCAATGCTTGGGTAATGTACAACCCACAACCTGAATTTGGTTATTCACTTCGTCTTATCAAAAGTTTGTCCAATTTCCTAGATACAATAATTGCAGTAAATTGGCCAAGATATCTATCAAGGAAATAAATTGGAAATTCATCTGGTAGCTATATTTTATCCATTTCAGCCAAGCTAAACTCATGTAAATCATAGCTTTCGAATCTGATTTTTTGTCAATTGATTTGATCAAAACTTTGTGCTCTCATTAACATGTATCAGTCAAAGGAAAGTATTGGATTTTCTTGAGTGTTTAAGTAAAACGTTCATGTCCCTTATGAACATCAAGTAGCATGTTTTATTCTCTTATGCCCACAATCATAGCCTCAAATTTCCGTAATCAATGGCAAAGGCCATCATTATGTTGAATAAATATTTATGACAGGTATGCTACAACCAATAAATGGGTTACCCTGATCCTTTTAAACCACAAAATCCTTTATGGAGTAAATTTCATGTGTTTTGTTTCAATGAATAGGATGATGACTGTTGTGATACTTGCCTACATAATAGTTAAGCCGTTGCTTGTCAGATTATTCAATTTTGAAACCTCCTTTTACCAAATTTTTCAATTGCAAACATGAGGTAGAAAAAAGAAAGAAGGCCCCAAGAAAACACACAATTTAAAACACAGTCTTATAAAGCCCATCCTAGTAAATGCAAAATTGAAAGCACATGATTGTAAAGCCCATATTTTCACTTTATCATTGAGTGCTCTATGCTCATTTTAGATATTCAATTTATGAGAGGTCTTGCATGTTTATATAAGTGGAGAACACGATTGCCAAGCTTTTTGATCCAAGAATTCACAAAAATGAATGACTTATTATGTCCTAGATCCCAAGGTGCAATATTTGTCAATTACCAATCATTCAAGGCTTCACAAACTAGAATTCTACGTGCTTGACATATAAGAAGAACCACAAAACGTCTATTGAATGGCTCAGATTATCCTATAACATAATAAAGGGATGCAGATATTCTAACATCCCATCTAAATTCATGGATGTGACACAGGATCAAGATGTAAAGGTAGCAAGTGTTGTGAAAATCGTTTTCTTAATATAGCACATACATTATCTAAAGTTCTAAATGTGCGAACATGGGAGTAGCTCAACTCTTTGAAGGTGCATTGCAATAGTGACACCGTGAATGGAGTTGTATGAGGAGCTCAATACTCAAAGTTCACGAATGGAAGTTTGGTAGTTGATTACACCTTGTTGTTCACTGAGACTAATCTTAATCTAAAAGAAAATGCATTCCCAATAAAGCATGGAAATCTCCAACGTTCTATGTATCACATTTTGCAAAGAGTCAAGAAAGAGGTGTGATTTTATGCAACATGCCATACGCCATGATCCTAAGATAATGCAAATGTTCACTACTCCACAGGCCTTGTCATCAACGTTATGGTAAAGTATTAAGCATAATAACGAAATCAAGCCATGGTATAAATGTGGATACAAAAAATCTATATGTGCGCTATTTTAAATTAAAACACTACGTCCCATCATTCTTTTGATAATGTAGATGATATTCTATTACCTCGAGATCTCAATGCGTATTCATGCACTACAAAACATTTACTACCCTCTTCTCTATAATAACGCTAACTTTAAAGTCTCGTGCTTAATTATGAAGAGCTACTTTATGAAGTGTTCCCTCTTTTCGCATATACAATTTGCCAATCAAAACCTCATTCAAAATGTCATTAACTATGGCAAATCTAAGCAACATCCTTCCTGATCCAAGACCATGGAAACTCTCAATAAAACTCCTAGTCTAAGACCATGGAAACTCTCAACACTTCCTCCTAGTCCAAGACCATGGAAAGTATCCCATCTTTCATTACAATCTAAATGGTCATTGATAATCATCAATACATAGAAGTAAAATGCTCCAAGGATAACCTAGGAAGGAGAATGATTATAACATCTAAGCTTATCTCGCTAGCATGAAGAATGTCTTGTCGAAAGGATTGTATAATATGTATACCCCTCACATTTACAAATACTTATTGAGGTCCAAATTCTTTACCTACAAGAGACACCCTCCATCATCCAATCAAATGGAAATGCAATCCTTCATCCTCTTTGCTCAGAGTTCTCAGTTACAACAGAAGTTGTCTAAGTCAAATGAATGAAAGCAAACATCATTGTCTTCGTTCAATGCTATAACTGGTCCCATCCAACTTGGTCTATGCTATGTAAGAAAAGTGGAAATCTTCATGGGTTTCCCTTCTAAACTGTTTGCATGGTTCAAAAATGGCAGCTAAATTCGTTTCACTTTCTTCTACATGCACTCAACCAAACCATGAAGCAAGGGCTGTGTCTCATGAACATTGCTATTTGGTGATAAAGCAACAAACCTACACCTCCAAAAGATTTAGCATAAGCAACAACCATGAACCTTCTTACACCTCCCTTTTTTCAGTCATAACATCAACCTCCTTAAGAAATCAAGGTGGCAATCTCTTAAAAACAATTCAGAGTTGATTGGAGTTCATGGAGATTAATTTAAGAAAAATAAACAAGCTCACTAATGCTCTAATATCATGCCAAAATGCTTAGTCCCAACACTCAAAATGCACATTAAATAAGTGCACACACGAGATAGATAAGATAGAAAGAGTCTGCGCCTGCTAGCTCAAAGTGGTTGGCCCTTTGTGTCTCAAGGCTGAAGGTGAGGCTTCCACCCCTGTGGGCTGAGACCAGATATCCCTCGTCACTTGGTGATGAGACGTTAAAACCAATCCCTTTGGGGATCATTGGGCCTTCAAGCTATCCAGTTTAAAACCAGCTGCCTCATCTGGCCTCTTCCAAGTGTCAAACTTAGTGGGCCTTCAACCTCTATATCCTAGTAGTTGTTAGGCACCTAACTCCTACTTTGTGGGATTCCAGGAATCCCATGGTGATATCCCCAGCTTTCATTGTACTTCCAAATTAATTCAAGCTAATTCAAAAGAGTGGATCACAATGATTGAACTTCCTTTTAAAAAATAGAAAGAGATGCTGGTCTAGGATACGAGATCACAAGGTCCATACACTTGTTGTATTGTTTGCTTCTCTAACTTAATTTCATACGCTACAATGAATTGATACCCTTTGGTGTGTGTATCAATAGAACAAACCAAGAAATCCTTCCAGCCCACAAAAGCTATAATTAGTTGTCTTGGGACCCAGCTCGACGAGTGAGACACTTCAAGTCACCTATGAGTCTAAAAAATAAAAGAGGCAACACACGTCATTATTAAATACACATTAAGATTTGAGCTAATGCACATTATGACAGCAGTAAAGCACAGCCAAAAAGCAGTTCATGTAAACAGTATTTCAGGAGAGAAATTGATAAAGACCGATCTAACTTCCACCCCCTAATGTTCATGAATTATTCAATCCACCCTCATCTTTGATAAAATGAAATAATCATTTGACAGACCAAAAACCTTAATTTCAACTCATAATGATTTCCCATTCTATGTCTTACATTGTATGGGACACAATCTGTCATTGAATTTCATGGCGTAAGACTTCAATCATAACCATCTTTAGAGGGCATAGGTGCTTATAAATGGACACAGTGCTATAAACGTGATCTCATGTTTTGTGTGTGTGTGTGTGTGTGTGTGTGTGTGTGTGTGTGTACATGTGCACTTGCAGTGTGTGTGTGTCCAGTCGTGGGTGGGGGTAAACCTGCCTGATGCCTGTTTAAGTTTTTATCATGTCTTTACAATAATTTGCATTTCTTTTTCAATTCAAAGCTAGTAGACGCTACATTTCCAAACATGAAACTTTAGTCTTATGTCAACAACATATTCTCTCTTACACCAATTGTTTCCCTTTGTATGCTACAATATATGTTGTTGCACCTAAGAATATAACAGGTTAGCATAACCCTGATGATGACTGAACCATGCATCAGACTCTCTATTAGCTTCTCTTCACTTAACAAACCATCAAATTAAAATAAGGCTTGTTTAGAAAAAAATTGTGGAAGTTTAATCCTCTTCTCATCAGCAAACGCTATCAGGCATGACATTCCACTTAGAAACACTAATATAATCCAGCAGCAAGGCAATTCCAACCAGATTCAGTTGCAGAGCTGAATAAAACTTGTGTAAATGAAGGACAATGTAAGCATATAAAGAAAATCCAAATTATTCCCAAAGGAATTAGAACCACACAGCGCATAAACGCTCACTTATATGAATCATACTATCTGGACTATTTTTTCAACTGCTTATCAAACACAACATGCCAATTCTGTACCTCTCTAACTGATTGCTCCCAGTTCAATTGGATGGAAGAAGAAGCTGACGTACCAAATTCTTCTGTTTCAGATATGAGTGTAAGCAAAATTGATTTCAAATGCAAACCAACCCTTCTTCAGCTATTTATACTAGAATTGCAATATTTTCTTCTTCAAGTACAAATATTGATAGAGAACCAAAGGTAGTGAACAGTTGCATACAGACAATGCATGTTTTTTGCAAGTTCCATTGTGTTCAGCAGATAACCCACTTCACCTGCATGAAGACTCTTCAATACAGCAACATGATTCTCAAAAATTGTACACAGCACACATATCAACCAACCACCTCAAAAGATCAGATTATTGCAATGTGCCATGAGAACATCACAAACATATATAACTGAACAAGAAAGGAATACATGTATTTTCACAAGCTCACTTAAACCCAAAGGCAAACCAGTCCACCAAGGTGAAATGATTCCTCACCACAGAAATGTAATCAAGAGCCAATTATCATCAATCATCTAAGGGGAAATGCGATTGCATTTAATCCCCAACTAAAAGTTGGACTATTGCAGTATGGTATGAGATAGTCATGAAATTGCATGTAATTATTTTACCACACCAACAACAAGAACATGCATGGTGCAGCAAAGATATGTTGTATCCAAAGTAAGTTCAGTGATTCTTGCTCAGGTGCTACTCATTGCAGCACAGTTTACACACAAACCATGTGATTAAACAATGCATAAAGCATTCAGTATCAGATCCTTTGATAAGAAGTCATATAGTACGTGGGAATTTTAAAAGAAAAAAAGGAGCCTGGCTATAATATGGATCCATGTCCGTTCAAGCCAACAAATATATTCTAATGCTTGGTGGTATCTGAAACATGAGGAGTCTCATATAGATCAACCCAGCCGTTCATGGTAGTGAAAACGTAAGCTACCAACATTTTTAAGCAATATCCAGCACACAACCCCCGGCACCACCAACAAGCAGCCATCCTAACAAAGCCCCATAGAGTCAAAATATTTGATGCAACACCTAGAAAGGAGTATGAATATCCTTAACGCCTCAAGGGTGCTTCCTCCACAATCACTGCACCTTCATCCGTAGCATCTGCATTATGCTGTTTTTCCTGAACTTCATCCACATGTACATCATGCCACTCCTCCTCCCCTTCTTTCTCCTCTTCTGGAAGCTTCTCCAAGACAACAGGCTCCTCTCCTTCTCTCTCTTCTTCCGGATAACGGACTACCACAACAGGGCAGTCACAATGATGGACACAATAATCACTTACACTTCCTAATCGAGCCTTATGAGGTTTTTTTGACGCGCCAAACCCTCTGCTACCCATGATAACTGCATTAACTCCAAGTCTCTCAACTTCTAAACAAATTCGTTCCTTCATGTCATGATCCTTGACTATGTGTATCTTGCAAGGTATACCAGCATCAGTTATAGGTTTTCCTAGATCTGCTGCCTTGTTTGATGTTAGATTGTCAAAATTCTGCTGCACTTCTTCCCCACTTGTATCAACAGACTGCTCCATTGCCCCCCAATCAGCCCCATACAAAACATTTGTGGGCTGAACATGCAGTAAAATCACTGAATCATCAGGCCTGAGGTAATTTGCCACTGCCCATTTCACAGCAAATGCACTCTCATCACTGAGATCTACAGCAACAGCTACTTTACGGTTCCCTGTTTGTAAAGAGGGTGGCGGCATCCTGCACAAGCAATACTCCACAAATCTGCTCAAAATTTGTGCTATCTTCAAGCAACTGCTAAACTTTCATCTTAAAATGCATCATATAGAAACGCATGCAAAAGCAATTATTATGGAAGTCCTTCTAAGTTTGTGAATTTTAAAAAATTGGCCTCTCGTGTGCCACATCATATCATTATTTAACAGATGCACATAGATTTCAAGACTTGTGCTCTAAAACATATGAGAGCCCGATGCTTCTTTTGACCATACGTCTGCAATTACATCTCTAAACGTTATGGCAGCATCACTGATAACATAGAACTTTGATACGACAATATCGCACCCCATATTATCACCAAAATGTGTGCCAGTTCGACTGCCACATACATAGGAGAATAGGTCCATCTCACAAGAATTTTACAAGTCATATCCTTTGGATACACCCCCTAACATACGAAGTGATACCTACTCAGCATCCTTTTTGAGATCTCAGGAGAAACCCTCAAGAACATGCCCAATCAAATACATCTTCTCCGTGAAATTAATCCTAAATTACTAAAAAAGAGCAAAAAGATTGCTAACATGTCTTAAAGACAGTAAGATCAACATATTTAAGCCAGTAAGGTCAACATAGAGCTATGAGTATGATCTCACCTGACGTAACTGCAACGATACTGGCTCTGATAACAGTCCAAATCCAAGGATTAGATGCCTATATCAAGAAAACAGATAAGAAACGCATTAGCCACTCTGATCACAAGAAATTCAGTCAAAAATACTACGTTACTCGCAAATCCGCATCACAATAATTGATGCAAAGGGAGTAGATAGAAAGCAACGAGAGAAACCCCTATCAATGCGGGAACTCCAAAATAAGGTGCCTTGAAAGTTTTATTCTCAAGAAATCTTGACAAGAGGTCAAAGTGAAACGGACTGATAACTGCAGGGATGACATCTATAATGCTCTATGAAAATATCAGTTTGGTATTAGGGAAGTGTGGCCAACTACAGTAACGAAGCGCAGAGGAAGATCTCAGGACATGGAAGGGAAGCCCCATTTACCTGTAATGATAGGCCACTGGATCTCTCCTGAGTCCTCCGCTGCCCCCTGGCTTCAGCTTCGTTTAAAGCGTTCGAATATTATTTCTTCTTACAGCCATGGTCACCCCTGCAAGGCCGGATTCACACTGTAATGGAAGAACTTTCAGGAAAAACACAAGTTTCGTGATTGACATTTCATCTTCGATCACAAATTTCTCTCGAGAAGAATCACATGGCAGCAAGTCTTACTTGCGGAAGCTTCTAGTTCTCAATGCTCATGTAAAACAATCAAAGAAGGACTATCTACGAAAGAATGTTGTGAACTTCGGTACAAAAGATGGTGGGGAAGCTATTTGTTATTTGGTGTAACTTTGGTAAATGTTCAAGGGAGAGACATTATACAAGATCCAATTGTATTCTTTTGTCCCAGGCCGTTAAGGCAGTTGGTTGGGCCTCTCGCCTCTTGAGGCGGGGGCGAGGGTTCAATCCCTGCCGGCCACATGTAAGGGACATGTATAACCTGGAATGATGAAGCATATGGCTGATGTGCCATAGTTTGACTAGTCCTGTGGTAGTTGTGACCGCCGTTCAACCCAGTCTTGTAAACCCCTGTTTTTGTGGGATAAGGGGGTCCCATGGGTACTATGCCCTTTCTTGTACAGTTGCAATTTCAAAGTTAAAGCCAAGGGGAGTAGGCCTCGACCGAACCTCCATAAAAAAAAAAGATCCAATTGTAAGAAGATCATGGTGTCTAATGTTCAAGGGAGAGACACTATGCAAGATCCAATTGTAAGAAGGTCCTGCCTTTTAGACACCATAGAGTGTTTTTCCTCGTTAGCAATAAGATTAAAAGAAAGTGGGCCCTTCACGAGGGGGAATGAAAGGGTTATCAACCTTCTTTGTAGTGTTTTCTAACAAATCTTAAGCAACCTTGCCTTGTGGGATTCGGGGGATCCCGTGGGTGCTAAGCCCATTGACTTGTACAGTTCTTTTCTTTTTTAATTAAAGTTTGGAAGAGTAGGCTATTGTTGAACTTCCTTTCCATGCGTGAACCCAACCTAAAAAATGGAACTAGGAAAATTCTTCATGTCCTGCACTTTTCCTTCATTTCCAGGCCACTTAAAAGAGTAAACAAAAGCAAACAAAAAGTCCTTTTACATATGGAATCTTAGAAAATATTCTTTGATTCCTAGTTTTTATTCTTTTATCATAAAGAGTATAAGGACAACAATCACAAGCAAGGGCCAAAGGAAATTGGAAATGTAGAGGCAAAAGGTTATAGAACAAGCTTGAAAGGGAGATCCATTAGGGCTATTCATCAAAGCTCAATTCTCATATAGATTTCTAGGGTCTAGACTATTTGGCCATCAAGGTGTAACTTGAAAACTAGATCCATTAGAGCCTATTCATCAAGGTTCAAGCATCATAAAGATGTTTGTAGGGTCCAAATTATTTGGTCATCAAGGTGTAACTTGAAAAATAGATATAATGGTCATGAGAGCTCTCCATTAGGGTTCAAGTCTCATAAAAAACACTATTTTAATTGATGTTCTATTTCGTTTTTAAACACAAGGTAAACCATGTGCCATAATTTCTTGCTGATCATTTATATAGGCCTATAGTACATCAAGTCCTCTTATTAAGAAAATGAAGAGCTTGTTGAAGAAGAACAAGAGTAAAATAGAGCCTCTCTTTCTTCTTTACACACATATATAAACTTAACACATAGACTTGATCCATAGTACACTTACGCTACAAGATTTCTTTTTTTAATTGGTTCAACAAGCACCTACTCCTCCGACTTTAACTTTGAAAGTGCAATTGTATAAGTGAATGGGCATAGTACCCGTGGGACCGCCCATATTCCACAAATCAGGGGTAAGACTACATTACAACTAGTTTAAACTAACCAAAGCCATTACGTATTCAACCCAGAAGTTGAACTCTAGACCTCCACCTCAAGAGACCAAAGCCTTATCAAACGACCTATGGGATATGGATACTACAAGATATTTCTTTTTTTATAATAGCTTTGTAATTAATCCACATCTTCTTACTTGACTTTCACTAGGGAATGTTTGACTTCTTGACCTCTTTTGTTGCTTATGGAATCACCCTTCACAGGTTGTATCAAGCTTCCTATTCAATGTGGATTAATTTGATCATTCCAAAGCATGTTTTTTTTTTTGTGTAGTGTCATTGCATTGTTCATAGGGATATCACGATTGATTAATATGTGGGGAAAAATATAGGCCAATCCACCTCTCTAGAGTTATCCATTATGTTTTGGAGCACATGTAGCAAGACCTTTGGTCCTCTTGCACACATGCATATATATGTTTGAACCAAATGAACTAACATATCCATCCTTTGTAAGAATTTACACAAGCACACACTAGCAAACACTAGCAAACACATGGATAGAAAAGTGGTCAAGCAAGATACAAAAGATATCTAGTCCATGCTTTGATCATTCAAAAAGGAGGTCATCCTCTTCTAGAGACGTGCACAAATAGGAATGTACAATGAATTTTTCTTAGGCCTTTTTTATTTGTGAAATCTCATACAAGTGGTTACCATCTCTTTCATTAACAAAAACTATATATCTAATTGTCTTTTTCTAGTGGACCATGGTGCTTATATTTATAGCTACCATTGGACCCACTCTAATTGAGTTAATAGCTACCAATTCAAGGTTCCATCTCTAAGGCCACATACACTTCCAACCCTAGACTTTAAGCTCGATTATCTTCATCATGTAGTTGCTGATTATTGAAAGGGGTCTTTTTGTGTCAAAATGTATTATGGATTATGAAGATGAAGAATGTAATTGTATTAGAAATAAATTAAACTTTTCTATATTATGCTGATCTCTATAGATAGGATAATAATAGATGGTCCATCAGCATCAAATTAGGTCGACGCATATGAGTTATGAGTGTATTTCTTTTGATTTCTAAGATTGTGATGCAATGAATCTTGAAAATGATGTGTATGGTTCACTTTCCTTATTATAATTAGACTCCAATCTAGTAACCAAGAACACCATAATGAAGAGGAGCCTTCTATTCAAGGTGAAATATATTGATTGATTATGAGCATCTTGATCGACGGCTTCTAATGGGATAAGAAGATATTGGATATTAGCGTTTTGCAGATGTAGAGAAAGATATAAGGGGTTGTATAAGGAAAGGGAGACCAGAGATATGTGCATGAGATGCATGTGTAGAAGACAAAGAGACAAAAACACACGAAAAAAGTGTGCCTCAAAAGTTAACCAAGAGTGAGAGATCTCGTAGATGGAGAGACTTCAAAAAGATACATATAGCACATTATATCAATGGATAATATGGGTGAGAGACTTCTGTTATAGAAACTAGAGAGGCTTCTCATACACATGAAATTTGAATAAATAGCCTAAAAGGAGATTGCATGCTAAAAACGTGCACTAGATAAGTATCTAAATGTAAAGAGACTTCTACAAAATGGATATGAATTCCAGCAAAAAAGCATAAAATGTGAATATAGAAACATGGATAAGCACACCCCCTCTATATCTCCAATTTGGAGTGGTTGGTTGGTGTAGCATTGTAAAAATCATTGAAAATCTAGTAGATTTAGTGACATTAAAACTAGGAAAACTTGAGAATATCTCTAGCTCATCACAAAGAAAGTAAGAATATATGAGAAAAATAAGTCCTTAAGAGAAAATTCACCAAGGCACTCTATTCTCATTGTCGTTTTGCTTTCATGTACATTTCTTGTTACATTATCACGACCTGTGCAACATGCAGGCTCAACAAAGAGATAACATGCATAGGGAGAAAAAGAGAGCATGTTTATGTGTTTGCATGCAATGAACCTATATGAAAAATAAATGGATAGAATGAAAAGAGAGAGATAGATATCTTAAACATTATTGTTGTGGATGTAAGGTTCATGTCACCTTACCCCCATATATATATATATATATATATATATATATATATATATATATATATATATATATATATATATATATATATATATATATCACATATAGAGCATTGCCTCAAAGAGAGATCATTATGTGGGTTTTGAGGCTCCTATGCATATGTGCGTGTCTCTCCTTTTCTCTCTATCCCTCGATCTCCTTCTTGCTCTTCTTGTTCTGCATACCAAAGCCCCCCATTGGTATCAGAGCTTGTTGAAGGCTTGTGTGCAACAAGCTTCAATGGAAGCTTAGGTCACAAGAGGTGAAAGTGCAGGTCAACACCTCTTGATAGCTTTTCAATATTTTGGCCATAACTCGAGATAGGAAACTCGGATTGATGCCTTTTAAAGTTTTATGCGTAGCTTAAACAAAGGGTTAGGATTTACAAAAGATCACACAACCTGGTTCAGAGTTTTAATTCGAAAAACATAGATTGATGTAGAAGACGATTCTACAATCACTTGGATAGCAGGTCAATGTTTTGGTCGTAACTTGAGTTTTACAAGTCCGATTTAGACGATTCAACTTGATATGTGTAGCTTGGAAAATATCTGCAATTTATAGAAGAATTAAGTTCTAAATTTTTAGTTTTTGGTCACTAAAATTTCAGAATACAGAGCAGTAGTGTTGTAGGTGAAATTGACAGCTAATGCTTGTTTTGTGTATATCTTGAGCTACACACCTCCGATTGAGGCGTTCTTTATATCTGTTACGTAGGCAAAACACAGAGCAGCATATTTTCATCATAAGAACCCTAATTGCCTTTAGAGGTTCATTTTGCTCTTATTCATTGGATAGCACACATATGGCTTGGCTTCTTGATACATTAGCCATTTTTCATGTTACTCCACATCATGAGTGGTTTTGTCGATTCTCAGGTGAGAGTCATGGATGTGTGCACTTGCCTGATGGTACGCCATATGACATTGAGGGTATAGGAGATGTATGCCTTATGCTACCTAATGGAGCATCACTTATACTCAGACATGTGCCTTCATTCCCTATGAGCTTAATTTCAGTTAGTTATTTATAGGAGAGCAGATGTTATGCATTCCTTGATGAGCATTATTTTCAGTTGTAGTTGGGTTCTTATGCTTGTCAGAGGTGCTAGGATTGGGCACATGTATCCACTGCAGGTACTTCATATGAGAGATAGTCTTGCCTCAATGGGAGTTCAGCCTTATGTGCGATGTGAGACTCATCATGTCTCATTTTTTCTACCTACACATAGGTTTGTTGACATTCATGATGCACATGTATGGCAGGATTCACATGCTCAGGTGGATGCACGTGTAGAGCATATTTTGGATGCTCATGATGCTTTAGAGCATGATGTGGATGATCATGTAGAGCATTGTGATGATACTCCATTAGAGTTTGATCATCAATTTGATCTTGGTATTGATGTTGTGCAGTTAGCTCATGTGGAGCATGATGATACACTTAGTGTGGTAGATCACGATAGCTCTTATGATACACAATGTATGCTAGAGCATACTAGCTCTCGGGATGCACAGCTAGACACATCCTTGGTTGATAGGATGATTGATTGAGATGTTGAGGAATCAGCAGTTATGTAGTCATTCTTGGATTCGCTCATGCCAGATGTTGGCACAGATATGTCAAGACATGTTGGCACTGACGATGGTGCTTTAGATGCCTTGGATATAGGCATGGCTGACATGCTTAGGTTAGCCAAGATAGCACATGTTTTGTCAGCATTCGAGAGTCTGATATACGAGTTGTTATGCTCGAGACCACATATTGCAGCTGTTATTGGAGTGTTTGCACTTGGATTTGTCAGTCGTTTGATGATTGACACATGCATAGAGCGAGTGGGAACTTTGCAGGAACTTCATTAGTTCTTGCATCAATCAAATATGAGCTCGAGTCTTATCGATATGATTCTAGATCACTTTGAGGTGCATGGATACACCTTGTTCAAGGTAGTTGGTGTAGGTTGATCTGTAAGGGTTGAGATCCAGACTCTTCCTGTACATTGTATAGTCCTACATCATTCTTTGTATATTTTACCACTTATGGTCACATTGACCCTTAAGTGGGAGATTGTTGGGGATGTAAGGGTCATGTCACCTTACCCCCATATTCATATATATACATCATATATAGAGCATTGCCTCAAAGAGAGATCATTATGTGGGTTTTGAGGCTCCCACACATATGTGCGTGTCTATCCTTTTCTCTCTGTCCCTCCATCTCCTCCTTGCTCCTCTTGTTCTGCACAACAAAGCCCTTCAATTACTCGGTACAAATCTCCCTCCACATGCTTCATTAGATCTATCCTAAGGCATGTGTATCTATAAGCCAATTCTACTAATACAAAAATAGATTTTCTTTACAAATAAATTAAAAAATAACAAAAATTTATGTGCTATTTAAAATGAAAAAAAGAAGCACCATAGAGGTAGTTCGTATATTTATGTATATAAAAATGAGCATATATATATATATATATATATATATATATATATATATATATATATATATATATATATATATATATATATATATATATATATATATATATATATATATATATATATATATATATATATATACACACACACTAGAATGAATCTAGGTATACCCCAAATTCACCCTCAAATGAAAGTGCAAGTATAAGTTCATGGTAGTCAACCACAAGACTATATAGCATATCAACTCCACTGTGCAGTATTGACTCAATACTATGACATCCCCACTAATGTCATCAGTGCCCAATAGCGGGTTTAGAGCTAAGAATGAATACATGCACCGCACAACACACACACACACACACCACAAGCATAAAATCACAAGAAGCTCTGCAAACTAAGTTTTTATCACTTCCAGATGTGATGGGCAAACTCAGGCATAATGAAGCCTAGCACAAAACACAAAACACATTAAATTCCTCTATCTATCAAGCATGATGCACCCAATGTCACATATTTGCACATGTAACAAGTCATCATTATGTGGCAAATAGAATAAATAACATATAATAAAATTGAATAATTCATTAAATGATCACATGCCCACCATTTGAGAAGCATTTGACCTTAGTTGACATAGATGAACAATCATATATCGTATCATTGAAAAATAATAAATATATTCCATGTGATAAATAAAAAACATGCATTGAATTTAAAGAAAATACCTTAATGTCTTTGTGAATAATATGTAGCAATCAAGTGATCATAATACAACTTAATTGATGCTTTTTGTATCAAATTGAGGTTCTTCCGCACAATGAATTTTTTACTTTACTAAATATCTAGGATATTGAATTCTTGTTCTGTTGTAGTTACAACATAATATAATATTTTTGGGGGCACTAAAATTTTATTTTCTTCATCAAGTAATGGTGGACTATCCATTGATGCTTTTTATATCCATTGAGATTCTTTCCCACAATGAATTTTGTACTTTACTAAATATCTAGGATATTGAATTCTTGTTCGTGTTGTAGTTACAACATAGTACAATATTTTTGGGGGCACTAAAATTTTATTTTCTTCATCAAGTAATGGTGGACAAGACGAAAAGTAGGTATTCCTTTGAATGGTTTTAAGAGACTTATATGAAATGAATTATGAATATTTATGGATTGCATCTCTAATCAAAAATATTTTTCATTAATATTTTGTATAATTTGAACAGGTCATGAGATTGTGGTGCTAAGTTTACTTTTGGATTATGTTCCATGTTTTTTAGCCTATGGTTAATTATTTGTAATCACACCGTATTTTTTTCATTAAATTATCTTGAAACTCATTTCGCATTATCATATATCACTCTTGAATTTTTTTAATTCTTTCTTCCACCTGAAATAATTCAATATGATCTTTAACTAAGGAACTAGCCATAGGAATGTTTGTGTGAGTTAAAGGCATTAGATTTGGAAGCTTTTTTCCAAACTCAAATTTGAAAGGTGCATCCTTAGTAGGGGTGTATTATTATATGAAAATTATAGAAGTGTTAACTATTCAACCCAATTTTTAGGATTATCAATCAAATGAAAATGTAATAAATCTAAAGTTGTGTTATTAGTTTATCCTCGGTTCTTAAACAATGCAAGCCAAAAGTGATTACAAAAATGAATATCAAGATGTGACAAAATACTATACAAAAACCATGATGTGGAAATATACATATGATGAATAGTATAATAGTTTTAGGGGCATACATTGTCTTTCTACATGGAATAAAACATGCAACTTTGCTAAATCTATATACTATTGTCCAAATCATGTCATGATGTGAAGATGTCATAAGAATATTCGTAGTAAATTTATAAAAAATTGTTGTCATGGCTCTTTGAGAATGGATAATAGCATAAGTAAATTAAATACTTAACCATTATGTCGTTGACATACAATACATTGTGAAACAAAGTGTGTGATGTCCTTCTCCATGTGTGACCAAAACTAAAATTCTTTACATGCATAAACAGTGTTGTATATGCCACTACATCCCACATATGGGGATTCATGCATTTTTTTCATAACAAACTCTTTAAAGTAATATGTAATACATAGCTTCTTTTGGAAATATAAGAATCCATTATTCAAACTATAACCTTGAACATCATGTGGTGAATTTCAAAAATAGTTGCATGGGCATGAAAAATAAAAATCAGATGCATAAGTGGGTATCAAATCATTGAATGAATGAATTTATGTCTAGACCACTAGAATCAATCATCACTATTGATATATTTTGGTAGTGATGTCTATGAACACACTTAGGACCACCATGGCACTTTTTCCCTCTCTAGCCTAGGTTTTTTACCCCAGCTTATATATATGCCTATAACATTCACTTGGTAAAACATTCACTTGTGTTGTGCTCTAAGCTTCTTCTTCTTCCTTGTGTTGTTTGTGTGCTTTGATAGACCTCAACTCCAACAATTGGTATTAGAGTTGGTCATCTCTTCATCACATTATCTAGGGCCTTTTTATAACCTCTAGTCATAGTATCAAAATCTCACAAAAATTAGGGAGCATATGCAAGTCAAAATTTTGATTTGAGCTCGAACGCACTATCACAACGATTGTGAAAAAATTTTGTCATTTTGTGCCAAACATATATATGTGTTTTATTTCACTAGTACAAGTGGCTTGAAGTTTTCTATAGGTTTAGAAGAGCTCAATAGGGTGTTTTTGTTCAACTTCATGAGATACAATCAATTTTCTACATCAGGTATTTAGCCACTGGATATGGTTGAAAGCAATGATGTATTCCATATGTTGGTTGTGTTGGGTGTGTGTAGAAGTGCAAGAGACACACAAGAAGCACACACAAGGAGCACAAATGCAAAAGACACACGGAGAAGATGAATGGTTGGAATAGCTCTCTATCAATAGATGATGAATAGAATTAAAGTAAGAGTTGAATAATATCCCTAAGTACAAAGTACCACCACATATGAGTGTATCATGTATGTGGTAGCATGCGGAAAAAACCTCTAGCTAGCACAAGAGTAAAAAGTGCCCATGTATAGGAAAATGTTCATATCAAAGCTACTTGGAGAATACATAAGTGTAACAAAACCCCCTAGAGTGAATGATGTGAACAGATATAGGGAGTGATAGATCATCCCCACTAGGAAATAAGCCTAAAGCTTTGTCAAAAGCTTCAAACTTTTTCCCTATAGGAGCTTGATGAATATGTCTACCACATCATCTTGTGTAGGCACATATACCAAATCAATCTCCGAAGATGCTCTCTCACAAAGTGATAATGCACATCAATATGTTTGGTTTGTGCATGAAACACTAGATTTTGTGCAACAACCAATGCATTCTGATTATCAGTGAGAATATGTGTAGAAACATCAATCTCCATGCAAAGATCCATCAATAGGTGTCTCCGCCATATACAGTACTTTGTAGTTATGAAAATTGCCTTGTACTCAACTTCACAACTAGATGTCACTATTATAGGTTGCTTCTTACTCAACTAGAATATGCATGAATCTCCAAGGAAAAAGCAATTAACACTAGTGGACACAGGAGTATCATAACAGCCAGCCCAAACTCTATTTGCAAAAGCATGCAAGCATGGCTAAATATCTCTGCCATAAAAAAGACATAAACTCAAAGTGCATTTGAGATATCTAAACACATGTTTCATTGCTTGCCAATGCTTAGTGCCAAGGCTATGCATGAGTTGGCTCAACTAGGAAACTGCATACTATATATCCAGCCTTGTGCTACATCCATATATAAGACATCCCACAACTTGTTGATAAAGAGAAGTGTCAAATGCATCACTCAAATCCTCGATCAAGAACCTAAATCCAATCTCCACTAGTGTGAAAACTAGCTTGCAATCCTCAAAGTCAAAATGCTAAAGTAGTTTTTCAGCACACTTTGTTTGATGCATAACAATTACCCCCTCAACAAAAACAAACCGGATGCCAAGTTAATAGCTTAAAAGACCAAGATAACTGACATAAAAAGTATGTTGTAAATAAACCATAAAGATGTCAAGTTTTGCATCACATGACCCAGTCAAGAGTATGTCATCAACATAAAGAAGAAGCACTATAATATCAGCCCCATCTTTACATACATAGAGTGTGCTTTCAATGGGAATACATGTGAAGGCAAGAGCAATCAAGTGCTTATGGATTTTGTCATACCATGCATGTGAAGCTTTCTTGAGACCATACAACGCTTTATGCAAGCGACAAACCATATGCTTTTGCCCTATCATGGAAACTCTAGGAGTCTACTTCAAATAAACCTCTTCTTACAAATCACAATTCAAGAAAGTTGTGTTTATGTCCAAATGATGTACTTTCCAACCTCGTTGGGCAGCCAATGCAACCACTGTATGAATGGTGGTCATGCATGAAGTAGATGCAAAAATTTTCTCATAGTCAACACCATATTGTTGTGCTACCATCTGAATTCCTCTTAATCTTGTAAACCCACTTTGTACCAATGCCATTTTTTCATTTTGGCAATTCACATAGCTCTCAATTACCATTCCTATGTATGGAATCCATTTTTTATTGCATAGCACTCATTCAATGTGGATCATCACATGCATCTTCAAAAGTAAGTGGCTCTTCATTACATGCTATTGCAATAAGTGAATAATAAAAAAAAAAACTTGATGCATGGAGAGAGCTTGATCTTATTCTACCAAGTAAAGATGCACTCAATTTTCTATCTTGCAAAGTTTGTTTCAACCACTTTGGCATAGTTTGTGTTCATTATGTAATAGATTATCAACATGTAATCATGCATGGGTTGAATTTCATGGTCATTTTGAACCATATTTTGATGCAAATGATCGACCACATATGGCTAGAAATTTCCAGCAACTCCAACCATGTTTGCTTGGAAAATTTTAGCCATGTTTTTCCATAGTCAACTCTATTTTACTGGAATTTTTTAGCTCTTTGAGGTTACAAAGACATGAGTGTATCAAACACATCTTGTGAGCTAAATGATGGCTGCTTTTGCATTCAAGTAGAGGGAAAATTGTATTTTAAACAAATACCACATCTCGCTTACAATAATTGTGTCCATCAATGTATGGCACAAATCATATCCCTTACTTTCAGCACTCTAATAGAAAAATGTACATTTCATTACCTTGTCATCAAGTTTGTGACATTGTTGTGATGGCACAAGAGGATATGCCAAACAACCAAACATGCACATATGAATAACCATAGGTTTTGTTTGAATTCCAAGCCTCATAAGGAGTGATTATTCTCAATGCTTTTGTCGAGTAGAAATTCAACACATAATTTGCATACATGACCACTTCCATCCAAAAAGTTTCTAAAAAGTGCTTTCCTCTAACCATAGATCATTCCATTTCAAGGAGTGCTCTATTTTTATGCTATGAAACATCATTTTGTTGAGATGTATATTGCACCATACATTGGTGTAAAATTCCTCTTTCATGAAGAAAAGCATCTCAAGTGACATTCACCACCAGGATCTGTGCAACAAGTCAAAAGCTTGTTTCCAAAGAAATTTTCAGGCATAGATAAATGATTTGAGGCAAGAAAATACTCGTTCTTTTCTTTCATAGAATACAGCCATGTATGGTGAGTAGCATCATCAATGAAGCTAACAAAATGTACATGTTTCCCAAAAGATGGAGTCTTGATGGGATCACATACATCACTATGAAACAAGCTTCAATTTTCTTGTAGTGTCTGTATGAATACCTCTTGGAAAAGAAGTACAATGCATTTTTCCAAGAATGCAACCTTCATAAGCATGTTTGTCAATGGACTCGAATGTTGGCAAACCATAACCATGTCCCTCTTTTGTAAACAACACAAATTATTGTTCAAGTGACCAAAATGAGTATACCAAAGCTCCATTTCAGCCATTGAGGAAGTATGAGCAACCAAGGCATTTGAGGCAGCCCTCCTGTATGTACCCAAGTGATACAAATCATTGCATAATGTATCAGACATCATGATAATATCACCATTGCTGAAATCATGAACCATACACTTATCATCAACAAAGTGTACATGAAATCCAACTTTGATAATAAAAGGAATTGAAATTAAGTTCTTCTTGATATCGGGTACAAAGAATGCATTTTTCAAGAGAAGGAGACCTCCATTCATAATCATAAGCTCAATTTTTCCTACTCCAATGATAGGATAAGAGGCATTGTTTGGACACACCACATGTGCTCCTTTGGAAGATGCAAAAAAACTTTTGCATGAAGTTATGTGCTTTGAAGCACCACTATCAAAGAAGCAATATGAATCAGTCTCACTCACAACCATACATTTACAATGCAATGATGCATCATAATGACATGTAACAACACATGCACAAAAACCTTAAGCCATGTTGGCTTCATCATTATTTGCATTTGAAGAATTTTCAACAATAGACATGCCAGATTACTTCTTCTTTTCCTTGTGATTAGAAAGCTTTCTACACCTATGAATAGTATCACTAGACTTTTAACAATATCATTAGGGAAAAAAATGAACCCTGCATGGGCCTTTTGGATTAAGGAGTGATTAGTGATGGACCAATGAGAGGAGGGTGGTGGACACAGTCTATAGCCTATAAATCACTAGGCTGAAGGGGGATGAGGGGACAGGATTCCCCTATGTTCAGGTTTTACCTCTAGAGAGAGAAAGGAATCTCGTAACTTACCTGGGCCCAAAAATTCAAAATTTTCAAAAAGTTATAAAACTCATCATAACACCATTTAATGGTCCCCCAATCACTTTTTAGGATCAAAAGTGCTATTTTGGGGTTCTAAATCAAAATCCGTGCATGAACTGAAGTGAAAAAAGTGACTTTTTCAAAAATAACTCAAAATGCAACTTTCTCCCTCCAAAACCTCCCATTTTCATACCCAGGTCCCAAAAAGTCATCTCTTTCCACTACTTTCTCTCCCTAGCACACCATTGCAGCTCCTGTATCTCCATTTCTTTCTCTATGCATCATCTTCTTTGAATTCCTACTGTCATTTCCATAGCCTGATCTCCAATGGAGAAACGTAAATCTCATAGACGTCCAAAAGATGAGGTTATCGCGATAAAATGTCACAATATCAAGGCTCCAGAAGGATTTTGGTTAGGACAGGAGTTCTGCAAAGGTGCATGGGTGTACATGCAACCCTCTGGTGTTGGTCCTCACCGTGTGAGAGATCGTGGAAACTTGGATCTTCATTGGAAAGGGAAGTTACTAGGCTTCAAAAAGCTCAAAAATGGTGAAACTGTTGCCATTGTACAACATGTGTTCACAATGTCAACCATGAAATTGGAAAACTCTAACAAAATGAGATATCCTATCAACTGTAAGTATTACTCATTGACTTTTGTCCAAATTTCAGAATATACCTAGCTAAGTTGTGTATTTTTTTGTTGTAGACATATTTCCTTCTACCTTGGTGGAAGAACAACCACTTCATAGTCTTACAGGTACTTTCCAAGCATTGCATGCAGATGTTGGGTCGATAGTCTTTCCACAAGCCCGTCCTGCTCAGCTATTATGTGAGAGAGTTTTCTTTTACACACATACATATGTTGTACCCTCTTCATCAAATGATTTTGGCAAGTTAGAGATGATTAAGGTAGATTCTCTCTTAAAGCTTGAGTGGCCGCAACCTGATGTATGGACATTAACATCTTTGAAGCATAAGATGGTGATGGACATACACAACTCTTTGAAATTTACAAGAGTTTCAAGATCTATAGGATTACATTGGTGTGTTCCTGTTCATTGTTTTGTACATTTATTTCAGATATTCACAATTCTAGAGACGTCAACAATGTTCATGTTAAAAGATATCACGTATGAGCAGGTAGAGTGTTTGCTAGGTGAAAAATGGGGACTTGTAGAAGGATGCACCAAAGGGGATAGATACATTTGTAAAATTGGTGCAACAGGCATAGGATTTCGATACTTGAAACATCGTACTTCATTGTACATTAGATTCTATTATGATCGTTGGATGTGTAAACTTGGTGAATGGATACCATTACAAAGTTCTGAGGGTGTTTTAATTTCATTTGAAATTAAGATAAATCTACCCAACAATGAAATGGAAGTTATTTCAGTAAATCATCATTGGACTCTTGCCAACGTGAGAGAACATCTAGTAATCATGGGATTTGAGGATCTGGATCAATCAAAGTTCAGAATACAAGGGCATAAGGTAAGTAGCATATGGTATTTCTTCTTTTGTTTATACAAATTCTTACACTCAAATATGTTCATTTAAAGTTTTCTATTTGTCTGCAGATTGGTAAGAGGTTGGAGAATAAAATTAAAGTCCTCCTTGAATGGAGTGTGGATGGAACTCAACTTTCATTGTCATAGCTCAAGGACTATTTGAGTGCTACAGTGTACACACACCTATGTTCCATTTATAATCCTACATCTACAACAATGTATTTAACATGCAAGACATGTAGCATGTAAAATTTTTTGATCTCAATATGATGTACAATTTGCCAAATCTTTGGTTTTTCCAATGGCAATTTATTATAATTTTAAAGTTCTGAGAATTTTTTTTTTCTATTGTGTTGTCGTGTATCTTATTCTGGTTAATGATTCTGTTCAATCTTTTTATGAGCAAAAGTTTTTTTTCTGAGAGTTCTGTGCATGATTGTTTTATTTGAAGGTATCAGTTTTAGTTTTAAAATGGGTCCCACTCACTTTAAAATTTTGAAACTACTATAAAAGCAACACTTATTCTCTCATTTCTCACTTTTGCAACCAAGAAGAGCTACAATCACTAGCAGAGTACGTACACAAGCTAGCATCACGCGCAATGGCTGCCGCATCCTCCAGTACCCTGCAACTCAAACGTCCACGTGAACTCTTCAATGAGTTCTTGGAATCAACTGAGTTCAAAGGTCAGAACCACTTGTATGACCTACTGTCTAGGGTCCCTGATCTAGACAAAACAATTCAACTGAACTCTGATGTGCTCAAGGAAATCATAGAGTTCCTTGAGTACTACATCTTGTGTTTCTCTATAGAAATACCGCCTTATGAGGGTAAATGGGTTCCATGTGACCTTCTACTCTACATACATAGAGGCGATGAAGCCTTCATGAAGCACCTTAAGCGCTTCATGGCAATTGCGGAAACTGCTGGGCACTTACTAGATGACTGTGTGCCATTAGTAAAAAAACTTAACAAAAAGAAGAGGATGGGTACAAAGTACCTATCCTACACTGCAACAACATATTTTATTATTAATGAGGAGCCGGAACCTACACCTGTTGAGCTCCCCAACCTTGCCACTGGGGATTTTGTTAAGGAGAAGAATGAGCCTCAACCAGAGGCCATAAATTTTTCCAAAGAAAGCATTACAATCCACCAAGAATTCCCTGGTGGTGTTGAGGATAAACTACATGTGCAATCAAGCATGGAGGAGGCCCCCCCTTCAAATCTCAACCCCTCTGAGCCCACATTACCAGAGGTGGAACTTGAATATCTCTCCTGCATCGTTGTGGATGGAGAGGAATTTATTTTACTCCATGACATTGAGAAGGCATTCGGTCTACGTCTAGATGAATGCTTGAGTATTTTCTCCACAATGTCAGATGTTCCACTTGACAACACATCTGACATACTTGAAAAGAAGTCCATCCCACTTGGGGATTCTGTGGCAGACACCATATCAATGGTGTGTGCTGATATTTTAAATGATGACAACAATTCTACTACAGAGGAGGAGTTCAGTGCAGCACAAGAGAGGATACTGAAGCAAAAAATTCCTACATCCCATGTAGCAGAGCAGAGTGGCATGGCCCACTCTAGCATTGATCTTGATGCCCCTGGAAGAGGGGAGGAAGAAGACAAGCTTCATGATGTAAGTGGTAATTGAATTAAATAAATCGATAATTTTAAGTTAACATTGTAAGAGCTTGAATTCTCATTTGTTCTTAACAGGAAGCAATTGAGCTCGACAAGTTCGCAGCAAGGTCTGGTGGGGATTGAGCTTCTCGTGGGAGTGGTGCATCCTTGGCAAACTACATCGGAAAGTTGCCAAAGGATGATTTTGTTATCATACACAAAGACTACAGTCCCGATGGGCACTTCATCACTTGGTGCTTGAAGGCCCTTAGCAAGATTTTGTGTTTATGTACAATTACCCAAGGCACTAATTGTGTCATTTTGGTTAGGAAATCCTTAGTTGTAACTACTTTAGGACTTAATTTTAGAGGAAAAGTATTAGGGCAAATAGGTATCGCCATGAGTCTTGGAATGCAAGACCCCCATGTAATATCAAGATCTGTATTGACTTACCAGCTGCCTCAATCTCTCCAAAGGAGAAAGAAAGTTGTGGAGAAATTGAAGGCAGCTGAGAAATGATGTAATGTCTTGATAATACAAACTTTTTTTTTCATCATTTGTCTAGTTCTGTATATGAATGTGCTAAAAAATTGAACTTATCTTCTCTCCACAAATTGTATCTAATTGGGGGTCTTTGTATTGTGCTTTGGTCCTCTGTATGATTATATGCTTAAAAAAGGCCAAAAAAGCCCCAGCCACAGAAACGCGGGAAACAACCTTGCAAAATTTTTGCAGGGCTGTTTCCCGCGTTTCTGTGGCTGGGGCTTTTTTGGCCTTATCTAGTGTTTTTAGGTGCTACAATACATAGGAAACTATGTAATTTCAGATTTTCAATTGGTTTTGGTATTATCAGGACCAGAAGTTTTCAGTAGGGTATAAACTCAGCCTTTAGTAGCTAAAGATCTCAATTCCTATAGGGTATAACCTCTTAATACCTAGACCATTGCATCTCTACCATATGTCTTATGCTTACCAAAGACCAAATATTGCAAAAAAAAACCCCAGCCACAGAAACGCGGGATTCAGCCCTGCAAAAATTTTGCAGGGCTGAATCCCGCGTTTCTGTGGCTGGGGGTTTTTTGGTATGAAAAGGACATGTTGCACACCAGTATGTAGAAAAGGAACATATTTAGTCATAAAACAATAGGCAAGTGCATGCATGTTTAACTGAATCCATATATAACTGACTGAAAGAGAGAGTGAGAGAGAGAGAGAGAGAGTGAGAGAGAAAAAAGAGACAAAGAATATAAGTCAAAACAAAATTTTCTATTATCCATTGTATTACATCGCAAAGTAGCCTATCATAGGGTATAATATACACATCATGGGTTATTTCCTCTAATTCTTCTTGCTAGCTGAATGTCCTTCGGTTGTATGGTTACTCTCTTGGCATGGATAGCACAGAGGTTAGAGTCCTCAAGCATGGAGATGAGGTAGGCCTCAACTGCCTCTTGAAGTGCTTCAAGTGCTATCCCTTGTATTCTTAGACCTGCTTGGTAGCTTTGTAGTTCCTCTTTCACTACCCTTGCAAAAGCTCTTCGTGGTATGAGTAGTTCAACGGACTTTTGGTAGTGTCGTATCTCTGCAAAAGCCCTGCAGTGCTTCCTTCGTCTTTGTGGAGCTCTTGGGTTGGGAGGTATGTTTGGCTGGCGTTGAGGTCGACGTCGAGGTTGATAGTTTTTTTTTCTCCGATGTACACGATGTGAGGGCCCAGCTTCATCTTGCACATTTTGTTGTTGATGTGGTTGTTGACTTTGCTCTCTTTCCTCCTCTGTTGGTATTTGCCCTTGTCTTTGTGGAAGTATCTTACCTCCATGTGTCACCCTATGGCTCGTTGGTATTTGCATATCATTCCATGGTGGTTGATTGTTGCTTTCCTCATTTGGGGATGACTCTTCGTCGCTCTCTGGTACACTCCTTCTGATCAACTTCTGTTTGGGTCTTGATTTGATGGGTGTCCTTGTTGGTGGCTCATCATTTGAAATGGCCTCTGATCGTCCTAGAGTGTAATAATCTTGTCTATTGGAAACTTCATTTTCTCGCACTGAATTGCTCCCAGGTGGTGTGCCATCGTGTGACACAGGCACAGATGTGCTCTGGGAACCACTTCGAGGCCTTTGGGGGGGTTGCAACCATGGTGGGCGTTGTGTCCCTAGATGAGCGCTAAGAAAGAAGACACGATCTTTCCTTGCAGTTTGCTTGGTGCGTGCCATTCTCTTGAGTTGCAAAAAGTGTGAAATGAAGTGAGTTCTCTCTATTTATAGAGTTTTTTAAAAAACTGTTTGTTCACACTAGAACGGACAAAAACTGTTTAAAACCATACAAAATATTATATATTAAATAATAACACATTGAAATCAAGATTACAATAATCATATGTATTACCACATAATGGGAAATAGCGAATTCACTTTACTTCCAAGCTGAGCCTTCTCGTTGTCTCCTTGCACGCCACTGAGCATGATGAAGAGGACCTAACGATGACTTCCATTTCTCACTGGCAATGTTGTGTTGCATCTTTCTTGCAAGTTTTGCCAATTTTGAATCCCTAAGTCGTTCCACAAAAAACTTTCTCGAGAATGTAGTGCGGTAAAACCAATTAAACATCTCCTCCATGTAGTTTGATTGCATTGGGCCACCACCATGTCGGGTGTTTTTGAAGTAGACACCCCTCGCTTTGTAGTGTGACTTTTCCATTCCTTGGGTACTGAAAATCTCTAATGACCCATATCGATGCATGAAAAAAGCTCCATGTGCAAACAAAATATGCTAAAAATTGTTAAGTACATTGGAAAAAGGTAAGTGCAATGAACACTTGTAGAAGAAGATTACACTTACAATGTAGTGTGTTATATTGCTCTCTCCCCAACATTGAATGAAACACTTGGTGAACTCCACTAATGTTTCTTGAAACATTTGACGTTGAATAGCACTAGACCTAGTCAGACCCATTAAGCCTACAACCTTATCAAAGCTCGACCAAACTTTCTTTCTCTTATTACAAAGATCAACTTGAGAGTCATTGTCTGTTGTGATCATGCATAGGTCTTTCCACAGCTCATAACGTTCATTATTTTGAGTGCTAGTACCTCTTCTAAAAAAATGTCTTGCTTTATTCCCTGTCATTGACACTTGTTGCAAGCTATCTTGAGATTCTCCAACTTTCTTAACAACTAGGGTTACATTTCCACCATGACAACCAATTGAATTAAGAAGTTCCTCCAATTTCTTTATAGCTTGAATAGATTTATCAACTGGCTTCATGGCAAATGCGTATTCTATATGGAGCTTCAATAGTCTATCAAAAATTCTCATGAAGGCATGCAAGGTGCAAAAGTGGACATTGACTAAAGGGAATGGAATAATGGGATTCCAATCCTTATCTGACATGTCACGATTAGGTGTACCTAACATGGGACACCTCATTAAAGGTGTATCCCATTCAGCAGATGGAGTTGCATCTGTGTCATCAACTAAATCATCTATGTTGTTTTGTTTTCTCTTTGTTCGTTTATAACCTCGTGTACAATATGGACAAGGATAGAGAGTAGATGCACCTTGTTTGCACCCTAACATGCATTTGATAGTCTTTAAGTCTCCACCTAAGTGCCACTCTACTTCAAAATCACCAAGGCTTTCTACATTGATTTTGGCACCATGAATTTGAGAAGTTATCACCTCTGTGATCCATGGGATCCTATTGAAAATCCATGTAAGAACATCATTGGATTCTTTAGGTACTTCAATAGCACCTAACCACCATATATCTTTCTCTGATTGGACACTATATGTAAAGTGATGGGTAGATTCTTCACTATCATCAATAATAGCATGGGCCATAGCTTCGTTCATGAGTGTCACACTAAGTCTCTCCATACGGCGTCCCTTTATGATTTGACATTCGTCTAGCTTCAATACAAACTTGAGTTTGGAACCACAATCTACATCAAATAACAAACATTATATTATTAAAAATACTATGAATGTCATTATCAAAACAATGGATATACCTTGAAGTGTGGATTTGTAAAATTTAACCATTTCCTTTTGGAGCCTCTCCAAATTGACAAATATGTTGTTGTACTTTGTGTAGATGAATCCCTGTCTAGATGTGTTTTTCAACTCTTTCTTTGATGTAGATGAATGATAAATGGATGCAGGCATAACATATTCTATATGCAGGTAATTGCCAAGAGTATTGGCTGCATCCTCATTGGTTATCTTCTTCCTCACAGATACCTTGTAAGGGCATGGAAAAATGCTCTGGAAAATACCTTTGTTTTGTAGAGCCTGCTTCAAAAGATTATACAATGCAGTGTACGCTCTAGTACTAACACCTGCTTCATCACATACCATCTGTACCTCACTAGGACTAATAATATCTTCTAAGTTGCCTGCAAAATCTTTAATCACTTGGGTTTTGATGTGATTTCCTATTGGTGACTCCAAGATCATAAGCACATGTTTGTTGCTAAGACAAGAATTCAGAAACTTCAATTGATCCTCCATTGTTGAGGAAGCACTCGCATCTTCAACAAATGACCTGCACAATAAGAATCTCAATCTAAAAGTCTTTTAACATAACTAAACAAAGGAAATACATACCTAAGTGTGTAAACACGTCGCTTCTGTGCTCCACCACCAGTTGAAAGAGCTTGAAAGGATGATAATGGTCGTTTCCTAAATCTCATCCCAAGTGGAGTCTCTTTTAGTTGTGTAAGATTGGCTTTCAACTTTGTAATTGTGCTCTCCTTTTCTTCCACATCTTGTTTGAGTCTATTATTGTGCTCATCCAAAGATTTGATAGCACTTTCTAAAGTGTGTATAGCACTCTCTAAACTGTGTATCTTGAAATGGTTGTGATGACATTGTTGCATCCAATAATTTGCTATAGATGTAGAATGGTTAGACAATCGCTTGCAATAGCCTAGGAGTCCATCTTCACCGGAACCAAGGAATTGTAGAAATGTGGAGATAGTATGGAATCTAGGATGAACATTAGCCATTGGATCCAAGGGATACGAAGCACCATGGACCCAAAGATCAATATTCTTCTCTCCAGCTGCACGTCGTGCATTTTGAGAATCTATGTCATTGCTACCTCTAGTTGTTGGTGCAAATTCTGTAGGAACACGAACATGTACACTCTTTGAGTGAGGAGCACGCGCTGGTGCTGATGTCATGTTCATAATACATGTGAGCACCATGATGTTCGAAAACTCCAGCACCGAATGGGAAGAAGCACACAGATGGCTGGAATGGCTAGTACAGTAGCTATGTGCAAGAAAAAAAGTGTGTTTTGGTATGTGGATAGGTCAAAATGACTTTTTTCAGTATGTTAGAGGGAAAATGAGTTTTTTTTCAAAAATTCATGTTTTGGGGCAACCAAAGTTACGAGTTTGATGATGTGGCACTTAACTTTTGGAGGGATTTTGAAAAGTATGTTTTTTAAGTATTTTTTTATAAAAATAAGTCTAAAAAAATTAAGTTCTGACATATACATAAAAGTATGGGCCATTTTGAATAAAGAGTAGCTGAAAAAGAGACTTTTTCAGAAAACTCATTTTTTTATTCATAAAGATGGACGGATTTGATGAGGTGGAAAGTGGTTTTTCTCTCTCTCCATGTGCAGAAGAGAGAGAAGGTCCTAGCTCAGCCTAAAAAAAAGCCTACTTCAGCCTACCAAAAAGTGCTCTATTAAATGCACTTTGTCCCCTTAACAAAGAACAAGATTAAGCTTAATCCCTAAAAATTAGGAATCCTTACAAGGCCCATGCAGGGTTCACTTTTTTTCCTAATGTGTGCATCTCTTCTTCTTTTGCAAATCAACATCATTAGATGAATGAGTGGAAGAGGAATGTTGACGCTTTGATTTTGATGAACCCAAAGCTAAACCATACTTGCTTTTCCAGTTTTGTGAGATAGCAAGTGTTTGCACTTCCATGATCAAACCACTCCTATTTGCTCTAGATTGCTTGTATTGCAAAAGAAGAGAAATAATCTCATCAAATGCATACATATTTGGATTCCCTTTTGCAACTAAATGGAGTTTCATGGAAAAGCTTTGAAAAGATTTTAGTAATACTTTCAATAGAGATAAGTGATGCATTCAAAATAATCTCATCTATGTTTGCCAATTGCTCTTTAAAGTCCTTGGTGCATGTCACATTGTAGCATTTCCTCAATCACAATCTATCCCAATCACAATCTTTCGACCACTCAAGAATAAGAGAGGAGAGAAAAACATAGAGATTGCACAAGATAAGAGAAAATTTGATGCGGAAGAGTAGAAAAGATATGACTCAGAGAAAGAGGAATTCTGATATTATAGATGAGAATCAATGATTACAATAGCTTTGGAAAATAGCTTCTTGATGAAGCCTCTACCTCCGGACCACCCCCGAGCTATCACAATCTCATTCACACTCGCACTTTGAATCACACTCTCACTCTCACTCTCAATCACAAGGTAATTCTCTGATTTTTGTGCCTCCTCTTTGTTGATGCGAAGGTCTCTCTATAGCAAAGTTTGATCGCCACCTAAAGAACTGTGCGATCCACCAAATTTAGAAAAAGTTGAGTTTCTCCAAAACTTTCCAAAAAGCCATGCGATAGTTAGTGTGCTTTCTTTTGCATACCTGTCAAAAATAGGAGAAAAACACCGAAAAGACATATTCAAAAATATCCATAATTAGACATGGTGACATGTAAGCATCAGAATCATGGATTCAAATAGAATTAGAGATGCCCTCCTTTTTTTTAAGTGTTGAAAAACGGAACTTTTCAAAGCCTTGTAACTTAAAAACAGTGAGGAATCACCTTAAGCTTGTGAGAGACACTTTTATTCAATTTTTCGACCTGCACAATAGTGTTAGAGACGACCTAGGTCCAAATTTGCCTCCAAATGCCACTCTACAAGATTTAAAATTCTAGAGAGAGAGTAAAATCAAGACACAACGAACTAAATGTAGAGCCCTAAACGAGGTACTTAAAACATGATCCACAAAAATTTCACACAGACACTTTTATTCTCTTATACTTGCTCTACCTTTCTCTCATACAGAGTTTTTCTTAATTCTTTCATCTTCACCTTCAATTCTCAATTAGAAAACATGATGCAAATAAGTTCTAGAGAGAGATTATGAAACTTGTCATCCCACATTTTTCCTACATGCAAAAAATGAAGTATTATTCATTCTAAGCATTATCCCCACAATGAAATTCAGAAAGTTCAAAATGAATTATTTCACTAGAGAACAGGCCTATTGCAATTCTTTCCCCCTATTGCAATTCTTAGAGTTGGAAAGAAGGATAATGTGTTAGAAAATTGTCTAAGTTCACCCAAGTCGAATCTTCTACTGGGTATGAGTGCCATTTCACCAAAATTTCTACTATAGATATTTTTGCAAGAAATCTTTCCTTTCTATCTAAAATTATTTCAGGTTGAAGATCAAAACAACCATCATCTTTTAGCTTATAATTGTCCTGCAAAACATGAACAACATTAGGTATATATCTTTTGAAGTAAGCTAACATGAAATATAGGATGCACATTTAAATGTTTAGGAAATTCCAACAAATAAGCAAGCGATCCAATCTTTTTCAAAACTTTAAAAGGACCTATGTATCAAGAGAAAGTCTATGATACTTCCCTAGCAACAAGTTAGATCGGTCAGGATTAACTTTAAGAAAATACTATATCATCAATTTGAAATTCAAGTGGTCTTCTCTTTAAATCTTAGGATTTCTTTGTCTATTAGGATGCACATTTAAATGTTTAGGAAATTCCAACAAATAAGCAAGCGATCCAATCTTTTTCAAAACTTTAAAAGGACCTATGTATCAAGAGAAAGTCTGTGATCCTTCCCTAACAACAAGTTAGATCGGTCAGGATTAACTTTAAGAAAATACTATATCATCAATTTGAAATTCAAGTGGTCTTCTCTTTAAATCGTAGGATTTCTTTTGTCTATTCTGAGCTTCTTTTATGTGTTTCTTAATTTTTCCAAGTTCTTCATCCATCTTACCAAGTATTTCTTTGGACACATCTACTTTATTTGGAAAACCCAAAAACAAAGGTGGAGTCAAACAATTATAACCATACATAGCCTCAAACTGAGTCATTTTTATACATGCATGCCATGCACTATTGTATGCAAACTGAACCAAGGGTAAATATTCGATCCAATTATCTTGCTTTTCATTCACATACATATGCAACATATCTTCAACTACCCAATTAACCCTCTTAGTTTCCCATCAGTTTGTGGAATATGGAAAGTTGTACTCATATGAAGTTTATTTCCAAACGATTCAAACGTTGCTCTCAAGAAGTTTGATGTAAATCTACAGTCTCTACCAGAAATTATGCTTTTAGGCATTCCATGCAATCAAAAAATTTATTTCACAAAGATTCTTGCTACATTCAAAGCAGTATCAATCTTTTTCATAAGGAAGAAATGTGCCATGTTGGTAAGTCGATCAACTACAAAAAATATGGTATCATGCTTACTTCTAGTCGCGGGTAATTTGGTGATAGACTCCATAGAAATAGACTCCCACTTCTGATTTGGAACATCCAAAGGTTAAAACATTCTAGGCATTCTCTTAAACTCAAGTTTCACATGTTGGCACTTTAAACATTCACTAACATATTTTCTAATATCCCACTCCACGCATGGCCAAAAGTAAGAATAGTTTGTATTAACATAGGTCCTTGAATAACCTGGATGTGCAAAGAAAGGTGCATCATGACAATCATGCAGTATTCTAACTTTTAATGGAGACTCAAAAGATATGCATAATTGATTTTTACAATACAAGGATCCATTCTACAAATGAATATTGTCCTGATACATCGATCCCTTGTTTGCATTCAAAAAATTCAAAATAGGTTCATAAAAGGATTCATGTTTCAGTTCTTCTTGAATTTGATTGAGAAAATCAGAATTTATTACAGAAAGGAGATTACATAAAGGTCCTCGGCTCAGTGCATCAGCGACCTTATTTTCCTTAGCGACCAGATACTTAATGTCAAAATCATACTCGCTTAATAATTCAATCCAACGCTTCTACCTGTTATTAAGTAATGGTTGTGTGAAAATGTATTTCAGACTCTGATGATCTATTTTCAATTCAAACTTAACCCATAATAGTAGATGTCTCCAATGCTTAAGTGCATGCACAATAGCAAGCATTTCTAGATCATGACTAGGATAGTTAACTTCATGTTTTCTTAATTTTTTGGACTTATATGTGACCACCCTACCATCCTGTGCAAGAACACATCCTATCTGACTACCACTTGCATGACATGCAACAACAAAAGGCTTTCCCATTTTTGGTATTTTCAAAACACAAATTTCAACAAATTTTTGTTTCAATGTTTCAAATGATTTTTGAGATGACTCACTCCACACAAATCCTACATTCTTTTTAGTCAATTCTGTGAGGGGAGTAGCTATCTTAGAGAAATCCTTCATATGAGCTCTTTCATATTGTGCCAACCCAAGAAAACTTTTAACATCCCTTATAGTCTTAGAAATCGGCCAATCAACTATTCTTTTTACTTTATCTTCATCTATATGGATTCCTTCTTTTGATATGACTCTTCGTAGATACAAGTTTATCATTAGCAAAGAAACACTTACTCTTCTTTCCATACATTCTAGTCTCTAAGATTTTGTAAAGTCTTCTTGAGATGTACCACATGCTTAGGATCATCTTTAGAGTATACAAATATATCATCAAGAAATACTAAGATGAATTCATATAGGTCATCATGAAAAATATTGTTCATCAAGCACATAAATGTGGGAGGAGCATTTGTTAATCCAAAAGGTAAAACTGTAAACTCATAGTGACCATATCATGTTCGAAAAGCTGTCTTGGGAATATCCTCTGTTTTGATCATAATTTGGTGATATCCAAATCTTAAGTCAATCTTAGTGAATACAGTCACTCCACTTAATTGACCTAATAAATCATCTCTTTGAGGGAGTGGATACTTATTTTTAATTGTTCTTTTATTCAACCCCCTATAGTCAATCCATAATCTATAAGAGCCATCTTTCTTCTTCTGAAATAATACATGTGCATCCCAAGGTGAGACACTCGGTCTTATCAAGCCTTTCTTCAAAAGATCATCTAACTGAATCTTAAGCTCCTTTAATTCATCGATGTTAAATATATAGGGTGCTCCAAAATATGGTTCACTCCCTCGATACAGGTCAATGGCATGTTCAATCTGCCTAGGTGGAGGTATACCAAGCAAGTCCTCTGGAAATACATCGGCATATTCCTTCAAAATAATTTCGACATAATTTGGAATACTTTCATCATTATCTTCCTCATGCATATTGTTCAAATACACTACAAATGTTTTATAGCCATCTTGTATATCTCTAATTATCTGCATAACAGAAATAAGAATAGGTTTGGGATCATATGCATCACCTAAAATGTGGATAGATTCACCATCTATCCTTAAAGTGATTGTTCTTTGTTCGCAATCAATTGTTGCAGAATTCTGAATCAGTCCATGCCTATGATTGCATCACTCGGTTTCATCTCAATCACATGAAAACTTCTCACAAAAAACCTATCAGAAAAAGTAAATGCAAGGTTTTCAACGCATCCATTCGTATAATGCAGTCGTCCATTGGCCATCTCTATAGGTCTCGTTATTTGCATATTTAGAGGTATCCCCAAATTTTGTACCAATTTGAAAGATAGAAAACAAGGTGTACTACCTGAATCGATGAAATATTTGATTTTATGCATAGAACCCATACCCAAAATTGTAATTACAGAAGCCTTTGGGAAAGAATTAGCCACCATGCAACGTAAAGTAGAGTTAGGGTACTTACCTCGATCATTTGCTTTCGCAATCGTTGTTCCTTCCTTAATGATGTTTATCACCTTCGATTGTGCTTGCCAAAAGACTGCCTTATTTAGGCACTCATATGTCTGATGCCCTTGCTCCCCGCAATGAAAACATAGACCAAGTCTTTTGGCCCTCTGAATAAAATGAGGGTCTTGTTGCTTATGGATTGGTTGATGCCTCCTTTGATTTTCCACCTCAGTAGGATTCCTTCCTTGGTTAGTAGAAGATGGAGTCTTCCTTGAATTGTTCATGTTCATTGGAACAGGTCTCTGTGGCCTATGTCTTGTCGCAATGAATGTGCTTCTATTTGCCTTCTGCAAATTGAAATTCTCCATCTTCTCAAAATTCTCGGCCATTGCAATAGCATCGAGAAAACTGATGCATGACTTGATAGTAAAGTTCCTCATGGAGCCCTTCAATAAATTTGCTCTTCTAGAGCGTCACCACTAACCTCCAATGCATATTTGTGAAGACATAGGAACGTCTCTTTGTACTCATCAATTAACAAGCTATGCTTGTCACTTTCCTGTTGTCAAAATTTGTAGAACTCCATCTTCTTCTCCATATGGTAGTGTGGAGAACAATAGCATTTTTCAGCTTGTTCTCTAAACTCCTTCCATAAAACCGAACCAGAATGCATCTGAGTCTGCATATAGGACTTCCACCATAGGTTCGCAATACCACGCAGGTGTAGGATCCCAACTTTTGCCTTGGAATCCTCACTAAATTGTCGAAGATAAAAGAAATCCTCCATCTCTTCAATCCATGTCTCAAGATCTTCGCCACTCTTCTTCTCACCATCAAAATCATTCAAGTTTGCCTTATTGAAGACTTGGTTTAGGGCAAACTCATCTGGTTCCATATCTTCATAATTGCGTTTTTGTTTTCCTCGAGGCACACTAGATGTTCCCACACCTTCATCCAATTCATTGTTTAGTTCCAAGAACAAATTTGTTGCACATTCAAGTTTCTTTCCACCTCGTTCTTTGCATAATTCTCCAAGAAGGTTTTGAATAAGCTCCTCTTGCTGATGCACCTTTTGCGTCAAGCCTTCCATCATTCTCGAGATTCGATTCTGCTCTAATATCACATGTAGCATTTCCTCAATGACAATCTAATATCATTTGCTCTAATATCACTTGTAGCATTTCTTCAATGACAATCTATCCCCAATCACAATCTTTTGATCACTCAAGAATAAGAGAGGAGAGAAAAACATAGAGATTGCACAAGATAAATGAAAATATGGTGCGGAAGAGTAGAAAAGATATGACACAGAGAAAGAGGAATTCCGATATTATAGATAAGAATCAATGGTTACAATATCTTTGGAAGCTAGCTTCTTGGTGAAGCCTCTACCTCCCGTTTATCCCCGAGCTATCACAATCTCATTCACACACACTCTCAATCACACTCTCACTCTCACTCTCACTCTCACGCTCAATCACAAGGTAATTCTCTGATTTTTGTGCCTCCTCTTTGTTGATGCGCAATTCTCTCTATAGCAGAGTTTGATCATCGCCCAAAGAAGTGTGTGATCCACCAAATTTAGAAAAAGTTGAATTTCTCCAAAACTTTTGCAAAAAGCCATGTGATCGTTAGTGTGCTTTCTTTTGCGTACCTGTCAAAAATAGGAGAAAAATAGAAGCCCTCTTTGTTTTTTAAGTGTTGCAAAATGGAACTTTACAAATCCTTGTAACTCAAAAACAGTGAGGAATTTGCTTAAGCTTGTGAGAGACACTTTTATTCAATTTTCCGATCTGCACAATAGTGTTAGAGATGACCTAGGTCCAAATCTGCCTCCAAATGCCACTTCTGTGCCCTGCAAGTTTCAAAATTCTAGAGACAGAGTAAAATCAAGACATTTTCTTATAATGAACTAAATGTAGAGCCTTCATCAAGGTACTTAAAACATGATTCACAAACATTTCACACACACACTTTTATTCTCTTATACTTGCTCTACCTCTCTTTCATATAGGGTTTTTCTTAATTCTTTCATCTTCACCTTCAATTTTCAACTAGAAAACATGATGCAAATTATCCCCACAATGAAATTCTGAAAGTTCAAAATGAATTATTTCACTAGAAAAGAGGCCTATTTCAATTCTTCTCCCCTTTAAGGGACTCTGTCCTCAGAGTAGGAAAGAAGGATAATGTGTTAGAAAATCATCTAAGTTCACCCAAGTCGAATCTTCTACTGGGTATGAGTGCCATTTCACCAAAATTTCTACTATAGATCTAATTCTAAGCAATCTTTCCTTTCTATCTAAAGTTATTTCAGGTTGAAGCTCAAAAAAGCCATTATCTTTGAGCTTATAATTGTCCTGTAAAACATTAACAACATTAGGTATATATCTTTTAGTAAGCTAACATGAAATACAAGATGCACATTTAAATGTTTAGGTAATTCCAACAAATCAGCAAGAGATCCAGTTTATTTCAAAACTTTAAAAGGACCTACATATCGAGAAGAAAGTCTATGATCCTTTCCTAGCAACAACTTAGATCGGTGAGGATTAACTTTAAGAAATACCATATCATCAATTTGAAATTCAAGTGATCTTCTCTTTAAATTGTAGAATTTTGTCTTTTTTGAGCTTCTTTTATGTGTTTCTTAATTTTTCCAAGTTCATCAGTCTTATCAAGCATTTCTTTGGACACTTCTACTTTATTTTGAACACCCGAAAACGAAGGTGGATTCAAACAATTATAACCGTACATACCCTCAAACGGAGTCATTTTTATAGATGCATGCCATGCACTATTGTATGCACACTCAACCAAGGGTGATTATTCACTCCAATTGTCTTGCTTTTCATTCACATACATACGCAACATATCTTCAACTATGTGATCAACCCTCTCGGTTTCCCCATCAGTTTGTGGATGGAAAGTTGTACTCATAGGAAGTTGAGTTCCAATCGATTCAAATGTTGCTTTGAATGTTACAAAGATTCTTGCAACATTCAAAGCAGTATCAGTCCTTTTCATAGGCAAGAAATATGCCATCTTGGTAAGCCGATCGACTACAACAAATATGGTATCATGCTTACTTCTGGTCGTAGGTAATTTAGTGATAAAGTCCATAGAAAGAGACTCACACTTCTGATTTGGAACATCCAAAGGTTGAAGCATTCCATGCATTCTCTTAAACTCACTTTTCACCTCTTGGCACTATAAACATTCACTAACATATTTTCTAATATCCTGCTTCATACATGGCCAAAAGTAAGAGTACTTTGTTTTAACATACATCCTTGAATAACCTGGATGTGCACAGAAAGGTGCATCATGATAATCATGTAGTATGCTAACTTCTAACGGAGACTCAGAAGATATGCATAATCCATTTTTACAATACAAGGATCCATTCTACAAATGAATTTCTTCTCCATATGATAGTGTGGAGAACAATAGCATTTTTCAGCTTGTTCTCTAAACTGCTTCCATAAAACCGGACCAAAATGCATCTCAATCTGCATATGGACTTCCACCATAGCTTCGCGATACCACGCAGGTGCAGGATCCCAACTTTTGCCTTGGAATCCTCACTCAATTGTCCAAGATCAAAGAAATCCTCTAGCTCTTCAATCTGTGCCTCAAGATCTTCGACGCTCTTCTTCTCACCATCAAAATCACTCAACTTTGCCTTCTTAAAGTCTTGGTTTAGGGCAAACTCACCTGGTTCCATATCTTCATTATTGCATTTCCTCGAGGCACACTGGATGTTACTACCCCTTTATCCACTTCATCGTTTAGTTCCACAAATCAATTTGTTGCACCTTCTTTGTGTAATTCTCCAAGAAGCTTCTAAATAAGCTCCTCTTGCTCATGCACCTTGTTTGTCAAACCTTCCATCCTTCTCGAGAATCGATTCTGCTCTGATACCACTTGTAGCATTTCCTCAATCACAATCTATCCCCAGTCACAATCTTTTGATCACTCAAGGATAACAAAGGAGAGAAAAACACAGAGATTGCACAAGATAAGAGAAAATCTGATGCGAAAGAGTAGAAAAGTTATGACTCAAAGAAAGATGAATTTCGATATTATAGATGAGAATCAATGGTTACAATAGCTTTGGAAAATAGCTTCTTGATGAAGCCTCTACCTCCCGACCACCTTGGAGTTATCACAATCTCATTCACACTCGCACTCTCAATCACACTGTCACTCTCACTGTCACTCTCACTCTCAATCACAAGGTAATTCTCTAATTTCTGTGCCTCCTCTTTGTTGATGTGCAGGTCTCTCTATAGAAGACTTTGATCGTCACCCCAAGAAGTGTGCAATCAACCAAATTTAGAAAAAGTCGAGTTTCTCCAAAACTTTCGCAAAAAGCCATGCAATCGTTAGTGTGCTTTCTTTTGTGTACCTATCAAAAATAAGAGAAAAACACCAAAAAGACATATCCAAAAATATCCATAATTAGACATGGTGACACGTAAGCTTTAAAATCATGGATTCAAATAGAATTAGAGAAGCCCTCTTTTTTTTTAAGTGTTGGAAAACGGCACTATTCAAAGCCTTATAACTCAAAAATGGTAAGGAATTAGCTTAAGCTTGTGAGAGACACTTTCATTCAATTTTTCGGGATGACCTAGGTCTAAATCCACCTCCAAATACCACTTTGAGCCCTGCAAGTTTCAAAATTCTAGAGAGGGTAAAATCAAGGCATTTTCTTACAATGAACTAAGATCTAGAGAGAGAGTATGAAACTTTTCATCCCAAAATTTTTCTGACATGCATAAAATGACCTAATTATTCATTCTAAGCATTATCCCCACAATGAGATTCAGAAAGTTCAAAATGAATTATCTCACTAGAAAAGAGGTCAAGTACAATTCTTCCCCTCTTTAAGGAACTCTGTCCTCAAACTTGGAAAGAAGGATAATGTGTTATAAAATTGTCTAAGTTCACCCAAGTCGAGTCTTCTACTAGGTATGAGTGCCATTTCACCAAAATTTCTAGTAAAGATCTATTTCTAAGCAATCTTTCCTTTCTATCTAAAATTATTTTAGGTTGAAGCTCAAAAGAACCATCATCTTTGAACTTATAATTGTCCTGCAAGACATTAACAACATTAGGTATATATCTTTTAGTAAGCGAACATGAAATACAGGATGCACATTTAAATGTTTAGGTAATTCCAACAAATTAGCAAGAGATCCAATCTTTTTGAAAACTTTAAAAGGACCTGCATATCGAGGAGAAAGTCTATGATCCTTCCCTAGCAACAACTTAGATAAGTGAGGATTAACTTTAAGAAATACCATATCATCAATTTGAAATTCAAGTGGTCTTTTGTTTAAATCATAGAATTTCTTTTGTATTTTTTGAGCTTCTTTTATGTGGTTCTTAATTTTTCCAAGTTCTTCATCCATCTTATCAAGCATTTCTTTGGACACCTACTTTATTTGGATAACCCAAAAACGAAGGTGGATTCAAACAATTATAACCGTACATAGCCTCAAATAGAGTCATTTTTATAGATGCATGCCATGCACTATTGTATGCAAACTCAACCAAGGGTAATATTCACTCCAATTGTCATGCTTTTTATTCACATACATACGCAACATATCTTCAACTACCCGATTAACCCTCTTGGTTTCCCCATCAGTTTGTGGATGGAAAACTGTACTCATACGAAGTTGCGTTCCAATCGATTGAAATATTGCTCTTTAGAAGTTTGATGTAAATGTAGAGTCTCCATTAGAAATTATGCTTTTTAGGCCATATAGGTGCACCCCAAGGTGAGATGCTCGGTCTTATCAAGCCTTTCTTCAAAAGATCACCTAATTGAATCTTAAGCTCCTTTAATTCATCGCTGTTAAATCCATAGGGTGCTCTAGAATATGGTTCACTCCTTGGATACAGGTCAATGGCATGGTCAATATGCCTAGGTGGAGGTATACTGGGCAAGTCTTCTAGAAATATATCGGCATATTCTTTCAAAAGATTTTCTACATAATTGGGAATACTTTCATCATTATCTTCCTCATGCAGATTGTTCACATACACTACAAATGTTTTTACAACCATCATGTATACCTCTAATTATCTGCATAGCAAAAATAAGAATAGGTTTGGGATCATATGTAGAATGTGGATAGATTCACCATCTAGGCTTAAAGTGATTGTTCTTTGTTCGAAACTCAACTGTTGAAGAATTATGAACTAACCAATCCATGCCTATGATTGCATCACTATGTTTCATCTCAATCACATGAAAACTTCTAGAAAAAGACCTATCAGAAAAAGTAAATGCAAGGATGTTGGGGGATTCTTGTGCAGAAAGGTACTTGAGTGCTTGTAGGAGAAGGAAGAAGGGTAAGAAGAAAGATACAGACATCGAAAACTTCTATAGATTGATTATAAAGAGAGAAGTACAATAATGATGTACAATACAATCCAAGTACTCTTTGTGCAAAATCCCAAAGATTGCACAACCAACAAAGTTACAAAATACCCAAGGTTCTTTCTACCGCTGACCTTTGCTCCAAACCTCCACCTTCTCGAAAGAGCTTGCACTTGTGCACACCTTGCACTCAAGCTTGCAATAGGGGGAGGGATGGACACCTTCTGTCGACGTGCACACAGCTTCAATGGGACCTTGTGACCTTTGATTGCATTGCTTCATACTCGTCTGCACACACCTAAGTTACACTTCTTGCACACTCTGCACTTGCTTCTCTGCGTTGCACACTCACTGTATGTCTCTTGCTCTTCTCTCTCCTAGTGTAGAATATGCTAACCTTGCTTAGTCTAACCAAGAATAATGCATTGCCTTGAGTTGAGTGTCATTTCACGTACACTCCTAATTGATAGAGTATCTTGGTGCTCACTTTGATGTCCCAAGATTGTCTCCAAATGTGAGGAGCCAACGAATCCCTATTTTGTCTTGTAGGGACTTTAAGACAATAACAAAATTTTAAATGGGGGGTCATACTATCACTTTTGCGTACGCTTCATCTTCACTTTGCCTTTCAATTCTTTAAATGTGTACCTAAGGGAGGGTTCACCTAAACCTTTCAAAAACTTTAAAAACACTTTGAACCTTAGAGAAATTACAAAAAGACACTCAGCAACCTGCATCCAATTTCTGCAAAACATAACCTTTGTGAACCAATTGATTGTGCACTACCTGTGCACCTTGACACCCGAACTTTGAACCCTTTGATCCTGAACATCTTGACTTCGACCTTGACCATGTTGACTTTGGCCACTTTGAATTTGACCTTTGACTTTGACCATATTGAGTTTGACCAAGTTGACATTGACCAATATGACTTTGATGGGCTCAATGGTTACCCACCACTTAATGGGCTCTCCGTCCTGGAGAGCTAACAACCAAAATGATGAGGAGAAATGTCACCATGATTACTGTTCTGCAAATCTTCAATGCAATTATGAAGATATGAAACTAGGTCAGTTTGCCCTAAAACAAGTCTTCAAGAAGGCAAAGTTGAATGATTTTGATGGTGAGAAGAAGAGTGGCAAAGATCTTGAGGCATGGATTGAAGAGATGGAGGATTTCTTTGATCTTCGACAATTTAGTGAGGAGTCCAAGGCAAAAGTTGGGATCCTGCACCTTTGTGGTATCACGAAGCTATGGTGGAAGCCCTATATGCAAACACAGATGCGTTCTGGTCCGGTTTTATGGAAGGAGGTTAGAGCACAAGCTGAAAAATGTCATTGTTCTCCACAATACAATATGGACAAGAAGATGGAGTTCTACAATTTTCGACAACATGAAAGTGACAAGCATAGCTTGTGTGTTGATGAGTACAAAGAGAAGTTCTTACGTCTTCACAAATATGGATTAGAGGTTAGTGGTGATGCTTTGGAAGAGCAAATTTATTGAAGGGCTTCGTAAGGAACTTTGCTATCAAGTCAAGGGATCTGGATGCATTGATTTTCTTGATGCTGTTGTGATGGCCGAGAATTTTGAGAAGATGCAGAAGTTCATTTTGTAGAAGGCAAATACAAGCAGATTCATTGAGATACCTGTTGCAATGAACATGAACAATTCAAGGAAGACGCCATCTTCTAATAACCAAGGTAAGAATCCTACTCAGGTGGAAAATCAAAGGAGACGTCAACCAATCCATTGGCAAAAAGACCTTGATTTTATTGAGAGGGAAAAAATACTTGGTCTATGTTTTCATTGCAGGGAGCAAGGGCATCAGACATATGAGTGCTTGAATAAGGCAGTCTTTTGGCCCCCACAATTGAAGGCAATAAACATCATCGAGGAAGGAACAACGATTGAGATAACAGATGATGGAGGTAAGTGCCCTAACTCTACTCTATGTTGCGTGGTGGCTACTTCTTTCCCAAAGGCTTTTGTAATTATGATTTCGGGTATGCTTTCTATGCATAAAATCAGATTTCTTATCGATTCAGGTAGTACACATTGTTTTCTATCTTTCAAATTGGTATAGAATTTGTGGATACCTCTAAATATGTAGATAACTAGACTTGTAGAGATGGCCAATGGATGACTACATTATACAAAAGGATACATTGAAAACCGAGCCCATCAAAGTCATATTGGTCAATGTCAACCTGGTCAAAGTCAACATGGTCAAAGTCAAAGGGTCGAAGTCAAAGTGGTAAAAGTCAACATGATCAATGTCAAAGTCAAGATGATCAGGATCAAAGGGTTCAAAGTTCGGGTGTCAAGGTGCACAAGTAATGCACAATCAATTTGTTCACAAAGGTTATGTTTTGCAAAAGTGGATGTAGGTTGCAGAGTGTCTTTCTGTAATTAATCTCATGTTCAAAGTGTTTTTTACCCTCCCTTAGGTACACATTTGAATAATTGAAAGGAAAAGTGAAGAGGAAGCATACACAAAAGTGAGAGTATGGTGCCCCCATTTAAAATTTTGTTATTGTCCTAAAGTCACTAAAGGACAAAACAAGGATTCGTTGGTTGCCTACATTTGGAGACAATCTTGGGACATCAAAGTGAGCACCAAGATACTCTATCAGTTAGAAGCGTACGTGAACCGACACTCAATTCAAGGCAATGCATTATTCTTGGTTAGACTAAGCAAGGTGAGCATAGTCTACACTAGGAGAGAGAAGAGCAAGAGACATACAGTGAGTGTGCGATGCAAAGAAGCAAGTGGAAAGTGTGCAAGAAGTGTGACTTAGGTGTGTGCAGAGGAGTACTAAGCAATGCAATCAAAGATCACAAGGTCCCATTGAAGCTGTGTGCACGTCGACAGAGGGTGTCCATCCCTCCCCCTATTGGAAGTTTGAGTTCAAGGTGTGCACAGGTGCAAGCTCTTAGAGAAGGTGGAGTTCTGGAGCAGAGGTCGACAACAGAAAGAACCTTGGGTATTTTGTAACTTTGTTGGGTGTGCACTCTTTGGGATTTTGCATAGACAGTATTTGGATTGTGTTGTACATCATTATTGTACTTCTCTCTTTATTATCAATCTACAGAAGTTTTCGGTGTTTGTATATTTCTTCTTACCCTTCTTCCTTCTCCTACAAACACTCAAGTCCCTTTCTGCACAAGAATCCCCCAACAAAATTTGGCATGCACGGTGGGACCCAAGGAGGCTTGAGCATATGAGAAGGAGTATTTGCAAAGTGTAGAAGAGTGCAAGGGTACCGACAGTACTATACTAGAGTTGACCACAACTCGGTCTCAAAGCTTGAGGGTCCCTTGCAAAGCAACAAGAAGGAAGGTTATTCGAAGATCAACCAGTCCATTGTCATTGACATCGTTAGTAAAGAATATGGTAGCCCAAGTAGATTTGGAAACTTTACTTTCTAGACTGAATATCAAATTCCCATCCTTCAGAGGATTATCACAAGAAGACCCAGATGAGCACAATAGGAGATTCTTAGCCTTATGTAAGACAAGGGGTCTGATGGGAAGAGAAGATGCATTTTTTATTCTTTTCCCTTCAACATTAGAAGGCTAGCAGACAAATGTTTTAGTCATTTTGCCGACAACCATTTCACCACATGGGACGATGAAGGAAGCATTTAGGACGTATTTCCAACAAGGGAACACAACTGAAAACATTATTGAGGAACTAGAAAACCTAAGACTTGGTCCAGGGGAGACCTTCCCATAATTTGTCACCAGAGCCAAGGCAATGATGACTAAATTGCCTGATCCTCCCCATGACTTTTTCATCAAGAAGTGGTTGCCTAAACCACTTCCAGTATCAACACAATGTAAAATAAAGGAGTTAGTGTTACCGATAGCCACAATAGAAGAATTTATTAATACAGCCACAATGTTGGAGAAAATTAGGCATCAATATCTTGCAGAACCTGAGGACTTAGTGATTCAGCTAAGGAAAGAGTTTGAGAGCTTAAAAAGGAATAATCCCCATAAAGAGGAGGAGAGCGCAGTAACTCAGTTGAGGTGAGAAATTGAAGCATTGAAGCTACAAAAGGAAGAGGAATCCCAAGCAGAAGAACTGGCTCAACTTCGATAAAAGTTGCAGGAACTCGAGGGAGGTGGCATCAAAAGTGGATTATGGTGCACCATGTGCAGCAAGCAGGGTCATGTGGTAAGTGAGTGTCCCCTTTTAAGTGTAACTTGTCAGCTATGTAGGAAAGCTGGACATGAGGATCAAGATTGCCAGTCAAGAGGTATACGTGCAACAACATATTGACACAAGGAGGATCTCTACCACCAACCAATGTGATGGTAGAAACACCCAATCCAGGTAATAATTACAACCCTACACATAGGGATAACTTTGGAAATGGGCCAAGGAGGCAAATTATTTGTTTCAAATGTGGAGAATGTGGGCATTACCAAAGTAGGTGCACCTTGCCAAAAAATGCCCCCCCTTGCAGAAATTGCCCAGAAGCTAGGGACCATTATACCAACTGTTGTCATAAGGCCAAGCATCTTCGTCTGGGCCCCACATTCAAATGATTTTTGTGTGCAAAGAAGAAGTTGTAGAACAAGTTAATGTGCCATCTCCATCTACTAGAGTGGTGCAATTAGAAGAAACTGAATCTTTTATAGTGCAGACAATAAGCAAAGGGAAGGCTCAATTAGAAATAGGTCAAGAGTCAAGAATTAATGGATTGAACAAAGACAAAGAGACATCTGAAGACGAAGCCAACACATGTGCAGATACAAGGCAAAAAAAAGATCTTGTAGGTACTAGTAAGGCCATTGGACATGCATTCAACAGGGCTCATGAAGAGTTTGATAAGTCAAATAAAGCCCATGCTCCCAAGGAATCGAAAGCTTCAAGACTACTCAAGTCCATGAAAAAGGAGGTCAGTATTTTTTATTTAATAAAGATGGATGTGAAATTCAGGACAAAGCTCTTGCAAATAATTGATGAAGCTTCCACAACAAGTTTAGTGGCAAAGGCTATTGTTATGCATAAAGATAAAATTGTAGGGGAAGCACCCCTCACAGATTATAAGAGCCCTCTGCTAACAGTATGCCTAAACATGCCATGAAAAAAATTGGAGTACAACCTTCAAGACCTACCAAATTCACTGTAACATTGGCAGGCCAAAGCATAGTAAGGCCTATGGGAGTGGTCCCTAGAGTCCCAATCGAGATACAAGGTACCATCTTTAACCTGGACTTTGTTGTTCTAAGGTTGCCACAAGTAGAAGGAAGTTTCCCCTTGTTGATTGGGAGACCTTGGTTAAGGCATGCCAATTTTGATGCATGACTGGGGTAAGGACACTATGTGGGTAAAGCAAGAGGGAAAAGAGTTGCAGCAGATATTTTTAGAAAAAGGACAAGACAATCAAAGACATATCAACATGATGCAGACAATTGGTATTTGTATGGAAGAAGAATTGTTGGATAAACCAGAGGCATACCTATATGAGGAAGCAAATTTATATGAAGAAGAAAACATGTTGGCTTGGCTCCATGCAGAAGACCCATCTTCCTGCTATGGAATTTTTCCGAACTCAAGTAGACAGGAAGTCTATGAAGAAAAAGAGGACATCATTCAGGTTACTGATTCGAGTGAAATAATCTTAGTCAAAGGCCATAGAAGAGAGAAGAAAAGAAAAGCCCTTAAGTGTAGCAGTGATGAAGCTACTTCAAATCCTATATCAATGGCCACTTTGTCATGGATGTTGGTATGGATATCATCTATTATGTCAATTTTTATGGCAGTAAGTGCAGGGCTTTACAAGGATGTGGGAGGAGTACTTGCAAATCTTTGGAAACAAAGGATTCCATTGGTTGAAGAAGCTGGAATAGTAAAAATTAAATTTTGCAGATTAAGGCACACAGTAGGTGAATCAAAGATACAAAAGATACACTATGGAGGGGATAGTATCCTAATGAAGGATTTAGGGTGGCCCTGTCACATGGTCAATATGCCCAAAAGAAAGATAGATCAAATGCAGTGCAGTACAAGTGAAGATTATGGAGGGCAAAGAGTTTCAATTAGTCATCATATCAAGGCTCAAGGCCTATCATCAGCACAAGTTAAGATTTCTAGATCACTTGGAACTTGCAAAATTTGTCCAGGTTGTACATAGCCTTCTCGTACCAATTTTTTCTTAAGTTTTATTAGTTTTTTATACATTTTCATGCTTGATATTTGGGTTTTTATGCAAGTTAGAAGCCATTTCATAACCTTTGCATGAAGAGTTTTTTTTGGAATTTTTAAAGCATTTTTAGACATTTTTTTAGAAGTTGTATCGCATTTTTCATCCTTTTCAAATGTCATTTTCTTGATAAAATGGAGGAAAAAAGGAAGATCTCTCTGGTTTTGAGTGGCATAAGTGGCCTAGAAATTTAGGGAATCTTTTGATATATTTTTTTTAGGATTTTTTATTTTTTTGGATTTTATTTGTATTTTTTATCTATTTTTTGGTATTTTCAAAGAAAAAGGGGCCCGACAGCTGATTTTCTTTTATGTTTGTCTTTTTTCAAAAAAAAACACACCCCCCATCCCCGTGCCCCTACCCCCCCTTTTTCTTAACTTTTTATTTTTTATTGTATTTTTTATTATTTTTTTCATTGTTATTTTATATTTCTTTTTTATAATTTTTATTTAAGGTTTGCCCACCCCCATGGATGTCTCACCAAAAAAAACAAAAAAAAAGGAAATACTTATATATATATATATATATATATATATATATATATATATATATATATATATATATATATATATATATATATATATATATATATATATATATATATATATATATATATATATATATATATATATATATATATATATATATATAATTTTTCTGGATTCATTGCGTTTGGCTCTAGATTGTGCCTCGAATGGCCATTTTTTTCAAACTTGGGGTCATTTTAATGTCTTTTGGCACCTTTGGACTCATTTTTTGACTTAGTTTTCCAAAATCCTAGCTTTGTTCTACCTTTTGGACAAATCCCACATGTTTTGAGCACATTTATCAAATGTTTTTCATTATGCACATGGTCCACATGGTATATTCTCACTTTCTTTTACCATATGATTCACGTTTTTCAATATACACCCTCTATAGCTTTCCTATTTTATCATTTTGGCCCTATCCAAGCCGCTAATCCTGCTCCTTGCCCCTCCCTTTATCCATCTAACCAGCCCCACCCCTTACCCCTCCTTACCCTATCCCTCTCAACCCTCTCAAACCTCCCTATAATTTCCTCCTAGCCTCCATTCTCCATCATCTCCTCTTCAATGCAAAGCTCTTTTGGTTCTTCTATGGTGCTTGCTCTTTACTACCCCTGGTTGGCTTGGTAGCTGCTCAATAGTCAAACCTTCCATTGTTCTCGAGAATCAATTCTTCTCTGATACCACTTGTACCATTTCCTCAATCACGATCTATCCCTAATCACAATCTTTCGATCACTCAAGAATAACATAGGAGAGAAAAACATAGAGATTGCACAAGATAAGAGAAAATCTGATGTGGAAGAGTAGAAAAGATATGACTCAGAGAAGAGGAATTCTTATATTATAGATGAGAATCAATGGTTACAATAGCTTTGGAAAATAGCTTCTTGACGAAGCCTCTACCTCCCGACCACCCTCGAGCTATCAGAATCTCATTCACACTCGCACTCTCAATCACACTCTCACTCTCACTCTCAATCACAAGGTAATTCTCTGATTTTTGTGCCTTCTCTTTGTTGATGTGCAACTCTCTCTATAGCAGAGTTTGATCACCGCCCAAAGAAGTGTGCGATGGACCAAATTTAGAAAAAGTCAAGTTTCTCCATGTTGATCTATTTAGGTAGTGATGTGTGTGAACACACTAGGACCGCCGGGGCACTTTTTTCCCTCTTTAGGAGGTTTTTTTCCCTTGACTTGTATATATGCCTATTGCCCTAATGGGCTACTTATCTTTGTACATCCTCTAATAATACATTCAATATTGTGTGTTGTGCTCCAAGCTTCTTCGTCTTCCTTGTGATGTTCGCATTCTTCCGTAGAAGTCTAACTCCAACAACTGGTATCAGTGAAGGTCGTCTCTTCATCTAGGGCACCGTCGACACTCCTCCATTTGCAGTCTTAGAATCGTACGAATTTTGGTGAGCATACTCGTTTCAGCCTCCGAACGCACTATCGCAGCGCTTGTGTAGACTATTTCGTCTTTTTGTGCCAAAGGTATATACCTGTTTCTGTTTGCCAGTTTAAGCATCTCAAAGTCTGCTACAAGTCTAGCAGAACTCGTCTGGGTGGTTCTGTTCAACTTTTTGAGATACAGTCAATTTTCTGCATCAAGGTATTTTAGTCATCGGCCATGGCTGAAAGCAGTGATATATTCCGTATGTTGGATGTTGAGGATAAGTTGGATGGTACCAACTACCCATTATGGGCTTATATGATGCGACATGTATTGGTTCCAAAAGGATTATGGAACATTGTGCAAGGTGTTGAAAGACGTCCTGTTACACCTGTAACAATAGGTACTACGAATACAGGTGCTTGAGCTGATGAAGATGGTGTCAAAGATGATATTGTGCAGATTCCTGTTCGTGATGTTGTTTCTGCTGCACCTACTGCAGAGCAGATTCGTTGGGATGGCAGAGATGCCCAGGCACATGCATTGATAGCTTTGTCTGTCAAACATGCCATTATTCCTCACATTCGCTCTTGCAGAACAACTAGGGATGCTTGGGATACACTTACCACATTGTACCAAGCTAGGAATGAGGCTCATGTTGCTTACCTCCGAAAACAGTTGGAGAGTGAGCACATGAATGAAGGTGATTCTATGGACAGTTTCCTAACGAAGATCAAAGATTTGAAGGAACAGTTGATTTCTGCTGATGAGGTTATACCAGATAGCTCACTTGTGCAGACCGTTCTGAATGGTCTTCCTGATTCATACCAGAGTTTTGCTTATACTCTTCGGTTGATGATGAAAGGCAATCCGAATGCCTTATCATTTGAGGAGTTAGTTTCTGTTCTGTTGTAGGAAGATCAGTCCAGACAGAACAGGTCCATTATGCGTGTTGCAGATCAAGCTTTCCTGGCTAGTCAGAAGGGCAAAGGAAAATGGAGCTCTTCTACTAGTAAGCAGAAATCTACAAATGCTGCACATTCGAAGAACCAGGATAAAGATGAGAAGAAATCAGAAAAGTAGAAATTGTTTTGCAAGTACTGTAAAGGGAATGATCATATCATAAAGAACTGTCCAAAACTGGCTGCAAAAGAGGCAAAGAAAAAGGAGGCTGGAATGGTTGTTGGAGAAGCCTCTACACCAAAAACAGAGTCTGCTAATCTTGTGCAGGAAGAAGAATGGGCGTTTACTACTATTTGCAATTTTGACCCATCTTCTCATGAGCAGTGCATGTCTGCAGTGGACTCAGATGTTTGGTACTTTGACAGTGGGGCGACCAAACATATTACCTCGCAGTGCAGTTTCTTCTCTTCACTCGAGCCTGCCCCTACAAGGAATACTGTCACATGCGCCAACAACTCCTCTTATCCTGTTATGGGAGTTGGTAAGATCATTCTGACTACTGCTGATGGTAGTTCTTTCACCTTGTCAGATGCTTTATTTGTGCCAGGGATCAAGAAGAATCTGTTATCAGTTTCTGCATTAGCCAAGATTGGCTTGGCTGTGAAATTTGTTGATGACAGATGTACAGTTCATGATCTGTCAAATGGCGATGTTATTATTGCTTCTGGCATTTTATGTCATGGGCTGTATAAGCTCATAGACTATGAAAGCTCTATGAATGATTCGGCATGTGCAGTTCATGATTCTCAGGCTATGTCAGATGCAAAGCTTTGGCATGCACGCTTTGGTCATCTCAATTTTGCTAGTTTGCTACACCTACAGAAATCTGATATGGTGTAATCTTTGCCCAAGCTTGAGGCACCTGGAAAACATGTATGTGAAGGTTGTATTTTGGGCAAAATGCAGCGTTCCTCCTTTCCAAAAGATGGTTCAATTCGGGCTACGTAGAAATTGCAGCTTGTACATAGTGATGTATGTGATCCTATGTAGACACCTTCTTTTGGAAACTATCTTTACTTCGTGACTTTCATTGATGAGTTTTCCAGGCATGCATGGGTATATCCATTGAAGGCAAAGTCCTAAGTGTTTTTGTGCTTCAAACAATTTTTGGTTTTGGCTGAAAATCTGTCAGCATGTAAAATGGGCACCCTCCGTTCTGATCGAGGGGGGGAATATATGTCTTCTGATTTTAATGCATTTCTGGCTGAACGTGGGATAAAACACCAGTGTACAGTGTCGTATACACCTCAACAAAATGGAGTTGCTGAACGGAAGAACAGGTCACTCATGGAGATGGCGAGGTGTATGGTCAAGAGTCAGGCTTTACCACATAGTTTCTGGCTTGAGGCTGTCATGTGTGCAGCATATGTACTTAACAGGTGTTCCACTAAAGTGCTGCAGTCTATCACTCCATATGAGGCTTGGCATGACCGCAAGCCATCTGTTGCTCATCTGCGTGTTTTCGGTTGTTTGGCATATGCATTAGTGCCTGAACAACATCGCAGAAAATTAGATGCTAAGGCAGTAAAATGTATTTTTGTTGGGTACAGTTCTGAAAGTAAACGCTATCATCTGTATCATCCACAGACTAAACGCATTCTGGTTAGCCTTGATGTTGTCTTTGTGGAAGATGCTATTCAGCCATTGCTTTCATGTACTAAGGAGACATCTGTTAGCTCCAAAGACATGTATGATACTTTGATGCCTCTTTTTACAGGTGGACAGTCTAGTGTTGGTCCTAATGAGGCAACTTCTCAACCTTTGGAGGTTTCATATGATGATGCAGATCATTCCATTTCTGATGCAGATTTACATGATGCACTTGTTGATGAGAGAGCTGATATTGAGCAGGTAAAAACTATGCCAAAATGGCTGGTGCAGACTTTGCGTGATAGCAAATTAGATGCACCTTTGTCATATCGTACTCGTTCAGGCTCTCATAGTGCCTCCTTTGCATCAGATTGCTATGCTATGGCTGCGTCTAGTCTCTGTGATGAGAATGAGCCTGTTTCTTTTGATGAAGCACAAAATTCAAAAAATTGGATGGCTGCTATGCAATCTGAATATGATGCTATAATGAAGAATGGTACATGGTCTTTATGTGACTTGCCTCTTGGCAAGAAGGCCATTGGCACAAGTGGGTATACAAGCTGAAGCGTAAACCTGATGGTACAGTTGACAGGTATAAGGCTAGGCTTATTGCAAAGGGTTATGCGCAGGAAAGAGGTATTGATTTTGATGAGACCTTTGCACTTACATGCTACTGTTCGGAGCATTTGTGCACTTGCAGCCCATCATGGTTGGAATGTACATCAGTTGGACATTAAAACAGCATTTCTGAATGGTGACTTGCATGAGGAAGTGTATGTTTTTCAGCCCCGTGGCTTTGTGCAGAAAGGGCATGAAAACCAGGTGTGCAGGTTAAAGAAGGCATTATATGGTTTAAAGCAAGCACCACGTGCTTGGTATGAGAAGATACATGCCTATCTGATTGCACATGGTTTTGAGAATAGTCCAACTGAAAGCACCTTATATGTTAAGCGTGCTAATGATGTGCTTCTGATCATTGTTGTCTATGTTGACGACATGCTGCTCACTGGTCCTATTGAGAAGCATATTGCTCATTTCAAGGCTGATTTGCATGCCTCATTTGAGATGTCTGATTTGGGGCATTTGCATCACTATTTGGGCATTCAATTTATGCAAGTTGATGGTGCGATTGCTTTGTGTCAAACGAAATATATTGACACATTATTGCAGTGTTTTGGCCTTGAAGACTATAAGCCTATTGCTACTCCTATGGAGACAGGTTTATGATTGAGTCTTCATGATGTTGGAGATGCATTTGATGTTGTTCTCTATCAGCAGGCTGTTGGATGCTTGATTTATTTATGCATTACTCGGCCAGATATTCAGTTTGCTATCTCACAGATGAGCAAGTTTATGCATTGCCCAGGAGTCACGCATTGGAAGGCGGTTAAGCGCATCTTTCACTACTTGAGTGGTACTTGGCTACTTGGGTTGTTTTATCCCAAGGGGGGATCACTACCGCTAGATTTGCATGCTTTTTCTGACTCAGATTGGGCTGGTTGCTATGACACTCGTGTGTCCACCAGTGGTTTTTGCTTCATGCTTGGTAGCTCATGTATATCTTGGTTGAGCAAGAAGCAACCTACTGTGGCCACTTCCAATTGTGAGGATGAGTATAGGGCAGCTTTCACAGCGACTGTTGAGTGTGTGTGGCTCAGACGCCTTATGGCTGATTTGGGTGTTGGCCAGTCTTCTGCTACCACCATCTTCACTGACAGTCAGAGCGCATTGGCAGTTGCGAGGAACCCTGTGTTCCATGCTCGCACTAAGCACATTGAGGTGCATTATCACTATGTCAGGGAGAGGTTCTCTGTTGGGGAGATCATCTTGGCATATGTGCCCACGCAGGAGAACATAGAAGACCTTTTCAAGAAGGCTCTGCCTAGGGAGAAGTTTGAAGCTTTCCGCAAAGCTTTGGGCTTACTTCCTTTTGTGGAGTGATTTCCACATAGCTTGGCACTTCCTTATACATGAGTGCCAGCTCCTTGTTCACCGCATCACTGCCAGGGGGGATTTGTTGATATATTTAGGTAGTGATGTGTGTGAACACACTAGGACCGTCGGGGCCCTTTTTTCCCTCTTTAGGAGGTTTTTTTCCCTCGGCTTGTATATACGCCTATTGCCCTAATGGGCTACTTATCTTTATACATTCTCTAGTAATACATTCAGTATTGTGTGTTGTGCTCCAAGCTTCTTCTTCTTCCTTGTGTTGTTTGCGTGCTTCCGCAGAAGTCTAACTCCAACACTCCATAACTTTTGCAAAAAGCCATGCGGTCATTAGTGTGCTCACTTTTGCATACCTATCAAAAATAGGAGAAAAACACCAAAAAGACATATCCGAAAATATCCATAATTAGATCTACATGGTGACATGTAAGCATTAGAATCACAGATTCGAATAGAATTAGAGAAGCCCTCTTTTTTTCTAATGTTGGAAACGGAACTTTTCAAAGCCTTGTAACTCAAAAATGGTGAGGAATTAGCTTAAGCTTGTGAGGGACACTTTTATTCAATTTTTTGATCTGCAGAATAGTGTTAGAGATGACCTAGGTCCAAATCTGCCTCCAAATGCCAATTTTAAGCCCTCGAAGTTTCAAAATTCTAGAGAGAGAGTAAAATCGAGATATTTTCTTACAATGAACTAAATGTAGAGCCCTGAAAGAGGTACTTAAAATATGATTCACAAAATTTTCACACAGACGCTTTTATTCTCTTATACTTGCTCTACCTTTCTCTCATACATAGTTTTTCTTAATCCTTTCATCTTCACCTTCAAAAATCAACTAGAAAACATGATGCAAATAAGGTCTAGAGAGAGAATATGAAACCCCACAATTTTTCTTACATGCATGAAATGACCTAATTATTCATTCTAATAATTATCCCCACAATGAAATTCAGAAAATCCAAAATGAATTTTTCACTAGAAAAGAGGCCTATTACAATTCTTCCCCCCTTTAAGTCTTATTTTTTCCAAATTTTTCATCCATATTATAAAGCATTTCTTTGGACACTTCTACTTTATTTGGAAGACCCAAAAATGAAGGTGGATTCAAACAATTATAACCGTACATAGCCTCAAACAAAGTCATTTTTATAGATGCATGCCATGCACTATTGTATGCAAACTCAACCAAGGGTAAATATTCACTCCAATTGTCTTGCTTTTCATTCATATACATACACAACATATCTTCAACTACCCGATTGACCCTCTTGATTTCCCCATCAGTTTTTGGATGGAAAGCTATACTCATGCAAAGTTGAGTTCCAATCGATTCAAATGTCGCTCTCCAAAAGTTTGATGTAAATCTAGAGTCTCTATCAGAAATTATGCTTTTATGCATTCCATGCAATCAAAATATTTCTTTTATAAAGATTCTTGCAACATTCAAAGCAGTATGAGTCATATGGTATCATGCTTACTTCTATTCATAGGTAATTTAATAATAAAGTCAATAGAAATAGACTCCCACTTCTGATTTGGAACATCCAAAGGTTGAAGCATTCTAGGCATTCTCTTAAACTCAGTTCTCACCAGTTGGCACTTTAAACATTCACTAACATATTTTCTAATATCTCGCTTCATACATGGCCAAAAGTAAGAATACTTTGTTTTAACATAGGTCCTTGAATAACCTCGATGTGTGGAGAAAGGTGCATCATATAATCGATTTTTACAATACAATGATCCATTTTGCAAATGAAATTTGTCCTGATACATCAATCCCCTATTTGCATTCAAAAAATTCAAAATAGGTGCATAAAAGGAGTCATGTTTTAGTTCTTCTTGATTTTATTGAGAAAATCAGAATTTATTATAGAAAAAGGATTACATAAAGGTCTTCGACTCAATGCATCAATGACCTTATTTTCCTTACTAGCCACATACTTAATGTCAAAATCATACTCGCTTAATAATTCAATCCAATGCTTCTACCTATTATTAAGTAATGGTTTTGCGAAAATGTATTTTAGACTCTGATTATCTCTTTTCAATTCAAATTTAACCCCTAACAATAGATATCTCCAATGCTTATGTGCATGCACAACAGAAAGCATTTCTAGATCATAAGTAGGATAGTTAAGTTCATGGTGTTGAAATGAAAAAGAAATACTCCTACTCTACTCAAATGCACACATCTAAGCTAAGGAGGAAGGAACAAAAGATAACAAAACATGATGACTTAATTAAAATCGAAATGACTTACATGAGATGCTCTATGAGCATGGTGACTCCATGAGGAGAGTGAGGGAACTCTTGCCAAGAGCTTGAGTGAATGGCTTGAGTGAATTGCTTATATGGAGTTTGGGAGAAGTCCCTTGCATGTGGGATATATGTGCTTGCATGAGAATGAAAATGAATTTGGACAAAAGGGTGGAGCATGGAACTCTCAACACCCCCCCTCCATGTGATGAACCTTTTGTTTTGAATAGGGAGACTAGTGACATATGGGATCACATAGTCCATTTGGTTTTTGGGATCTAAGGACATATGGGATCCTTAGATGTAACTTGGACATATGGGATCCAAGTTTGGGACATATGGCATCCCTTGGTTTTTAGTTCCATGGACATATTGGATCCATGGTGCGTGGGACATATGGCATCCCTGGGATCTTGGGACATATGGGATCCCAAGACATATGCTTGGACATTTGGGATCCAAACGTTTTTGTGGGGATCTAGGGACATATGGGATCCCTTAGACATATGAAGGGTTTACATCATGGGGTAGGTAGTGCTTGTGTTGCCCTTCTGCTCTTTGATGTATAATGTTGCTTTGGATCCATTGATGGGATCTTTGGTAGCATCCTCTTGTTATTGATGAAGCTTTTGAGTTTTGAGCTTTGTAGCCTTTTGATGTGTAGAGCGTGATCCTCCTTGCCATATGCTTGAAAGAAAAAAAACTATGTATGTGCAAGCCATAGGGAAGGTCTTACCCTTTTAAAGAGCAGTGTCTAATCCCTTTACATGGAGCTTGAGTGATTTGGAGCTCAATATTTTAACTCTTTGGAGTACAAATCACTTTAGAGTACGTATAACTTGATGAATTTGGGAAGGTCCTACCATGTTTATACATGGTGGTGTCTAATCCCTTACATTGAATGAGAAATCCTACATAGATAGTCTTGTAGACTTCGTTTGGTTCTCTTTCTTTCTTTTCCCAACTACCACTATATTTCACTTGATTCATTTCTCTTCTCTCTATCATAAAAATAATGAACCAAGAGAAATACGAGTAAGTCACATCTAAAAGCATACGCGTCTCAACTTAATGCCATGCTCTTGAATCTTCATGACATAAGTAATGAGGTCATAAAATCAAATTCCAATGGTAACAAGTTGAACTACGAGCCAATATCTTCCTAAAAACTTTGCACGTACTTCCTTTCTGATAAACAAGCAAGTGATGGGATTCCAAATATGGTGTGATAAAGAGGCATGTCAGCAGAGTTAATGCGTTTGGACTGATTAGTTCTAGAACAGATTGAGGCCTGCACACTATGTGCAGAGTTGTGATAGGTGACATCATTGATTATGTCATCATCTGTTCTATCCCTTCATCTGTTCTATCCCTTCAGTGAGTCCACAAATCGAAACAGCTAGCACAAAGATATTTTTTCGGTGATCCTGGAGTAGATTAGATCCTGTCGCTCTACCCCTATTTAGTTGTGTGACAAAAGGACATTGGTGCAATTCTCATGCTGAACTTGGTTCCTCTGCTCTTCTGCCATGGTCAATCAAGATTTCTCACTTCCATCGCTTACACGTGAGCTGGAGGAGGTTGTTACCAGGCGGAGATGCCTGCTAGTGTCCTGAGCTCCATAGCTCAGAGTCTCTGGAGGATTTAGAACGTTAATTGCACGTTGTTGCGCATCGCTCAACCATGAAACGTGGTCTGTTCTCCAGTGTGGCAGTCTACTGCCTCTTATTTTGAAGGGTTCGCCAGCGTTCTTCACTATGAGTGCGCAGATCTGTATGTGCATATGTAACCTTCTGTCGACCATTTCCAGTAGCGACCAGCATTCGCACATTCTGTGGCATCATTCAGACGGACGACTAGGGTAGTATAACACAGCCAACTGATAACCTCTCTTTATCTCTCTTTAACTTTCCATTCTCACTGCTGAGTCGAACGCTAGTGCAGATTTGCTATTTTTCGTGGATGTTCCAAGGTAGCAACGGTCATTGCTTGAGAAGAATTTGTTGGCCCCTAGCTTTCGGAGGAGCTTATTGTTGCTTCAAAAAAAAAATGGCACATTTGAATTAGCTACACAACCACTTCATTTCTATCTCCCCCTATTTATCAGAGGTTCACTTGTCTTGCGCTAATAGATATTATAGCGAGCCTCTCCTGCACCACTGCCAATCGTCTTATGCGAGCCTTCGTTACCTAGTTTGCTTCATTGTGAAAGCAGACATTGATATGAGATATGCCATGAAGAGCTGGAGGTATTCCCCTCGTTCTGGTGCGCTCAATTTTGGGTTTTCTTATAGAGTAGACGGATGAGAGTTTGGTGGAAGATACCCTCTGTACACAGAGACTCGTGTCTTGTGTTTTGAAGCACCATAGATGTTCTCTCACCTCACACTCCTCCATTGAGAACTCTTCATCTCTATAGTGCTGCAGTAAAGTATATCTTTACTAAAGAGATAGTGCACTTAGTTTTGCCCACATCTTTGCTTCACCATGATGGATAGATAGTGCCATTGCTCAGAACAGAGAGGCAATAGCTCCAAAACATTTGAGAAAAGCAAAACGAGCATATGAATTGTGACGTGATATTGGAACTTGTTGACCATGGAAAGCTCAGAGACATGAGACTTAAGCATTCCATTACTCTTACACACAATCACCACGGTGGCAAAAGCAAGCAGAATTCTTTGCAACAAAGAGCATTGGGAAGATGGCGCACGCAAAGCGAATGATGAAGCAAACTTTTAGTGTAATGATGATAAGGAAAACAAGAAGATTATAAACATGCTAAATGAGAAATGAAACTAGTGCTCAAACGCACTTTTATCGTGAAGATGATGTAAAGAGGGGAGGGGGGGAGGGAACAAAAGATAATGATGCTAATCAAAGTTATTGATGAAAAAGGAAAAGTTAAACACAAAAATAAAACTTAACCTATGCTTTGATACCATGTTGAAATGAAAAAGAAATACTCCTACTCTACTCAAATGCACACATCTAAGCTAAGGAGGAAGGAACAAAAGATAACAAAACATGATGACTGAATTAAAATAGAAATGACTTACATGAGATGCTCTATGAGCATGGCGACTCCATGAAGAGAGTGAGGGCACTCTTGCCAAGAGCTTGAGTGAATGGCTTGTGTGAAGTGAAGTAGAGGCCGTGCTTATATGGAGTTTGGGAGAAGTCCTTGCATGTGGGATATATGTGCTTGCATGAGAATGAAAGTGGACTTGGACAAAAGGGTGGAGCATGGAACTCTCAACACATGGTCTCTTGATTTTCTGGACTCATATGCGACCACCCTACCATTCTATGCAAGAACACATCATATCTGACTACCACTTGCATCACATGCAACAACAAAAGGATTCCCATTTTCAGTATTTTCAAAACACAATTTTCAACAACTTTTTGTTTCAATGTCTCAAATGCTTTTTGACAGGCATCACTCCATGCCCATCGTACATTCTTTTTAGTCAATTCTATGAGGGGAGTAGCTATCTTAGAGAAATCCTTTATATGCACTCTTTCATATTACGCCAACCCAAGAAAACTTCTAACATCCCTTATAGTCTTAGGAATCGGCCAATCAACTATTGTTTTTACTTTATCTTCATTTATATGAATTCCTTCTTTTGAATTGACTCTTCCTAGATACACAAGTTTATCCTTAGCAAAGAAACACTTACTCTTCTTTCCATATAATTTGTGCTCTCTAAGAGTTTGCAAAGTCTTCTTCAGATGTGCCACATGCTTAGGATCATCTTCATCTTTAGAGCATACAAATATATAATCAAGAAATACTAAGATGAATTCCTTTAGGTAATCATGAAAAATATTGTTCATCAAGCACATAAATGTGGTAGGAGCATTTGTTAATCCAAAAGGTAAAACCGTAAACTCATAGTGACCATATCGTGTTCGAAAATAATATCCTTTGTTTTGATCCTAATTTTGTGATATCAAGATCTTAAGTCAATCTTAGTGAATACAGTCGCTCCACTTAATTCACCTAATAAGTCATCTATGTGAGGGAGTGGATGCTTATTTTTCATTGTTCTTTTATTGAACCCCCTATAGTCAATGCATAATCTACAAGAGCCATCTTTCTTCTTTTGAAATAATACAAGTGCACCCCAAGGTGAGACACTCGGTCTTATCAAGCCTTTCTTCAAAAGATCATCTAATTGAATCTTAAGCTCCTTTAATCCATTGATGTTAAATCTATAGGGTGCTCTGGAATATGGTTCACTCCTCGGATACAGGTCAATGGCATGGTGAATCTGCCTAGGTGGAGGTATACCAGGCAAGTCTTCTGGAAATACATCGGCATATTCTTTCAAAAGATTTTCTACATAATTTGGAATCCTTTCATCATGATCTTCCTCATGCAGATTGTCCACATACACTACAAATGTTTTACAACCATCACGTATACCTCTAATTATCTTTATAGCAAAAATAAGAATAGGTTTGGGATCATATGCATCACCTAGAATGTGGATAGATTCACCATCTAGAGTTAAAGTGATTCTTCTTTGTTTGCAATCAATTGTTGCAAAATTCTGAACTAACCAGTCCATGTGTATGATTGCATCACTCTGTTTCATCTCAATCACATGAAACAAAAAGACCTATCACAAAAAGTAAATGCAAGGTTTTCAATGTATCCTTTGGTATAATGCAGTCATCCATTGGCCATCTCTACAGGTGTAGTTATCTACATATTTAGAGGTATCCCCAAATTCTGTACCAATTTGACAGATAGAAAACAATGTGTAGTACCTAAATCAATCAAAAATTTGATTTATGTGTAGAAAGCATATTCGAAATCATAATTACAAAAGCCTTTGGGAAACCATGCAATGTAAAGTAGAGTTAGGGCACTTACCTCCATCATTTTCTTTCTCAATCATTGTTCCTTCCTTGATGATGTTTATTGCCTTCGATTGTGCAGGCTGAAAGATTGCCTTATTCGGGCACTCATATGTCTGATGTCCTTTCTCCCCACAATGAAAACATAGACCAAGTCTTTTTGCCCTCTCAATAAAATCAGGGTCTTGTTGTCAATGGATTGGTTGATGCCTCCTTTGATTTTCCACCTAAGAAAGATTCTTACCTTGGTTATTAGAAGATGGAGTCTTCCTTGAATTGTTCATGTTCATTGGAATAGGTCTTTGTTGCCTATGTCCTTTCACAATGATTCTCCTTCTATTTGCCTTCTGCAATTGAACTTCTCCATCTTCTCAAAACTCTCCGTCATCGCAACCACATCGGGAAAATCGATGCATCTAGATCCCTTTACTTGATAGCGAAGTTCCTCATGAAGCCCTTCAATAAATTTGCTCTTCCAGAGCGTCACCACTAACCTCCAATGCATATTTGTGAAGACGTAGGAACTTCTCTTTGTACTCATCAATAGACAAGCTATGCTTATCACTTTCGTGTTGTCGAAAATTGTAGAACTCCATCTTCTTGTCCATATGGTAGTGTGGAGAACAATAGCATTTTTCAGCTTGTTCTCTAAACTCCTTCCATAAAACCAGACCAAAATGCATTCACGTCTGCATATAGGACTTCCACCATAGCTTCGTGATACCACGCAGGTGTAGGATTGCAACTATTGCTTTGGACTCCTCACTAAATTGTCAAAGATCAACGAAATCGTCCATCTCTTCAATCCATGCCTCAAGATCTTTGCCACTCTTCTTCTCATCATCAAAATCATTCAACTTTGACTTCTTGAAGACTTGGTTTAGGTCAAAATCACCTGGTTCCATATCTTCATAATTGTGTTTTTGTTTTCCTTGAGGCACACTAGATGTTCCTGCACCTTCATTCACTTCATCTTTTAGTTCCACGAATAAATTTGTTGCACCTTCTAGTTGCTTTCCACCTTGTTCTTTGTGTAATTCTCCAAGAAGCTTCTGAATAAGCTCCTCTTGCTTCTGCATCAAACCTTTCATCACTCTTGAGAATCCATTCTGCTCTGAAACCACTTGTAGCATTTCCTCAATCACAATCTATCCCCAATCACAATCTTTCAATCACTCAAGAATAACAGAGGAGAGAAAAACATAGAGATTGCGCAAGATAAGAGAAAATCTGATGCGAAAGAGTAAAAAAGATATGAGAAAGAGGAACTCTGATATTATAGATGAGAATCAATGGTTACAGTAGCTTTGGAAAATAGCTTCTTGACGAAGCCTCTACCTCTCGGCCACCCCCAAGCTATCACAATCTCATTCACACTCGCACTCTCAATCACACTCTCATGCTCACTCTGAATCACAAGGTGATTCTCTGATTTCAGTGCCTCCTCTTTGTTGAAGCGCACGTCTCTCTATAGCAGAGTCTGATCGCCGCCCAAAGAAGTGTGCAATTCACCAAATTTAGAAAAAGTCGAGTTTCTCCAAAACTTTCGCAAAAAGCCATGCGATTGTTAGTGTGCCTTCTTTTGCATACCTATCAAAAATAGGAGAAAAACACTGAAAAGACAGATCCAAAAATATCCATAATTATACATGGTGACACATAAGCATCAGAATCATGGATTCGAATAGAATTAGAGAAGCTCTCTTTTTTTTTTTAAGTGTTCAAAACTTTTTAAAGCCTTGTGACTCAAAAATAGTGAGGAATTAGCTTAAGCTTGTGAGAGACACTTTTATTCAATTTTTCGATATGCACAATAGTGTTAGAGACGACCTAGGTCCAAATCCACCTCCAAATGCCACTTTTGAGCCCTACAAGTTTCAAAATTATATAGAGAGAGTAAAATCAAGACATTTTCTTACAATGAACTAAATGTAGAGCCCTCAATGAGGTACATAAAACATGATTCACAAAAATTTCACACAAACACTTTCATTCTGTTATGCTTGCTCTACCTTTCTCTCATACAGAGTTTTTCTTAATTCTTTCATCTTCACCTTCAATTTTCAACTAGAAAACATGATGCAAATAAGGTCTAGAGAGAGAATATGAAACTTGTCATCCCAAAATTTTTCCTACATGCATAAAATGACCTAATTATTCATTCTAAGCATTGTCCCCACAACGAAATTTAGAAAGTTCAAAATGAATTATTTCACTAGAAAAGAGGCCTATTACAATTCTTCCCCCCTTTAAGGAACTCTATCCTTAGAGTTGGAAAGAAGGATAATGTGTTAGAAAATCATCTAAGTTCACCCAAGTCGAGTCTTCTACAGGGTATGAGTGCCATTTCACCAAAAATTTCTACTATAGATCTCTTTCTAAGCAATATTTCCTTTCTATTTAAAATTATTTTAGGTTGAAGCTGAAAAGATCCATCATCTTTCAGATTATATTTGTCCTGCAAAACATGAGCAATATTAGGTATATATCTTTTAAGTAAGCTAACATGAAATACAGAATGCACATTTAAATGTTTAGGTAATTCTAGCAAATAAGCAAGAGATCCAATCTTTTTCAACACCTTAAAAGGACCTGCGTATCGAGGAGAAAGTCTATGATCCTTCCCTAGCAACACGTTAGATTGGTGACGATTAAATTTAAGAAATACCATATCATCAATTTGAAATTCAAGTGGTTTTCTCTTTAAATTGTAGAATTTCTTTTGTCTTTTTTGAGCTTCTTTTATGTGTTTCTTAATTTTCCAAGTTCTTCATCCATCTTATCAAGCATTTCTTTGGACACTTCTACTTTATTTGGAAAACCTAAAAATGAAGGTGGAATCAAACAATTATAAACGTACAAAGCCTCAAACAGAGTGATTTTTATAGATGCATGCCATGCACTATTGTATGCAAACTCAACCAAGGGTAAATATTCACTCCAATCGTCTTGCTTTTCATTCACAAACATATGCAACATATCTTCAACTACCCGATCAACCCTCTCGGTTTCCCCATCAATTTGTGGATTGAAAGTTGTACTCATACGAGGTTGAATTCCCATTGATTTAAATGTTGCTCTCTAGAAATTTGATGTAAATCTAGAGTGTCTATCAGAAATTATGCTTTTAGGCATTCCATGCAATCGAAAAATTTCTTTTACAAAGATGCTTGCAACATTCAAAGTAATATCGCTCTTTTTCATAGGGAAGAAATGTGCCATCTTGGTAAGCTGAACGACTACAACAAATATGGTATCATGCTTTCTTATGGTCCTAGGTAATTTAGTGATAAAGTCCATAGAAATAGACTCCCACTTTTGATTCAGAACATGCAAAGGTTGAAGCATTCCACACATCCTCTTAAACTCAATTTTCACTTGTTGGCAATTTGAACATTCACTTACATATTTTTTAATATCCTGCTTCATACATGGCCAAAAGTAAGAACAATTTGTTTTAACATAGGTCCTTGAATAGGCTAGATGTGTAGAGAAAGGTGCATCGTGACAATCATGCAATATTCTAACTTTTAATGGAGACTAAGAAGACATACATGATCAATTTTTAGAGTACAAGGATCCATTTTGCAACTAAAATTCGTCCTGATACATTGATCTCCTGTTTGCATTCAAAAAATTCAAAATAGGTGCATAAAAGGAGTCATGTTTCAGTTCTTTTTGTATTTGATTGAGAAAATCAGAATTTATTACAGAAAGGAGATTAGATAAAGGTCTTCGACTCAATGCATCAACAACCTTATTTTCCTTACTAGCCAGATACTTAATGTCAAAATCATACTTGCTTAATAATTCAATCCCATGCTTATGTCTGTTATTAAGTAATGGTTGTGTGAAAATGTATTTTAGACCCTAATGATTTGTTTTCAATTCAAATCCAACCCCTAACAATAGATGTCTCCAATGCTTAAGTGCACACACAACAACAAGCATTTCTAGATCATGAGTAGGATATTTAAGTTCAAGTTCTCTTAATTTTCTGGACTCATATGCCACCATCCCACCATCCTCTGCATGAACACATCCTATCTGACTACCACTTGCATCACATGCAACAACAAAAGGCTTTCCCATTTTAGGTATTTCAAAACACAATTTTCAAAAACTTTTTGTTTCAATGTTTCAAATGATTTTTGACACGCATCAGTCCACCCAAATCCTACATTCTTTTTAGTCAATTTTGTGAGGGGAGTAGCTGTCTTAGAGAAATCCTTAATATGCGCTCTTTCATATTGTGCCAACCCAAGAAAAATTCTAACATCCCTTATAATCTTAGGAATCGGCCAATCAACTATTGTTTTTACTTTATCTTCATCTATATGGATTCCTTGTTTTGATATGACTCTTCTTGGATACACAAGTTTATCCTTAGCAAAGAAACACTTACTCTTCTTTCCATACACTTTGTGTTCTCTAAGAGTTTGCAAAGTCTTCTTGAGATGTACCGTATGCTCAGGATCATCTTTAGAGTACACAAATATATCATCAAGAGATGCTAAGATGAATTCATCTAGGTAATCATGAAAAATATTGTTCATCAAGCACATAAATGTGGCAAGAGCATTTGTTAATCCAAAGGTAAAACCGTAAACTCATAGTGACCATATCATGTTCAAAAAGCTGTCTCGAGAATTTCCTCTGTTTTGATCCTAATTTGGTGATATCTAGATCTCAAGTCAATCTTAGTGAATAGAGTCGCTCCACTTAATTGACCTAATAGTCATCTATGTGAGGGAGCGGATATTTATTTTTAATTGTTCTTTTATTCACCCCCCTATAGTCAATGCATAATCTTTAAGAGCCATCTTTCTTCTTCTGACATAATACAGGTGCACCCCAAGGTGAGACACTTGGTCTTATCAAGCCTTTCTTCAAAACATCATCTAATTGAATCTTAAGCTCCTTTAATTCATTGATGTTAAATCTATAGAGTGCTCTAGAATATGGTTCACTCCCCAGATACAGGTCAATGGCATGGTCAATCTGCCTAGGTGGAGATATGCTAGGAAAGTCTTCTGGAAATACATCGGCATATTCTTTCAAAAGAATTTTTACATAATGTGTAATACTTTCATCATTATCTTCCTCATGAAGATTGTTCACATACACTACAAATGTTTTACAACCATCACGTATACCTTTAATTATGTGCATAACAGAAATAAGAATAGGTTTGGGATCATATGCATCACCTAGAATGTGGATAGATTTACCATCTAGGCTTTAAGTGATTGTTCTTTTTTGCAATCATATGTTGTAGAACTCTGAACTAACCACTCCATGCCTATGATATCACTCTATTTCATCTCAATCACAGGAAAATATCAAGAAAAAGACCTATCAGAAAAAGTAAATGCAAGGTTTTCAATGTATCCTTTCGTATAAAGTACTCATCCATTGGCCATCTCTACAAGTCTAGTTATCTGCATATTTAGAGGTATCCCCAAATTCTGTACCAATTTGAACGATAGAAAACAATGTGTACTACTTGAATTGATTAGAAATCTGATTTTATCCGTAGAAAGCATACCTGAAATCACAATTACAAAAGACTTTGGAAAGAATTAGCCACCATGCAATGTAAAGTAGAGTTAGGGCACTTCTCTCATATGTCCGATGCCCTTGCTCCCTGCAACAAAAACATAGACCAAGTCTTTTTGCACTCTCAATAAAATCAAGGTCATCTTGCCAATGGATTGTTTGATGCCTCCTTTGATTTCCACTTGAGCATAATTCTTACCTTGCTTATTAGAAGATGGAGTCTTCCTTGAATTGTTCATGTTCATTACAAGAGGTCTCTGTGGCCTATGTCCTATCGCAATGAATCTGCTTCTATTTGCCTTTTGCAAATTGACCTTCTCCATCTTCTCAAAATTCTCCGCCATCACAACAACATCAAGAAAATTGATGCATCCAGATCCCTTGACTTGATAGCGAAGTTCCTCACAAAGCCCTTCAATAAATTTGGTCTTGAGAGTGTCACCACTAACCTCCAATGCATATTTCTAAAGATGTAGGAAGTTCTCTTTGTACTCATCAACAGACAAGCTATGCTTGTCAATTTTGTGTTGTTGAAAATTGAACAACTCCATCTTCTTCTCCATATGGTAGTGTGGAGAACAATAGCGTTTTTCAGCTTATTCTCTAAACCAGACCATAACACATCCGAGTCTGCATATAGGACTTCCACCATATCTTTGTGATACCATGTAGGTGCAAGATCCCAACTTTTGCCTTGGACTCCTCATTAATTGTCGAAGATCAAAGAAATCCTCGAGCTCTTCAATCCATGCCTCAAGATCTTCGCCACTCTTCTTCTCACCACTGCATCAAACCTTCCATCGTTCTCAAGAATGGATTCTGCTCTGATACCACTTGTAACATTTCCTCAATCATAATCTATCCCCATTCACAATCTTTCGATCACCCAAGAATAAAAGAGGAGAGAAAAACACAAAGATTGCACAAGATAAGAGAAAATCTGATGCGGAAGAGTAGAAAAGATATGACTCAGAGAAAGAAGAATTTTGATATTATAGATGTGATTCAATGGTTACAATAGCTTTGGAAAATAGCTTCTTGACGAAGCCTCTACCTCCCGACCACCCACGAGCCATCACAATCTCATTCACACTCGCACTATCAGTCACACTATCACTCTCACTCTCACTCTCATTCTCACTCTCACTCTCACTCTCACCTCACTCTCAATCACAAGGTAATTCTTTGATTTGTGTGCCTCCTCTTTGTTGATGCGTAGGTCTCTCTATAGCAGAGTTTGGTCGCTGCCCAAAGAAGTGTGCATCCACCAAATTTAGAAAAAGTCGAGTTTCTCCAAAACTTTTGCAAAAATCCATGTGATCGTTAGTGTGCTTTCTTTTGCATACCTATCAAAAATAGGAGAAAAACATCGAAAAGACATATTCGAAATATCGATATTAGACATGGTGACACATAAGCATCAAAATTGTGGATTCAAATAGAATCAAAGAAGCCATCCCTTTTTTTTGAAGTGTTGGAAAACGACTTTTCAAAGCCTTGTAACTCAAAAATGGTGACGAATTAGCTTAAGCTTGTGAAAGACACTTTTATTCAATAGTGTTATAGACGACCTAGGTCCAAATCCACCTCCAAATGCCACTTTTGAGCCTTGCAAGTTTCAAAATTAGAGAGAGATAGAGAGAGTAAAATCAAGACATTTTCTTACAATGAACTAAATTTAGAGCCCTGAACGAGGTACATAAAACATGATTCACAAAATTTTCACACAGACACTTTTATTTTGTTATACTTGCTCTACATTTCTCTCATACTGAGTTTTTCTTAATTCTTTCATCTTCACCTTCAATTTTCAACTAGAAAACATGATGCAAATAAGGTCTAGAGAGAGAATATGAAACTTGTCATCCCAAAATTTTTCCTACATGCATAAAATGACTTAATTATTCATTCTAAGCATTATCCCCACAATGAAATTTAGAAAGTTCAAAATGAATTATTTCACTAGAAAAGAGGCTTATTATGCACATACACATCTAGAGATTCATTTTTAGGCATACATACATCTCAAGCTTCTTCCTGAAGTATGCTACACTTGCTTCATTACACACAACATACAAAGAAGCAAGAGTACCCCATGCATGTCTTGATGTAGAACGTGACCGAATGTGTGGAACTATATGGTGCTTCATAGAAAGTGCAATCAATGCATGAATTTGAGCATCTTTGACATCTCATCTAAGTTTCTCTATCATAGGTGGAGGTGTAGCCATTGTACTTGAAGAAGAAGCTCCATCTATGATATTATATTGTGAAATAGATGAACCTAGGGATCTTGGATCTACATCTACCACTATGTTCCATAGTTTTTTTGCAACAAGAGCATGTTTGATCATGTAAGACCACATTGGATAGTTGGTTCCATCAAGCTTATCTTCAGCTTGAATCATGCCAAACAAGTGGTTGGTGCCTACCATTTCACTAAAGAACAAGAATATGACAAGATCTTTACTTTAATGAAAGTTGAAGTTTCAACTCATGATCCATCACTATGATGGCAATTTTGACTACATGAATGGCTTTGAAATGGGGATAAAATCCCAATATGAATGAATGAAATGCTTTTTGGCTATTGAAAATCAATGTTCTATGCTCCAAAGTCGATTTGCACTGTGAAAAGTGCATGAAGACTCAAATGAAAAAACTAAAACTTGAGAAGGAGTGTAACCTGCTCTGATACCACTATTGTGTGTGTGTGTGTGTGTTATGCGCATGTATAGAAGTGCTGGAGTTCGAGGTCTATGGAAGCATGCAAACAATACAAGGAAGAAGAAGAAGCTTGGAGCACAACACACAATACTGAATGTATTACACTAGAATGTACAAAGATAAGTAACCCATTAGGGCAATAGGCATATATACAAGCCGAGTGAAAAAAACCTCCTAAAGAGGGAAAGAAGTGCCCCAGTGGTCCTAGAATGTTCACACACATCGCTTCCTAAATATATCAACAAATCCTCCTTGGGAGTGATGCGGTGAACAAGGAGCTGGCACTCATGTATAAGGAAGTACCAAGCTATGTGGAATCAATCCACAAAAGGAAGTAAGCCCAAAGCTTTGCGGAAAGCTTCAAACTTCTCCTTAGGCAGAGCTTTCATGAAAAGGTCTGCAATGTTCTCCTATGTACGCACATATGTCAAGCTGATCTCTCCACCAGAGAACCTCTCCCTGACATAATGATAATGCACCTCAATGTGCTTAGTACAAGCATGGAACATACGTCTACGGAAGCACGCGAACAACACAAGGAAGAAGAAGAAGCTTGGAGCACAACACACAATACTGAATGTATTACCACTAGGATGTGCAAAGATAAGTAGCCCGTTAGGGCAATAGGCATATATACAAGCCGAGGGAAAAAAACCTCCTAAAGAGGGAAAAAAGTGCCTCGACGGTCCTAGAGTGTTCACACACATCACTACATAAATATATCAACAAAACATAGGGTTCTTCACAACTGCCAATGTGCTTTAACTGTCAGTGAAGATGGTGGTGGAAAAAGATTGACCAACACCCAAATCAGCTATAAGGTGTCTGAGCCACACACACTCAACAGTCGCTATGAAAGCTACCCTATCTTGCTCGACCATGATATACATGAGCTACCAAACATGAGGCAAAAGCTACTAGTGGACACACAAGTGTCATAGCAACCAGCCCAGTCAGATTCAAAAAAAGCATGTAAATTTGGCGGTAGTGATTCCCCCTTGGGATAAAACAATTCAAGTAGTCGGGTACCACTCAAGTAGCGAGAGATGCACTTAACCACCTACCAATGCTTGACACCTGGACAATGCATAAACTTTCTCATCTGTGAGATATCAAATTGAATATCTCACTGAGTAATGCATAAGTAAATTAAGCATCCAACAGCCTGCTGATAGAGAACATCATCAAATGCATCTCCAGCATCACGAAGACTCAATTGTACACTCGTCTTCATAGGAGTGGCAATAGGTTTAGAGTCTTCAAGGCCAAAATGCTGCAATAATGTGTCAATATATTTTGTTTTACACAAAGCCATTCCGCCATCAATTTGCATAAACTGAGTGCCCAAATAATGATGCAAATGCACTAAGACAGACATCTCAAATGAGGCATGCAAATCAACCTTAAAATCAGCAATATGCTTGTCATGAGGACCAGTGAACATCATGTCATCAACATACACAACAATGATCAGAAGCACGTCATTAGCACACTTAACATATAAGGTGCTTTCAGTTGGACTGTTCTCAAAACCATGTGCAATCAGATAGGCATGCATCTTCTCATACCAAGCACGTGGTGCTTGCTTTAAACCATATGATGCCTTCTTTAACCTCCACACTTGGTTTTCATGCCCTTTCTGCACAAAGCCACAGGGCGGAAAAATATACACTTCTTCATGCAAGTCACCATTCAAAAATGTAGTTTTAATGTCCAGCTGATGTACATTCCAACCATGATGAGCTACAAGTGCACAAATGCTATGAACAATAGTCCTTCGACATGTAGGTGCAAAGATCTCATCAAAATCAATTCGTCTTTCCTGCATATAACCCTTTGCAACAAGCCTAGCCTTATACATGTCAATTGTTCCATCAAGCTTACACTTCGCTTGTATACACAATTAGTGTCGATGGCCTTCTTGCTAGGAGGCAAATCACATAAAGACCAGGTATCATTTTTCTTGATGGCATCATATTCTGATTGCATAGCAACCATCCAATTTTCAGAATTTTGTGCTTAATCAAACGAAACAAGCTCATTGTCATCACAAAGACTAGAAGCACCCATAACATAACAATATGATGCAAAAGAGGCACTATGAGAGCCTGAATGAGTACGATATGACAGAGATGCATCTAATTTGTTGTCACGCAAAGTCTGCACCAGCCATTTTGGCATAGTTCTTACCTGCTCAATATGAGCTCTCTCATCAATAAATGCATCATGTAAATCTCCATCAGAAATGGAATGATCTGCATCATCACATGAAACCTACAAAGGCTGAGAAGTTGCCTCATTAGGACCAACACTAGACCGTCCACCTGGAAAAAGAGGAAGCAAAGTATCATACATGTCTTTGGAGCTAACAAATCTCTCCTTAGTACATGAAAGTAAGGGCTAAATAGCATCTTCCACAAAAACAACATCACGGATAACCAAAATGTGTTTAGTTTGTGCATGATACAGACGATCGCCTTTGCTTTCAAAACTCTACCCAACAAAAATACATTTTATTGCTTTATCATCCAAATTCTTGTGATGTTGTTCATGCACTAATGCATATGCCAGACAACTAAAAACATGAAGGTGAGCAACAGATGGCTTGCGACTATGCCAAGCCTCATATGGAATGATAGACTGCAATGCTTTAGTGGTGTTAAAAAATCAAGCTTCAAAGTACAAATTCGTGGGGAAACTAATTTGTACAAGTGAACCAATGTATGAAGGCCTCAAGTCACCAGATTTCCCCAAAAGGAATCACTAAACAACTCCCCAAATCATTCCAATCAATTCCTCTAACTTAGAGAGGAGCAATTTTAGGAAAAGAGGTTCCTAGATTGTAGGAGTCTACTTGCTCTATTTAAAATAGGCTTGGATCACGACTTTTTGAGTGATCCCGTGTGTTTCTTTTGTGTATTGGAGTTTTCTTAGAGTGCTGGAACTCCAGTAAGCAACCCCCTAGCTTAAGCAAGCCCCCTTCTTGCTTCCATCCCAAGTTTGGGTTAGGATATCTCATTGTCTATGCTAGTAGTGACTAGTCTCTATTTCTCTAAATTGTATCCATTGGTTCTCCTATTGTAGAAACACATTTGCTGTGATTTTACTCTTGTTGCATAGTTAATGTAGTCCTCTAATTGTGGTTCAAATCTCGGGATCTGTCTCTGCATATTCTCTGAGTTATTGTATCTGGAGTGAAGGTGTGTCTGTACAGAGGTCCGTGAGAGTGTTGGCAAAGTAGCCTGACTTGTAGAAATTGCCATTTCATGTGTGAGCATCCATTTTAGATGAAATTTGACTTGTTAGAAATCTCTATAAGTCTATAGGAGTGCTTAAAATATCTCGAGAAATTGCTATACCAATTCTGAGAAATAACCAGAACACTAGAACAATGTCCAGTTGAGTGTACCTTGGGAGGTCACATTACGCTTCTAGTTGCATAGGGAGTTGCCAAATCTCCCAACAGTGGTATCAGAGCATTTTGAAGTGCTTGGAGGGCATCCATTACAAAGAAAAAGAGCTATTTGAGCTGGAGTTTAAAAGGTTTCTTCACCAAAGGAAGCTGGACAAAGATTTTCATCAAGGGGGAGCACTCGATCCTCATCAAGTGAAGCATAATTGGAGTTTAGCAAAGGAGATCTAATCTTGGAGGTAACATCAGTTTACTTTTGCATCACTAGCACTTCAAGGAAATATTGGAAGAGTTCCAAACCTTAGGGAAAGCAAGATATGGCTGAGTTCGACACTCAAATAGAGAAACTTGACAAAGGCAACTATCAGCCTTGGAAGTTTAGGATGTCAAACTACCTCATGGGCAAGGGTCTTTGGGGTTTGATCAGTGGGACTGATCTAATACCTAGGTTGGGGGATAATACAACCAATCATGAGCATTTAGGGAATGGAATGATCATGACAAAAGAGTTATTTTCATTCTTTCAGAACACATTAGCAACAGTATGATAGGACACATTCAAGACCTAGACTCAAGCATGAGAGTTTGGGAAACTTTGGAGAGGCTCTACTCTACTAGTACTAAAGCAAGGAAGATTCAACTTAAAAATGAGTTAAACAATCTAAAGAAGACCTCAGGGAGTAGCATCAACGACTTCATTCTCAAAGTCAAGGAACTTTCAGATGCATTGGGATCTATTGGCAGCCACATAGATGATGATGATCTAGTGGTGTATACCCTCAATGGTTTGAGGGATGATGAAAAGTGGAAACCATTCACCACTTTAGTTTATGTAAGGGACACACTTCCAGATTTTGAGCAACTAGTTTCTCTTATGGTAACCGAAGAAATGAATATAAATGGAGTTTCATCAAAGGGCAAGGATGCCCAAGTGTTTTATGCAGGAAACTCAAGGGGCAAACCACAAAGAGGCAACCAAAATAGGGAAAGAGGAAGATTTGGAGGAAGACAAAGCAATCAAGGACATGACCAAGAAGGCTCTTCATATAAAGGAAGAGGAAGGATAAGAGGAAGAGGAGGGAGACATCAACAATCAAGAAGCCAAGATGGTCAAGGATGCTACATATGTGGACGACATGGACATTATGCAAGGGATTGCTACCAAGGGAGCAACCAAAGGAGTTACAACAAAGCCTCAACATAAAAAGGGCAAGGTAATTATGCATCCACTAGCTCTGAGAATGAAAATCTCCTTATGATGCATATGTATGGGAGCTCAAACAATGTAGATACTACATGGTATATCGATAGCAGTTGCAGCAACCATATGAGTTGCGAACAAACTTTTTTCACTAATCTACATGCTCCAAGTGGTAAAGGGCATGTGGAAACAGGGGATGATACAGTCCATGAGATCACACACATAGGTGATGTGGTTTTGGATGACAAAGAGCAAGGAAGGTGTCTCAAAGATGTGCTTCATGTACCTACAATCACCAAGAACTTGGTATCTATGGGACAAATGGTGGACATAGGCTACCAAGTGAGATTCAACAAAGGAAGATGCTTTGTGGAGAACCCAAAACAAGGCTACAAGCTGTTTGCAAGAGGAAAGAATCAAGGAAGATTGTTTACATTAGAGGTAAAACCAAATCCTTCACATCATGTATACTTTACTTTTGGTAATAAGCAAATTGCGGAGTTGGGCTTGTCGCACAAAAGAATTGGTGTGTACCTAAGAACCAACTTAGGGACTTGTGGAGAAAGAGACTATACCTCAATCCCCCTCAAGTGCATATAGTGGGGATTCACACTTTAATTATCAATTCGATGAGTATCAAAACCTAGCCGAGTGTATGAAGACATGCATTCAAATGACGATCAATGCGAATGAGTTACTCAAAGAGTGCAAACAAGGCAAAGACTAAACCAAACAAGGTTCAATTGTCAGTCATGGTGTCGCGATGTTTGGAACAGCAGCCAATAGTAAATTGAGCTTTTCTCCCAGCTCCAAACTCCAAATATAGCGAATAGCATATGCGTTTCGAAGCTCTTGAGAAGACGCATCCAATGGTGGTATGTTCATTCAATTCTGACGCTTCTACTTCAAGTTATGAGCAAAATACTGAGTTGTGGGAATGACCTTCCTACACTTCAGCACTTCCTACACTTCACACACACCTTAACCACAGAAAACAAACACTTTCATGGATAGACAACACTTCCTAACACTCTTTTCAAGCAACACACATGCACACAAGCTCACAAAGAAGATGATACAGAGATGAGAAGACACAAATTCGAATTTCTGTGCTCTTGATTCTCACAATGGCAAAAAGTCTTTACAAAGAGTCACACATTGACTTATATACATGTGCCCTAAAAATGGTTCTTTCATACAAGAGACCAGCACTTTATTCACTAAAAGACTAATTTCCTACTAATTTACACGGATAAGCTACTAATCTTCTGTGGGGATGCATCTAGAGGACTCCTCTAGTGCATTTACATCGGAAAATATATTACAAGAATGGTTATAATACAAAAATTGGGTGTCCAAATCGGAAAATTTTTGGGGCCCTTCTTTTTCTCTGCCTTGTGTTCTCTTTGCTCTGCAACACTCTCCCCCTCTTTGTCTCTGTCGTCCCTTGACAGGCTTTACTTCTTGTCTTTCCCTTGTTGTATGCACGCATCCCTTGGTCAGTTCTGCCTACTGGTTGGACTGGAATTCCATTTTAATGGTCCTGTTCTTGATTTTTTTTCTTTTACATCCTCTCGGCCTGATGCATTTGTACTGCCTGTTAAGTCGGGTTGCCACGCATGCCACCAGTGGAAGGTATGAGGATGTGATCCTTAAGCCTTCGATCTGGACCTTCCAAAGATCAAGAGGTTGAAGCACCCTCTTGTGGTTTCGGAACCGCTGGATATCTTCTTGCACTTCTTCATGGATACTTTCCTGGCCCTGGTTCCTCCTTCCACCTACGTGTTTTTCCTTGATGTGTGCCCCTGAGGGGCTCTGTGCAGAGATGGGTGTTGTGCCCCTGCAGGGCTTCCTGCAGAGATGTATCTTTCGATATGATCTTTTTAATGAAGCTTCTTTCTTTGTCTTCTTCTTTTCTTCTTTTTGCTTGACTCTCCCGCAACACTGCCCCCCTCCTGAACTTTGTCGTCCCTGACAGGCTTTGGAAGTCGACGGGAGTATGTTCTATACACTTTTTGCTCTGTTTCATTAAGCAGATTAGCTTCACTTATCATTAGCTGCTTCCATTGTTCTTCTTTCACACCGTCATCTGGTGGTTGTCTATGATCTGCGAAAAAGCTCAGTTCATATGCCACTAATCTGGCATTCAGGTTGGATGACATCTTTAAAAAGATCTCTGAATCGATTTCAAAAAATCCTGTAAAAAAGCTTCTTTGAACGTTTGCATATAGGTACTCGACAAAAACATTAACCTAGAATAATATGCCATTATTGTTGGTCGGCTAGGCATAACAGACAAGTCAAAAACAAGAATATATGTGCCTTGATTAATGCCAATGAAGTTCAAAAATGTATATGCTGCGTGTTTGAAGACCTTTAATACTGTAAGAATCATGCTGAGTATTTTATTCGTCATCTTGATAGTTAAATCAGGTACTGTTGCATAATTATGTAGCCAATATTCAATGGCTTTGATCATGTAATCCTCCGTAGGTAGGTAGTTATGCGGTGGACTTGGAAGTAGTGGATAGTTTAGCCACTGTTTATTGATAGCACCATTCTTTTGCATTTCCAAAAATTCTCTGGCTTCTCTTCTACGAGGTGTTGGACAAAAAGATGGATTTACCTGTAATAAGTATGGTGCTGCTTGCCAGTGCACCCGTAATGTAGGATGTTTCTCCAAAAATTTTCTCCTCCAAACAGGCTGTGCTTCTTCAAATTCTTCTTGAGTATAGTTGAACGTGTCATTGTTGAACTGTAGCTGTTCGTCTGGATTTTTCTGTGTGATCTTCTTGATGTATTGTCTTGTTTTCTCTTTCAACAATCCATACAGAATGTTGAAAGGCTTCATGATCGTCTCCAAGTCTTTACCTTTAATCCTTGCTTCTTTCATGACTTTGATGACTTCATTTTCAAAATTTTCTGTCAACCGAGACACCAATGGCGCCCGTTCCTTCTGACTTATTTCTACAGTATATGGCATTGGATGATCATCATTTGGCTCCGCCATCTTCTCTTTTATTGGAGAAGTATAAATCGGGGGAGATAGAGGATGTACCTCTACCTCGTCAGTAGGATTTTCTTGTCTTGGCTCTACTGGTGTCCCGATTGATGCTTTCGCTTCTGCTTTGGTCTCTAATTGTGCTATGCATTTCGTTTTCTCTTTATTTTCTTGCATGGCTGCTCTCAGTGCTTCTTTTGGCGCAAGCAGTTCATTGCCACTTTCTGCTACCTGATCCATGTTTTCACTATAACTCTCGGCAAGTTTTCCATTGGCGATGTTTAACTGTTTCGTGAGCTCCTTAGTTTCATTCATGTATTTGTGTTCCCATTGTTCTCTTAGGGTTTGCTCTTGTTTCAGCAGTTCTGCATACTTTTCAATCTAATCTTTTAATTCTTTCTGGTTAGTATCTGTCGTCTCTTGTTTTTCGATAGGTTGATCATATAACAATGACCATCAATTCTTTATGTCGGTTTCGTAAATTGTCATTTTCATCCATGTACACCTTGAGTTGTGTTTCGAGTAAGTTGCTTCTAGCTTTTATCCTCTCCTTATCTGCTTCACTGGCTTCATGTTGTCTTTGTAACTCCGTCAGTTGTGTTTGTAGCTGATGATGTTGGTTCATCAATGTATCACATTGTGTTTTGACTGCGTACAACTCCGTTTCTTTGGTTGCAATTTCTTTCTGGGCCTGAATGAGCTTTGCGGACAGTTGTTCACTCATAATTCGAAACTGATTCTTTTCCCTCATGGCCTTGTCGTAATCTGCATCTGTATCCATCATCTGTTGTTGTGTATCCATGGCCGTTTGGATCATTTGCTTGACAACAAGTTTTAAGTGAGTAACATCCACATTTAACCATGTGGTAGGAATATTAGGTTTTGCTCCTGTTGTTACATCTTTCCCTTGTGCCACGTGTAATGTAGTGTCATGGGGCTGCCTAATATGAAGTTGGATCCTTGGCTCAGCCTCCATGTGGTCAACTTTACCTTGAGGTGTATCATCAGGCACTTCAATCATAGTTGGCTCTTTGTTTTGTAGTAAGCCTAAGTCTTTGTCCATTGGAGTTTGTATTTCTTCGTTGATAGGTGGCATTACAGTTTTATTAGTTATTGGAGCTTCCTTGATGCTGATCTTTGATGTATCATTCAATTGAATGACGTGCTCTGGTTCAGTTGGTTCTTCTATGCTCTTTGGTTGTCTCTGTTCGTTCTTTGGCGTGACTTCGACTTGATTGATCTCTGTCCAATCTTCATTGTGTGTTTCTGTTTGTATATCCGTATCCAGGGTGTCCTTCTCAAGGCTTGATTCCTCATTAGAGCTTGATTCCTCCAACCCTATTTCTTTGTATCTAGAAGGTACTTGATGAGTTGCTTTATCCTTCTGTTTCTTTTCCTGGCTTGCCTGTCCGTAATTGAATATTCAAATTTACTTGCCCCCGCATATACTGATGCGTTTCTTCCAGGGTTGCAGAGAGGTCTCTCTTGGTAATTGGTTGTTGGGTCCCAGGAATCTTCGGTAACACATGTGTTCTCTTTGATTGTGGTGTCTCTTGAGCTTCTTCCTCTCTTAGGTGTTTAGTCCCTCTCATAGGTGTCTTTGAGCTGGTTCCTACTTCTTCAACCGCGATGACTGTTTTCTTTTTCTTTGGGACAGTTGCTGACTTGGCATATTTGGCTAACTCTGTTGAGGTTGGCATCACACGCAAGCAGTTCTTCATATCCAGTGCCTCATAAATAAGTAGGGTCAAGGCCGAACTACCATTTAAGAACTTTTTCTGACTCCACTTCTTCTTCGCTTCAAATAGGCATTCTTGGACATATGGAGTCATATTTACTTGATTTTTGACTTGCCTCATAGCATGTGAGAGCAGTTGCACCACGATCTTTTGAGGTGCTGTATATCTATGCATGCTTGGAAAACAAAAGTGCTCGTGCACTAAGCGAACAGCATCTTCAATGTCAGTTCTGTTGATGTCCAAAAAGGATCTCTTTTTCGGATCATGACATTCATCTTTGACATTCGTGATTCCCTCTTGTTTCCATCCAAAAGCCTTGTTAATCAGCTCATGGGTGAATTGAATTGTCTTCCAAGCACCAACTTTATCCAGTACCCGTGCCTCAGGAACTGATATCTTATTCGCTACAGGCTGAAGTGTATTCATCACTTGCGTACACCTCTAGAAATCTGGTAGATAAATAGGTAATCTGAGAAATGCATCCATTCCTGCTTGTGTCCAGACATCTGTCATGCGCGGTAATCCTTGTACAATAGTCTTGAAATCTTGCGACATTATAGGGAATTAGTGATCCCTGTCCATGATTTTGATAGTGGCCATGAAAATGAGATCCGATACTGGTTGGTCATCCAGAAACCAATGGCCTCTTGCTTTTGTTATTGATTCCAATGGAAGAAGTTGGACCTCTTCCTCTTGGGTCGCTTCGGAATTAGTAGATGCCATCTTCACTCAATATAGAGTATGAATTAGTGGCAAGATAGTATCAGAAATCCTCCTTCATTTGTCTTTCATAAGATTGACATTGCTCCGCATGAATGGTGGCGTCCCTTCCCTGTGGGTGTGAGAAAGGTAATACCAGGGATTTTTTCCTATTTTTAGGTATTTTTATGTTTTTGTCTGAAAGAAAAACAGAAAATTTAGTTCATAGCCGAAGCGGTTATTATTTTTTTAGTAATTTTCTTTAGATTATGTACAAGTGCTCTCCTATTTCCCAAGAGGAAAATGTGCTTCACTATCTTGAAATAGAAGAACAACGTGCCGAATGCTTGGCCTTGTACTGTGGCCCTATTATGCATACTTTGGATTCTGGTAACTCCACATGTGTGCAACTTGAGTTACTTGGTTGATGCATACAACTAGTCTTGCTTTTCGACATCCAGATCTACTTCACACTGTTGGGGCAGATTGTATTCCTAACATTCCTGAAGAATGTGGTGCTTCTCATGTTGTACATCTGCTTTATCTGCTTTTGGAATCTTGGAATGGTTTTTGAAGCATATGTAGACTCCTTTTCTGTCCTGTAGCTATTCATCTTTGGTTGTTTTGCCTTTAGACCATACTGATTTTCTTTGAGCATTGGTTCGTCCTTCTTGGTGATTGTCCTTTGAGTACATGACTTGGGAATCCATATTTGTGTTCGGGCCAGCTGAGCAGCTATCACCTTCTTCGGAATCCATACTTTAGTAGTTCTTTGTGGAACAGAATATCCACAGCGATTTACATACTAGTTCTGTGGGTTCTTCTGCTGTAGCAAGTAGTTCTTCTGTTGAAGATATGCATCCGTTTGATCCTTCGTTATCCAGGCTTGTCGAGTGTAAGGAATGGGGTATGTTCTAATAGGTGCCGACTTGTGATTGCCCGGAGAACTAGTCTCGGTCACCTCTAGGATACTCTCTTTCATGTTGTTCAATGGTAGGTCCTGCTCTTATTCGTGCTTTGTATGCCTGAATCCACATGGCTAATTCTTCAGGCATGGGATCTGCTAAAACTGATCCTACCTCTTCTTTTTTTGACTTTCCTTTCAGATTTTCTTCTTCCTCTTCTTGTTTCTCTTTTAGATTTTGTTTGCTCTTCCCAATTTCCTTATTTTGTAGCAATTTCTTTTCCTTTATCCTATCTCTACGGTTCTTCCATCTTTGTGTTCATTTGCTTACAACACTTTTCTCAGGCTCTTCCGAGTCTTCAACTACTTGAGGTGTAGGTGTGTTCACCTCTCTATAGCTTTGATTATGTTCTTCAGTTTTTTCCGGGGTCTCTCTAGCTTTAGCTCTAGTTATTGCTTTCAATGGTACAGTGTACTCCTTATCGCTTCCTGATGATTCTATCACTTCTATCACATTAATCTGCACATTAGAGTTAACTTTGTTGGGGTTCTTGGGGCAATCTCTGAAAAGGTGTTCTTTACCACAATCACTACAGTATCCTTCCCAGACTCGCTGTGGTGGTGGTGGGTTTGGTAGTGTACATTCTCCGATATAATGATCACCTCCACATCTATAACATGGTCCCCTAGGTACATGCTGTCTATTCATGGGTCGGGGGGGTATGGGTGCGCTAGAGGCTGTGTACATCAATGACACATAATCCTACTCATATCCGTAGGAACTATCCGGTGCTTCCATGCCATATGCATATGGTTCGTACATTTGTCCATATTCTATCATAGAGCTCTCATAATTGGGATAGTTTCCTTGACTATGGTCATAAGATGAGTCATATGGTTCATTGCTAGGCAATGGTGTGGTTGGGACTATTGCTCTCTCTAGGTTTTCTTCAGGTTGAGCCATTTTCACTGGGACAACATTCTGAGGATGGGGCGGTTGTTGCCCTAACACCGGTTGTGGTTGAGTGTAACTTTGATAGGCATATGGTTATGGTACAGGTGCCTTCTGCTGATATGTGGGATATCTAAAGGCTTCACCTCCTTGATCTCTCTGAGAGTATCCGTAAGGTCTCATGAGCGGTTGTGTTGGTCTTGCTTGCCTATTGTAAGGACAATTCTCGGTGCTGTGATTTGTGTATTTTTGTTCTATGTTGCAATATTGTAAAGGTCCTGGAACGGGTGGTCTATTGTAAGCATAGGTAGGTTGTGGGACTATTCCCCTAGTGCACAAATGAGATGGATGATCTCCTCCACAATGCATACATCTTCTAAGCATGGGCACTCTCATTGGGTTGTTGGGGTAGTTCCTCTGTCCTTGAACGTTCAACTTCTTTGCGACTAAGTCAGCTATTTCCTCTACATTGTTCTTAGGGTTTGATGTGCTGCTGGCTGAATCTTCACTTTTGATACTACCTTGAGGTATTTTTAGATCCTCTGCTAGATTGTCTTCTAGCTTGATACATTCCTTCATACACTCTTGCAAAGTTTGAACTCTTTTCACATATACCAAAGATCTTAATGATCCATTCAATAATCCTTCCAAAAATAATGACACCATTTTGTTTTGAGTAGGTCTCTCTTCGACTAGGCATCTATCCACATACTGTTTGAATCTTCTTGCTGCCAATCTCACTGATTCTGTAGGAGCTTGCTTAAAATTATGGATCAATGATGACGAGTTGTTTTTAATTCCAAACTTAGTGAATTCTTCAATCATTTCTTGATAAACTTGTTCCATGTTTTGAAAATTATTAGGATCTAATGGCTAGAACCAAGCTAAAGTTGTGTCCGTCAAAGTTAAACCAAAAGATTCATATTGAATCAAGAAATCTTCCACTTGTTCGGCTCTGATTACTTGCTTAAATTCAGCTATATGATTGTAAGGTTCACTAGAACCATCATAGTGGTTTCTCATGCATTTGGCAACTTGAAGGCCTTAATCTTCTTCCTACTTCGGGTGGTCTAGGCATCACAGGGAAAACGGGTCTTCCAATGGGTATACCAGGTCCTCTTGCATTCCCTGGGTCCACAGGTGGTTGAGGCCGATAGTGGGGGTTATTTGTAGGCATAGCAAATTGTACGTGTGGTCTGACCGGAATGTGTGTTTGTTGTGTTTGTCTTGACTGTTGGAATGAATTATTTTGAGAGGTTCCATGTGGGTTTTGTGAAGTAGTGGCTTGATCCCTCAGGGAAAACACTAGAATGTTCTGATATTTCAACCCGGCTCTTTCTAACTCTGTTAGGGGCCAATACCTTCTCTGGTTTTTGTCCAGATATGTGATGATGGTGGGGAAGTCAGGATCTTGTACTCATAGACAGTAACTGGATTAGGGGCTGCTTCCCATATTGAAGAGTGGGCTCTAAGGAGATGCTCCATTCCATTGATCAAATACACATCCATTAAGGAGTCATCTTGGGGAACCAAGTCTCCTCTCCAAACCCTAACAACGGTAGATCTCCCTCTAGGTGTGGTCACTTGCTCTTCATTCTTGTCTTCACAAGTTCATTGATATTTTCAGGATGTTTTGTAACAACATACTGGATATCCCTTTTATCCATATAAAATCCTCTTGCATACTTAACTGCTGGCCTAGGCACTATGTAAGCATCTGAAGCTTTCTTCAGTCTGGCCACTGATCGGTTTAGTCCATCTAGGTATATGGGTATCTCATGTTGATTGGTGGTCACATATTCTAAAGATGTCCGATATTCTCGCTCAATAATTGACATCATGCCAATCATTGGTACAGTGTTTTGCATATCCTCTGAAGCCATAGGAATTTCTTCTTCTGACTCACTAGAGGTTTCAGAATAATGTGAACGGCTACTTGGTTCGGCTACACTTCCTACAGAAGAGATCATACTTCTTCGGCTTCCTAGGGTTCTCCCGGACCTAAGGTTCATTCACTTTAAAATTCTGATTACCCTTGCCAACCTCCTGCTTCTAGAGTTCTTCACTAAGGGTCAGACTTCTAGAAAATTTGATTGGGAAAGGACTGACTATGAAACCTCAGGTCACGATACTTGACCCCAAAAAAGTTCATGATAGTGGATACTTGATGAACACGATACTCGACCTTTGAGTCAGACGATACACGATATCTACCCGAGACAATATACGACACTTGGATAAAGACGATACTCGATACTTGAAGAAACACGATACTCGATACACGATACTTGACAAGTATCGCGATCAGGATCTTGCAATACACGATACACGATACTTACAACACACGATACACGATACTTGAATACACACGATACACGATACTTGTGAGGTATCGCGATCAGGGATCACACGATACTCGATACTTGGGAAGTATCACGATCAGGATCTTGCAATACACGATACATGATACTTGCAACACACGATACACGATACTTGAATACACACGATACACGATACTTGCAAGGTATCGCGATCAGGGATCACACGATACTCGATAGTTGGGAAGTATCGCGATCAGGGATCACACGATACTCGATACTTGGGAAGTATCGCGATCAGGGATCACACGATACTCAATACTTGGGAAGTATCGCGATTAGAGATCACACGATACTCGATACTTGGGAAGTATCGTGATACTCAACCACAGGAGATCACGATACTTGTCAGGTATCGCGATACTCGACCGCGGGAGAACACGATACTTGACACTTTTCAGTTTTTTGCCAGTGTTTTTTTTTATTTTGGGTTCATACACATGTTCTCAGAGTACATTTACCCTCCCCTCTTAGCCTGAATCAGAAGAATACTTCTTCTCTACCCCGGTGTGGCCTTCACGATACTTCACACAGATCATTTTTTCTGAAATGCTTAATTTATGTAATAAGGATGAGAGAATGATATATGTACTTACCTTAGGTACTCTCCCTCAACCCTTTAACCACACTGACTTGCTCTGCGCAGCTCAAACAGCCCGGAATTCGCTCATGATACTCGACAGCTGCCCCTCTCACGATACTTGTTCAAGAGACAAGTGACTTACAAAATGACATTTTTTGGCTTTTATACTTTTGAATTTTCCTACTCACTAAAAAAAACAACAAGACAAAGACTGAAAGCTACTCTAATTACTTACCCTACTCCCTTACTCCTCCTACTCTACTCACTCCACTCACTTCCCTAGACTAATAACTCACTACACACACTTCAAGAGTGAGAAGTAGTAAGTGCGGATGAATGTGACTTACCAAAGAAGAGAAAATCACTACTCCTCCTCTCGCTTCAATGCAAAAAGCTACTTACCATCACACGAATGCCTCGGTTTGATTCGACACTCCCCGGCAACGGCGCCAAAAAACGTGTGTACCTAAGAACCAACTTAGGGACTCATGGAGAAAGAGACTATACCTCAATCCCCCTCAAGTGCATATAGTGGGGATTCATGCTTTAATTATCAATCCGATGAGTATCAAAACCTAGCCGAGTGTATGAAGACATGCATTCAAATGACGATCTATGCGAATGAGTTACTCAAAGAGTGCAAACAAGGCAAAGACTAAACCAAACAAGGTTCAACTGTCAGTCATGGTGTCGCGATGTTTGGAACAGCTGCCAACAATAAATTGAGCTTTTCTCCCAGCTCCGAACTCCAAATATAGCGAATAGCATATGCGTTTTGAAGCTCTCGAGAAGACGCATCCAATGGTGTACTTTCACTCAATTCTGACGCTTTTACTTCAAATTATGAGCAAAATACTAAGTCGTGGGAATGACCTTCCTACACTTCACACACACCTCAACCACAGAAAACAAACACTTTCATGGATAGACAACACTTCATAACACTCTTTTCAAGCAACACACGTGCACACAAGCTCACAAAGAAGATGATACAGAGAGGAGAAGACACAAATTCGAATTTCTGTGCTCTTGATTCTCACAATGGCAAAAAGTCTTTACAAAGAGTCACAAATTGACTTATATACATGTGCCCTAAAAATGGTCCTTTCATACAAGAGACCGGCACTTTATTCACTAAAAGACTAATTTCTTACTAATTTACATGGATAAACTACTAATCTTCTGTGGGGATGCATCTAGAGGACTCCTCTAGTGCATTTACATCGGAAAATATATTACAAGAATGGTTATAATACAAAAATTGGGTGTCCAAATCGGAAAAATTTTGGGGCCCTTGTTTTTCTCTACCTTGTGTTCTCTTTGCTCTGCAACAATTGGCCACATCAACATTCAAAGGATGAAGGAGATGCAGCAAAAGAGGCTAGTAGAAGGTCTACCAAGTTTTCAAGTTCAAGGAATGAAGAACTTATGTGAAGCTTGTCAGATGGGTAAGCAATCAAGACTTCCCTTCAAGAAGAGTGGATACATCAGTCAACATCCACTTGAATTGGTTCACACAGATGTATGGGGACCAACCAAGGAGCCATCCCTAGGAGGGAATATGTATTTTGTGACTTTTATAGATGGTTGTACTCGCATGGTTTGGATCTATTTATACTCCCTTTGCTATCGGTGCTTTGAGCACACATGATTAATCTATTGAGAATTCTTAGTCTCTGTCTCTATCATTTCCATGTTTATGGTTATGTTCTATCTATTTCTAATACGATTGCAATTACTATGAAGTATGTCATTGTGAGCTTGTTCAATCAATGTAGTTTACTAGAATTAAGAAAATTTGTGTATTATAAGTGCAGAAGTAAATCATTTTAGTCTATGTGTCTATGAGGAAGAAATGTATAAGTACTTCTAATTCATAGTAGTCAATGAATCACTTGCATTAGGAAAATAGAAGAAACCATTTGTCTGGTTCATTCTGAGGGAAAGCTAAGGAACTCAAATCATTTTTTCTTCCTCTTGCCAAGAATCATTTAAGTTAACCTTTGAGTGGTAATCTAGTTGTCACAATTCTCGATATGTAGTATAGAATCACCGAGCAGAGGTTAACACTACCGATTGCATTGGAGACTGGTGGCGAGACTCAACACTTGGAACAATAGTATCTGATGAATGTGTATTTTGTATTCATGTGAAACATATCCATGCTATAAGACTAACAAGCATTGGTTAACTACAAGGAGTCATTTAGGAACTCCAAAAGTAGTTCAAGATTGAATACCATAGGAACAAACCACTCTCACTTTTTATCCAGAACCGCAACCACAATCTAGAAGAAATATCGAAGATTGATCTGGTGTTGTTCGGTGATCTTGATAGAGACGCATTACTCCAAAGATTTAGAAAGAAGAAAACTCCTATCCAAATGTTTTACTTCTTGCAAAATAATAAACAGACATCACAATAAACAACTCAAGATTATGCCACAACCTTTAAAACCAATTTATGAGAGATTCCAACAAATAATTCTCTTTTGATGGATGTAATTACATAACGGTTCGTTAATGGGTTAACCCCTTAGTTATGACGGATCATGATTATCAGATGCATTAAAGATGTGACTTTGGATGCAGTGGTGGACATGGGCCTATAGCTAGGGCACAAAGTCTAAGGATTTGCCAAAGGTTTAGAATGGTTGCCCACAAAACCAGCTAAAATAGAGTATGATGAATTGATGAAGCAATTTTTATGTACAAAGTGTCGAAATGTTGGGTAGAACACTCTAAACTTGTCCATATAATGCCAAAAATTTAGCGAGAATGGCACTAAATGTTGTAATTCAAGATCCGCTAGAACCATCAATGATTTATGCCTCACCCCATCAAAGTGACAATCCAAGGTGTCCCCAAGCATCTAAATGTGGTTTTTTGGGAATCCACATAAATTGACTTTGAAGTCTAAATAGTGTAGCTTAAATCAGGCATTGTAATTGTGAGATGTATCAACTTCCCATAATTTTTCTATACATAGTACCATTTTCAATGCTTCACTTGATGTATTATCCAACTTCAAATTATGATCTAATGGCATAGAAATTGGCTTACAATTAGCCATATTATTCTTGCAACATACTCAAGGCATATTGCTTTTGGGACAACCATATACTTGTTTCTATATATATAAACTCAATGCCCAAAAAATAGCACAACACACCAAGATCTTTCATGTCGAATTCTTGCATAAGGAGTTTCTTGACCTCTTTAATGTTTTGCTCATTATCACCACCTACAATCAAGTCATCAACATAAATAGCCACAATTATGCTGCCATCATCACCCTTCCTTGCATATAATGAGTGATCTACATCACACATAGAAAATCCAATAGAGGTTAAATAATCTGCAATCCTTGGATGCCAAGCATGAGGGGCTTGTTTAAGAACATACAAAGCATTTTTCAACCTACAAACAAATTTAGGATGCTTTGAATCCTCATATTGTGACTGGTCCATGTATACTTGTTCTTGCAACTCACCATGTAATAAAGTATTCTTTACATCCATTTGATGCAAAATCTATCCCTTTGTTGTAGCAAATGCAATAAATGCTCTAACAGTATCCACTTTAGCTACAAGGTTGAATGTTTCCTCGTAATCAAGGCCATATGTTTGTGCATATCCTTTTGTTACCAATTGTGCTTTATACTTGCTTATGTTACCATTAGCATTATGCTTTACCTTGTAAACCCACTTGAAGCCTATGGGTTTTTTTCCTTGCAGTAATAGAACTAGCTTTCATGTTTCAATTCCATAGAATGCAACCATCTCCTCATCCATAAATTTCTCCCAATATATATTTCCACTTGCATCTTCAAAACAAGAAGGTTCAACATGTTGTATTACCTTAGTCATGTAGGCAGAATGAAGACCATGTAGCTATCATATGTTAATCATTGCATTGAATTCTACATCCTCCCAAATCTTCTATGTCTTGGGTCACATCTTCTTGTTGTATCATCTACATATGCCTTTCTTACTCTTAGAGTCTTCACAGAGGGCAATCCAAGTTCCTCATCAAGCAGAAACATCAATGACTTTCCATCAATGACTTTTAAGACCTGTGGATGTTTTATTACTAGCAGAAACATCTTTTGTACCTTCTTGGACATAGTTGATGAATTTATTGGTTTGAAATTTCCACACAATCTTCCACTCCATGGGTTTGAGTTGGAGCTATTATTATGTGACATATGGGGTCCACTCAAAACTATAGATTTTGCATTTTTTCAACATTTCCTTTATCATTTGATGCAAGAATAAATCCTTCTTTGGCATCAACATAGAAGCTTGACATTTCATCAAGCACCACATTTGTGCTTACTATCAGCTTTTGTGTGTGTGGGTTGTAACATTTATATCCCTTTTGCTCGAGGGAATACCCAATGAAGACTTATTTTTATGCCTTTGGATCAAAGTTCATCCTCAACTCATCTAGAACATGTAGATATGCAATACAAATACTTTCATATGCAACAAGTTTGGATTTTTACCTATAAAATTCGCTTTAGGTGTAACTCGATGTACAACAGTAGTCGGAGTTCTATTCATGATGTATACAACAGTGTGAACAACTTCTTCCTGATAACAATGAGGCATATTTTTCTCAACCATCAAGGCTCTTTCTATTTTTGCAATATGTTTATTTGTATCCTCTCTATGTGGAGATGAAGGTCTTGGGTCCATTTTTAGGGAAGTATAAGCTCTTTTCTTTCATGCTATTTGACAATTTGAAGGAAAAGTGTAGAGGTTCACAAGGATATGTACAAGCATACATGCATATATGGAAAACAAATGCTTATCCTAGAAGATGATTTTTGCATAAAAAAATCTTGAAATGCATTTATTGAAAAGAAAACTCATCTTATGGATTGAAAAAATCCACTTGCAGAGGTAGTGTAGAAGCTAGAAGTGATTAGCAACCACCCTTCTTATGTTCCCAAATCAAAATTGATCGTCCTCATGCCACAAAAAGCTTCCTATGATGCTCCTTGACTATGGAAAACCAACTTCAAAGCTCTTTACAAAAGGTTTTTCTTTGGATAGCTCTCAAAGCAAGGATTCCAAGGAACTTTGAATCACTGCATTTTGATATCATGTGTGAGAGTTATGCCCATTCTAGGTGCTACCAATGAACTCCCTAGGGAGAGTGTGTGAAGCAATAGGCTCCTTTCTCCTCCTTTGGAATTCCATGCAGAGGAACAAGAGGCTAGATGGGAGTGCACACTCATTTTTTGAGGGGATAAATAGCCCGTGAATTCCTTATTTCTTACAACGCAAGGGAGGAAGAAGGGAAAAACTCATCACCTATTCATGGGTGCATATGGGTGGTGAGTCGGGTGCTATAGAACTATCCATGCACATATGCATGTAGGCTATTGGCAGGTTGTTCATGTTCGAGCTCCTCTAAGGGGGAGGTCTAATCCATCTTTTTGGAGAAGCCTCTGATGGTCGATGCCCTCGCACAAAGCAATCAACTCAACACGAAAATGGTGAATGGAAGCTCTTTGAAAAATTTCATGTGAAAAAAAGAACTTCAAACTTGCTCTAGACACCAAATGCGAGTCTAAGTACCCACTTACTAAAACTTTCAAATGAAGACTCTAAAAGGACCTTGAATGATTGTGTGTGCAAATCACCTCCCATCCTTTAGATCCTTTTGCACCCAAAATAGTGAATGCTTTGGCCATCATGCACACTCATTCCCATTACCCCTTAGGTACCTTAGGATATCCCCTGAGCTAGGGACCTTGGATAACCTTATCCCTTGTTCCACACACATACAGAGGTATCTATAGACCAATGCTTGACACCATTCCAATGTCTTGTGACATTAAAAGCATCAATGATGCATATTCAAGTCCCTTTGCATGCTTTCTATTGAAAACTCCTACATTCAATTTGCTTTTGCACATGTCATATTTAATAGAACATTAATAACATGAGAAAAGGGTAGAATTACAAGAGAGGAAATGAGTCTTTAGACTTATCTAACAACAAAGTTTTAGAACACATGAAAAGAAGAAACAAGGCAAGATGATAACAAACAAGAAGTCAGGATGTAGATAAGGCTCAAAAAAGAACAAGAAGATTCAGAAGTAGCACTTGTATCACACAAATGCTACTTAAAATGATCAATAAATAGCATCGAGCATGTTCCTATGCTTACTAAGGGCAAGGGTGGGAGGGTGGGAAAATGGGCAAATAAGGGAGACAAAATGCTCTATGAGCATGTAGTCGATAGTGAAAAAAGCTTCTCTCAACAAGGAGGAAGCAACACGACCAAAATAATGCACAACAATCACCAAAAACAACCACTAAATGAACCACCAAGACCTCCACCTAGTGCTTAGATACCATGTTAGTGGGTGCACACACAAAAGCAAAATGAAAAGAAGAGTGTACTCATAAAATGAAAGAGTGTGAGAGACTTAGAGTAGACCAAGAAATGGGTAAACTCATATGGATTAGAAATGATCTTGCCAAGAGCATGAAGTAGGCTCTACAAGCTTCTAACCATGTACAAAGTGGGGGAGAGGCCCTCCTTATATAGAGTTGGAGGAGGCTCTCCAAAGTACATCATATGTGGGACAATTCCCCTTGAAGGTGAATGAATGCAATGGTAGAATCAAATGGAAAGTTACCCAAATACAATGAGATATGACTAAAATAATATGAAATGGAGTTTCTCTTAGACACAAAATGGAGATGCACTCATAAGGATAAAAATAAAAATGAAGTAGATTAACTCATGTCTCCCTTGGGATAAAACAATCCAAGTAGATGAACTCATGCCTCAAATGTGACATCTCAAAAGACACATGCAAATTAGCCTTAAATTTATAAATATACTCCTTGCAAAGCTTTCTTGTGATCTCTTTAATCCCTATGACATCATTCCCTATTATGATGAGGTCATCAACATATATCCGAATATAGATCTCTCTATTTTCTTCCTTCTTCACATACAATCAAGGATTTGCACTACTTGGAATGTATCCACACTTAGTTAGATACTCTACCAATGTTTGATTCCACGTTCATGGTGCTTGCTTCAAGCTATAAAGTGCCTTCTTCAATCTACAAACAAAATTTGGATGGTTTTCATCTTCAAATCCAATCGATTGACTCATGTATACCAACTCTTGTAGTCCTTTGCTGAGATTGCCCTGACGGTCCTAGAGTGTTCACATACATCACTACCTAAATATATCAATAGCTCACTTGTCCTATTGAGAAGCATATTGCTAATTATAAGGCTGATTTGCATGCCTCATTTGAGATGTCAGATTTGGGGCACTTGCATCATTATTTGGGCATTCAGCTCATACACGTTGATGGTGGAATAACTTTGTGTCAAACAAAATATATTGACACATTATTGCAACATTTTGGTCTTGAAGACTGTAACCTATTGCCACTCCTATGGAGACATGTTTATGGTTGAGTCTTCATGATGCTGGAAATGCAGTTGATGTTGTTCTCTATCAATAGGTTGTTGTATGCTTGATTTACTTATGCATTACTCAGTGAGATATTCAGTTTGTTGTCTCACATATGAGCAGGTTTATGAATTGTCCAAGTGTCAAGCATTGGCAAGCTGTTAAGCGCATCTTTCGCTGCTTGAGTGGCACCTAGCTACTTGGATTGTTTTATCCCAAGGGGGGGATCACTATGGTTAGATACTTTGATTGGGCTAGTTGCTATGACACTCGTGTGTCCACTAGTGGCTTTTTCTTCATGCTTGGTAGCTCATGTATATCTTGGTTGAGCAAGAAGCAGCCTACTATGGCCACTTCCAGTTGTTGGGCTGAGTATAGGGAAGCTTTCAGAGTGACTCTTGGGTGTGTGTGGCTGACTCCTTATGATTGATTTGGATGTTGGTCAGTCTTCTTCCACCACCATCTTCAATGACAGTTAGAGTGCATTGGTAGTTGCGAGAAACCCTGTGTTCCATGCTCACACTAAGCACATTGAGGTGCACTATCATTATGTCAGGGAGAGCTTCTTTGCTGGAGAGATCACTTTGGCATATGTGCCCACACAAGAGAAACATTGGAAATCTTTTAACAAAGGCTCTGCCTAGGGAGAAGTTTGAAGCTTTCCACAAAGCTTTGGGCTTACTTCCTTTTTTAAATTGATTCCACATAGCTTAGCACTTCCTTATACATGAGTACCAACTCTTTGTTCATTGTGTCACTCCTAGGGGGGATTTGTTGATATATTTATGTAGTTATGTATGTGACACACAATAAGACTGTCGGGGTACTTCTTTCCTCCATTAGGAGGTTTTGCCCTCGGCTTGTATATATGCCTATAACCCTAACGGGTCACTTATCTTTGTACATTCTCTTGGTAATACATTCAGTATTGTGTGTTGTGCTTGTTGATATAGGTAGTGATGTGCGTGCATACTCTAGGACCGTCGGGACACTTTTTTCCCTCTTTAGGAGGTTTTTGCCCCCATCTTGTATATACGCATATTGCCCTAATGGGCTACTTATCTTTGTACATTCTAGTGGTAATACATTCGGCATTGTGTGCTGAGCTTCTTCTTCTTCCTTGTGCTATTCATGTGCTTCCATAGACATCTAACTCCAACAATCAGTATCAAAGAAAGTCGCCGCTTCATCTAGGGCATCGTTGACACCTCTCTGGTTGCAGTCTCAGAATTGCACAAAATTTGGTAAGCATACTCAAGGTGTTTCAGAGATAAAAAAAACTTTGCTTTCTGGTGTCGAAATCGTGATATGACTTTGTTTTCACCTCTGAATGCACTATCACAGCGCTTCTGTAGGCTATTTTGTCTTTTGTTGCCAAAGGTATATACCAGTTTCGGTTCGCCAGTATAAGCATCTTGAAGTCTACTACAGGTTTAGTAGAATTCATCTGGGGTAATTCTCTTTAACTTTTTGAGATAAAGTCAATTTTCTACATCAAGGTATTTTAGTCACCGGCCATGGCTGAAAGCAGTGATGTATTCCGTATGTTGGCTGTTGAGGATAAGTTGGATGGTACCAACTACCTATTATGGGCTTATATGATGCATCATGTATTGGTCGCAAAGGGACTATGAAACTTTGTGCAGGGTGTTCAAAGATGTCCTATTACACCTGCAAATACAAGTATTGCAAATACAGGTGCTAGAGCTGATAGAGATGGTGTCGAAGATGATGATATGCTTTAGATTCCTGTTTGTGCTTCTATTTTTGTTGCACCTACTATAGAGCAAATTCGTTGGTGGGCTACTTAGAAATTGTAGCTTGTACATAGTGATGTCTGTGGTCCTATGCAGACACCTTCTTTTGGGAATTATCTTTACTTCATGACTTTCATCGATGATTTTTCCAGGCATGCATGGGTATATCCATTAACGGCTAAGCCCGAAGTGTTTATGTGCTTCAAACAGTTTTTGGTTTTGGCTGAAAGTCTATCAGCATGTAAAATGGGCCCCCTTTGTTCTGATCGAGGGGGGGAATATATGTCTTCTGGCTTTAATGCATTTCTGGCTGAATGTGGGATAAAACATCAGTGTACAGTTCCGTATACACCTCAACAGAATGGAGTTGCTGAATGAAAGAACAGGTCACTCATGGAGATGGCGAGGTGTATGGTCAAGAGTCAGACTTTACCACATAGTTTATGGCTTGGAGGCTATTATGTGTGCATCATATGTACTAAACAGGTGTCCCACTAAAGCACTGCAATCTATCACACCATATGAGGCTTAGCATGGTCACAAGCCATCTCTTGATCATCTGTGTGTTTTTGGTTGTCTGGAATATGCATTAGTGCCTGAACAACATCACAAAAAATTGGATGATAAAGCAATAGAATGTATTTTTGTTGTGTACAATTTTGAAAGTAAAGGCTATAGTCTGTATCATCCACAGACTAAATGCATTTTGGTTAGTCGTGATGCTGTTTTTGTTGAAGATGCTATTCAACCATTGCTTTCATGTACTAAGGAGACATCTCTTAGCTCCAAAGACATGTATGATACTTTGTTGCCTCTTTTTACAGGTGGATAGTCTAGTGCTTCTCCTAATGAGGCAACTTCTTAGCCTTTGAAGGTTTCATGTGATGATGCAGATCATTGCATTTTTTATGCAGATTTACATGATGCACTTGTTGATGAGAGAGCTGATATTGAGTAGGCAAAAACTATGCCAAAATGGTTGGTGCAAACCTCTATCATATCATACTCGGTCAGGCTCTCATAGTGCCTCATTTGCATGAGAATGCTATGCTATGGCTACCTCTAGTCTCTATGATGAGACTGAACCTGTTTCGTTTGATGAAGCATAAAATTTTGAACATTGAATGGCTACAATGCAATCTCAATATGATGCTATCATGAAAAATGGTACTTGGTCTTTATGTGAAATGCCTCCTGGTAAGAAGGCCATTGGCACTAAGTGGGTATACAAGCTGAAGCGTAAACCTGATGGAACAGTTGATAGGTATAAAGCTAGGCTTGTTGCAAAGGGTTATGCGCAGGAAAGAGGCATTGATTTTGAAGAAACATTTGCTCCTACTTACCAAATGATTACTGTTCGCAGCATTTGTGCACTTGTAGCTCATCATGGTTGAAATGTACATGAGTTGGACATTAAAACAACATTTCTGAATGGTGACTTGCATGAAAAAGTGTATGTTTTCCAGCCCCATGGATTTGTGGAGAACGGGCATGAAAACTAGATGTGGAGGTTAAAGAAGGCATTATATGGTTTAAAGCAAGCACCACATGCTTGGTATGAAAAGATACATGCCTATCTGATTGCACATGGTTTTGAGAACAGTCCAATTGAAAGCACCTTATATGTTAAGCATGTTTATGATGTGCTTCTGATCATTGTGGTGTATGTTGATGACATGCTGCTCACTGGTCCTCATGACATGCATTTTGCTTATTTTAAGGTTGATTTGCATGCCTCATTTGAGATGTTTGATTTGGGCCATTTGCATCGCTATTTGGGCATTCAATTTATGCAAGTTGATGGTGGAATGGCTTTGTGTCAAACGAAATATATTGACACATTATTGTAGCATTTTGGCCTTGAAGACTGTAAGCCTATTGCCACTCCTATGGAGATAGGTTTACGATTGAGTCTTCATGATGATGGAGATGCATTTGATGTTGTTCTCTATCAACAGGCTATTGGATGCTTGATTTACTTATGCATTACTCGGCCAGATATTTAGTTTTGTGTCTCATAGATGAGCAGGTTTATGCATTGCCCCAGTGTCAAGCATTGGTAGGCAGTTAAGTGCATCTTTCGCTACTTGAGTGGTACCCAACTACTTGGATTGTTTTATCCCAAGGGGGGATCACTATCACCATATTTGTGTGCTTTTTCTGACAGTGATTGGGCTGGTTGCTATGACACTCGTGTGTCTACCAGTGGCTTTTGCTTCATGCTTGGTAGCTCATGTATATCTTGGTTGAGCAAGAAGCGGCCTACTGTGGCCACTTCCAGTTGTGAGGCTTAGAACAGGGTAGCTTTCACAGTGATTGTTGAGTGTGTGTGGCTCAGATGCCTTATGGTTGATTTGGGTGTTGGTCAGTCTTCTACCACCACCATCTTCACTGACAGTGAGAGTGCATTGGCAATTGCGAGGAACCCTGTGTTCCATGCTTGCACTAAGCACATTGATGTGCATTATCATTATGTCAAGGAGAGGTTCTCTACTGGGGAGATTAGCTTGGCATATGTGCCCACGCAAGAGAACATTGCAGACCTTTTTACGAAGGCTTTGCCTATATATATTAGTATAGATTCGGGACATATATGAGAGAAGAGATATAGACCAAATATAGATGAGTAGAAGAAGAAAATGTATGATGAATGTATGAGTCATCAATCGGATGTTTTCCATGAGAATAGAAGAAAACTTCTGAAATTTGTGTCTCAAGCTTTTCTTGATTTCTCCTTGTATGCTAGATCATTTCAGAAATCCTTTTGTAGATATCTAAGTCTATAGTTAATGCATCTATGGTCACGATTTGAGATTCTAATTGTAATTAGCTTGAGAGAATTAAAGGCAAGAACATTTACATGTGTAAATGTGAAGAAGTGAACGCAAGAACAAGCGCAATCTCAAAATCAATGTTTTGATCAGGTCTCCCTCCATAGTGTAAATTTTTTATCAAATAAGCACTCATTCTTTACTTGAGAGGTAAGCTACTTGTGGCTAAAAGCATTTGAATAAACGGGGTCTAGTTTGGGAGAACCATGCATAAGAAGTTGCGAGTGTCAAAGTCGACTACACAAAAGAATAGTTTCAAACATAGGTAGATTGTTTGGTGGAAATCTCAAGATCTACTGATTCTTTTGAAGAGATTTAACTTGGAGAAGGTGTGAAAACTTTAGGAGACACCCGTGTATAATTTTTCATTGAGAAGTTTACACATTTGGTCATTCAATGAGTGAATTAAGTGCAACAGATTTTTTTGTGTAAAGAATTTCTTCACAGTTAACTCAAGTCTTGATAATTTAGCAATAGATTTCTGAAATTGGTTATGTTTATGGTTGTTGTTGATATAGAGGTGCTCTAACATCAAGGATAACTTATTCTTTTGGAGATTAATAATCTCCATCAATACTATTCATAGGTGTAGAATGCTTGCTAATCACAAGGAAAAGAAGAAGGAATCTGGCATGTCTATTGCTTAAAATTTTTCAAATGCAAAGAATGATGAATCCAACATGGCTTAAGGTTTTTGTGCATGTGTTGTTACATGTCATTATGATGCATCATTGCATTGTAAATGTATGGTTGTGAGTGAGGCTGATTTGTATTGCTTCTTTGATAGTGGTGCTTCAAAGCACATAACTTCATGCAAAAGTCTTTTTGCATCTTTGAAAGATGCACCCAAAGGAGCACATGTGGTGTGTGCAAACAATGCCTCTTATCCTAACATTGGAGTAGGAAAATTTGAGCTTATCATTATGAATGGAGGTCTTGTTCTCTTGAAAAATGCATTCGTTGTACCCGATATCAAGAAGAACTTAATTTCAATTCCTTTTATTGCCAAAGCTAGATTTCATGTACACTTTGTTGATGATAAGTGTATGGTTCATGATTTCAAAAATGGTGATATTATCATGATGTCTGATGCATTATGCAAAGGTTTGTATCACTTGGGTACATACAAGAGGGCTGCCTCAAATGCCTTGGTTGCTCATACTTGAAGGGCTTTGGTGTGCAGAACGAGAGGAGGAAGGAGGAGACGGAGCGAGAGAGAAGAGAGGAGAGACGCGCGGACATGCGTGGGAGCCTCAAAACCCACATAATGATCTCTCTTGAGGCAATGCTCTATATATGATGTATATATATGAATATGGGGGTAAGGTCACATGACCTTTACATCCCCAACAATCTCCCACTTAAGGGTCAATGTGACCATAAGTCGAAAAATATACAAAGAATGATGTAGGACTATACAATAATGTATAGGAAGAGTCCGGATCTCTACCCATACCAGATCAGCCTACACCAATTGCCTCGAACAAGGTGTATCTAAGCACCTCAAACTGCTCTAGACTCATATCAACAAGAGTCGAGCTCACATATGACTGATGCAAGAACTGATGAAGTTCCTGCAAAGCTCCCACTCGCTCTATGCCTGTGTCAATCATCGAACGACTGACAACTCCAAGTGCAAATGCTCCAATCGCAAGTGCAATATCTCGCCTCGAGCATAACAACTCGTACATCAGAATCCCGAATGCTGACGAAACATGTGCTATCTTGGCTAACCTAAGTATGTCAGCCACGCTTGTGTCCAAGGCATCCAAAGCACCATCATCAAGACCAACATGTCCTGACATATCTGTGTCAACATCTGGCATGAGCGAATCCAAGAATGACTGCATGATCGCTGACTCATCAACACCTAAATCAGTCATCCTCTCAACCAAAGATGTATCTAGCTGTGCATCCTGAGCTATGCTCTACCATACACTGTGTACCATGAGAGCAATCCTGCTCTACCACACCAAGTGTATGATCATGCTCTACATGAGCTAACTGCACAACATCAATACCAAGGTCAAAGTGATGATCTAACTCTAACTGAGTATCATCACAATGCTCTACATGAGCATCCATATCATGCTCTAAAGCATCCAACTGATCATCTGAAGTATGCTCCATAATAGCATCTATATGATCAGAATAATCATGCTCTCCATAAGCATCATGAGCATCCAAAACATGCTCTACATGTGCATCCATCTGAGCATCTGAATCCTGCCATACATGTGCATCATGAATGTCAATAGACCTATGTGTAGGTAGACAAAATGAGACATGATGAGTCTCACATCGCACATAAGGATGAACTCCCACTGAGACGAGACTGTCTCTCACATGGAGTACCTGTAGTGGATACATGTGCCCAATCCTGGCACCTCTGACAAGCATAAGCTGTCCCAACTGCAACTGAAAATGATACTCACCAAGGAATGCATAACATCTGCTCTCCTGTAACTGGCTAACTGAAATCAAGCTCATAGTGAATGAAGGTACGTAATGTATATGTCTGAGTATAAGTGATGCTCCACTAGGTAGCATAAGACATACATCTCCTGCACCCTCAATGTCATATGTCATACCATCAGGCAAGTGCACACATCCACGACTCTCACCTGAGAATCGACAAAACCACTCACGATGTGGAGTAACATGAAAACTGGCTAATGCATCAAGCAACCAAGCCATATGTGTGCTATCCAATGAACAAGATGAATCGTGAGATAAACCATAGGAGAAAGTGATATCACCATCACTGGCATAATCAACTACCATAAGATCTCCTGAAACCACTACCTGACCTGCATCACATGCATGTCTCTGACATCGTCGTCGCATCCGCCTGAAGCAATATCGTTGAATATGGCCCTCATGACCACAATGCCAACATCGAAGTCGTCGATATGATCTACGTCTCATGTGAGTCAATGGACTCGCATACATATCATGTAGTCTCTGTCATAATGCACTACTCATCTCCTCATACATCACAGACTCATATATAGAATCCACGAGCTATAATCGGATAGTGGAGCTGGCCAATGCATCCATATCCATCCATTCATGATCGGGCATGTCACTAGGCCTCTGTGCATCTCTATGCACATACATGTGTAACCCTGCATGAACCAATGTATGCCACATTTGGCTTTCCATCTCGAGAAGTCAGTACCATCGAATCGAGAAGACACCATGCTGGCAATCCAAGACTAGCAATGTAATAAGAGACTAGAACAATACTCTATCCTCAATAGGATCACACCTGCATATCCATATGCATAATGCATATCATAAATGTCTCGCTGGAGAAGAAACCATGTGAACCACCTGTCACATAACCATGCATCTAGCATGCACATAAAACCATGAGCATAAGCCTTCTCACCAAGTCTCCAAAGTGACCAAGTAGATGTGAAAGAATCCTGGGAAAATTTCGGTAGAGTATCCCCTGTAAACTGAGCAATCAAACAAGATAACCAATAGCAAAATAACAATGAGTAATCTGTCACCACCTGTCACTGATCTAATAAAAAAGATAATGGCAACTACATGTGCCAAAAAACTAATGGCAATACATGCCAATACAATGGCAATACAACTCCCACTCAAGAATAAATCCTGCAAGATGGTCCAACCTGTCACGAACAATGTGTGACCAAGTCCAAGTGAATGGAGATAATCAATGATCCAAAGCTATCACACAAGCTTCAAGATCCACTAGAGCTCCTTTCTAGCATAAAAGCCGATGAAATTTCGACAGCATCTCCTTTGTAAAATGGACTCTAGAACCAAAATAACCATGTGGGAATCACCATCCACATATGCCAAGAATCACACTGGCAAATACATACCAATCAATGACCAAATGCTAATAACGGTGACAAACAAATGTGGAACTGAGGCTCCAATCTGGATCATGTACCTGCAAAGATACAAGTACCAACCAAGATCCACAATCAACTCTCACAGAATTGTGTGCAACTCATAACTAAAAATCCATAACCAAGTGGCATAAGCAAGCTATAGACCACAATGCCACTATACATCCATGATCAAACTCATGATGACATAAACCTCAAAAAAGAGTATACCACAATGTCATCTTACATGCCAAACGCATGACAAGATCATGCTCTACTCTCATATGGAGGAGCTACCACAATGATCATACATGTATAATGCTTTGAAGCTCTGAAAATAAATGCTTGCACACCATAAATTCTCTCTCGAAGAAGTTCCAAAGCAAATTCAACCTCCAAGTGCAATTAGTGAAGATGTGCTGCTCTGTGTTTTGCTTTTTCAGAGGTGATAACCTTTGAATTTGAACTTTTGGTCTTCAGCAAACTTCAAGATCTGAGTCTTGACTACGTAACGAGATAAAGAACACCTCAATCAGAGGTGCGTAGCTCAAGATATGCTTAAGACAAGCACCTGCTGTCAATTTCACTATCACCTACAACATTGCTGCTCTGTATTTTGCAGTTTCGGAGACCTTGCACTGAGAATATGAATCTGAGTTCTTCTACAAACTTCTAGCTATCTTTCTAAGCTACGCACAACAAGTTGAATCATTGCATTCTGAGCTAGAGAACTCAAGTTATGATCCAGAAACTGACCTGCTATCCTATTGAATGTAGATTCGCTTTATACAACAGTCTGCGTTTTTCGAATTTTCGGCACTCTAAAAGTCCGAACCAGGTTCTGCGCCCTTCTGTGAAGTTGTAGCCGTCTATGTTAGCTATACACAAAACTTTAAAACTCATCAATCCGACCTTCCTAGCTTGAGTTATGTCCGAAATACGGAACTGCTGTTGAGAGATGCCGACCTCCACTTCTACTCCTTCTGACCTAAGCTTCCATTGAAGCTTCTTGCACACAAGCCTTCAGCATGCTCTGATACCAATGAAGGGCTTTGGTGTGCAGAACGAGAGGAGGAAGGAGGAGATGGAGCAAGAGAGAAGAGAGGAGAGACGCGCGGACATGCGTGGGAGCCTCGAAACCCACATAGTGATCTCTCTTGAGGCAATACTCTATATATGATGTATATATATGAATATGGGGGTAAGGTCACATGAAGGGCTTTGGTGTGCAGAACAAGAGGAGGAAGGAGGAGATGGAGGGAGAGAGAAGAGAGGAGAGGCGCGCGGACATGCGTGGGAGCCTCGAAACCCACATAATGATCTCTTTTGAGGCAATGCTCTTTATATGATGTATATATATGAATATGGGGGTAAGGTCACATGACCCTTACATCCCCAACAATACTTCCTCAATGGCTGAAATGGAGTTGAAGGACATGACTATTGGTTTGCCAACATTTGATTATATTGAAAAGCATGCATATGAAGGTTGCATTCTTGGAAAAATGCATTGTACTTCTTTTCCAAAAGGCATTCATACAAACACTACAAGAAAATTGAATCTTGTTCATAGTGATGTATGTGGTCCCATCAAGACTCCATCTTTTGGGAAACATGTACGTTTTGCTACCTTCATTGATGATGCTACTTGCAATACATGGTTGTATTCTATGAGAGCAAAGAACGAGTATTTTCTTGCTTCAAATCATTTTTATCTATGACTGAAAATTTCTTTGGAAACAAGCTTTTGACTCTTTGCACAGATCATGGTGGTGAATGTCACTTGAGATGCTTTTCTTCATGAAAGAGGAATTTCACACCAATGTATGGTGCAATATACTACTCAGCAAAATGGTGTTGCATAACATAAAAATAGAACACTCCTTGAAATGGAAGAATGTATGGTTAAAGGAAAGCACTTTTTGGACAAGTTTTGGATGGAAGTGGTCATGTATGCAAACTATGTGTTGAATCCTTGCATGACAAAAGCATTGAGAATCGACACTCCTTATGAGGCTTTGGAATTGAAACAAACCTATGGTTATTCATATGTGCATGTTTGGTTGTTTGGCATATGCTCTTGTGCCATCACAACAGTGTCACAAACTTGATGACAAGGTAAGGAAACTCTTGGTGACAATGTCACAAACTTGATTGAATGGGAGGCTGATTCAAAAAGGAAACAAAGTGGGTAAGATGTTCACCTTGAATGTGAAAATTCCTAAAATGAATGCAACCATGTTTGCAAAAGGTGCAGGTGCTATTGCTGACATAGAGTTTGGGACAAGCAAATTGGACATGCAAATTTATAAAGGCTGAGATTGATGCAAACAAACGAGCTCATGAATGGACTATGTGAAGCATGTCAATTTTGTAAACGATCAAGGGTATCATTTTTGCATGACAAGCATTTTAGTGAGAATGTGCTAGAGATAGTGCATACAATTGTTTGGGGTCCTGCAAAGACCACATCTATGGGAGGTTGTAGATTTTCTGTCACTTCCATTGATGACCATACTATAGGTATACCTCATCAAGGAGAAAAGTGAGGTGTTTAATCACTTTTAGAGTTTCAAGGCTATGGTGAAAAAGCAAACAAGAATTATATTCAAATATTAAGATTTGATAAAGGAGATGAATACATATCAAATTAATTCAGTAGTTTTCTAAAAATTCGTGAAATTTGAAGGCAATTTTCATGCAGGTACACACCAAATCAAAATGGCATTGGGGCCAAGCATCCTACAAACACTCTAGAGACCATGAATAATGGAATGTCACACTTAGAAAGCATGTTTAAGACTATCTTAGAGCATGTTCGTGGATCTAAGAAAGAGGAAGCTATGCCTAATATTGGGGTCCTAGGGATGTAGGTGGAAGCATTGGGTGAGTGCCACATTCCTGAAATCTTTAGTGAAGGTGTCCTAATTAGAGATGCTAGATGGAAGCTTAAGGATGTTAAGCTTCCTCATTACCATGGATCTTGTAATAAAGTAAGTTTATGATCTAGGGGTCCAACCGGTTCAGACAGATCTGAAATCGAACACTGTTTGGTCATCCGTGTGTATGACCAAAGATCTCGAGTTTAGACTTACTAGGAGGTCTTGTGCTCTTGTGAACAAGTGATCCACTTAGCTTAGTAGTTAAGTCTCAAGGATGTGAATGAGGAGGTCTTGGGTTCAATCCCCATGGGAGACATGGGGAGAGTATTTTGCCCAAAGAGATCTAGAGCCTTCTAAAAGCATCCACTTGAGTTAACTCAAGTTAACTGGGACACTTGGCACACATGCAATTACATGGGCGACACATGGATGGTTAGTATCCAACTGCCCAAGAAGACAGTCCCTTGGAGAGAGCTATATATAGAGGCATTTGGTTGGGAGGAGAGTCATCTCTCTAGCATGTGGTGGTCGTAATCCTTGTTCTGTTGCATTGGTATCAAAGCTTGGTCATGAATGCCCAAGAACATGCGATTGGAACTACTTTGTAGATTACCCAAGCATTGGTAATGAAATTCCTTTTGGGAATTATTCACTCAAGTTTCATTTATCCAATGGACAAGTGTGAAAAAGTAAGTTGTTCCAAGCTTGAACAGAGTGAGAAATTCCAAGAATGTAGTGTGCAACCATGAAGACGTTACTTAAGTCTGTGGACGGTAAAACATAAATGTTTGGCTATCCTTAAAGGCATTTTGGTATAAATCCAGAGAGCATGAGCGGATGCTTAGACTTAAGCAGTAGAGAGATTCCTGTAAAGTCTCGACAGAGAAAGGTACCTAAAGCATCAGTAAGAAGGAATCTAAAGACAAGGAGCCAAAAGCTCTTGTCACTACAAATTGGTCAAGAATAAATCAATTGAACTTGAATCTGTGAAAATTCAAGCACTTGGAATTCTGATTGGTTTTCATTTGAAAACCCTAGCAAAGTAGGATGTATGTTCTATCAAAAGGTTTTCAAGTTCCCAAAGGAAAGCACAAGATCATGGAACGATCATGTGAAGGGATCAAAACCTAGAAAATCTAGTTAGAGAAAATGCCTAAAACTTCAAAATTCTCGTAAAAATTGAAGCAAGAAGGTACTCTATCAAGATATGTTTTGACTTTAGGATAAGTATCACCCACACATTAATGTGAATATAAAATAGGGTGGTATGGGAATTCAGATTTTATACTCAGATTGATGTAGGAAAGATGGTATGGGACATTGGACCGTGGGATGATAATTATCTTTTAGTCTTAGATTGGATCTTGAAGTTATGTTTGATTCTCAAGGGAATTAAAACTTCAAAGAAGGAGTTTTATTCAAGGAGGATAAAATTAGTATATCAAGATATTTCAAGATGGCTTCGCGGTCAAGGAAATAGAATATATGAAGTTTAACTTCCAAGATCTTCTTAGAACACTTCAAGCTTAAGTGTTGTCAGTCAGAAATATTTGATAAATTTCTAAAAGAGTACGACTTTGACTTTGAACTAAATTTTTCAACCAAGGATTTGATTGACTAAGTCAAACATCAAGTTCCTAGTGTAACTTGGCAAATTCACTCTTTTGACTCGAAATGCAATAGAATTGCATTCCCAGTAAGGAGTCAAAATGACTGAATGTGACCTGAACTTAGTCTCAAGTGAAGCATTATTTGAATACAAAACTCATCAACAGAACCTCAGTGGGTTGACACACTGATGTTGGTTACCACATTAGTATCTTGTGGTTGGATGATGTTTTCGAGTTTTTTTGAATATTTTTGAGAATCTAACTTATTTCTCTTAAAGATAGGAAAAATGCTGCAATGCCTTGCTGAAATAGATCTTTGACAAGTTAAAGTCACGAGTCATCTAGACTTTGACTCATAGCAAGTTTACATATCTTCAAAGTTTGAATTGGTTGTACAAAGATTTAGTTATTTCTTTTCGCTTTCCAAATTGGGTCATACATGGGATCTGATTCCTTTTGCAAAAGACCAGGGTTAGCCGGTTAGAATTAGATAAACAAGAACCTTTTCAATCTTCAAAAGATAATTAGTCTAAGTGGACTTATTCATTTGAGTTTGCTTCAAGTTATAGCATAAATGATTTCCTAGAGTCTAGTATACTCTAGAATAGACAAGTTAGGAATTGCTCATTAGATTGACAATTCCCAAGAACTTTCAACTAAAGACAAAAGTGTCCTAAGTTGGAAAATTTTCATTTTGAATTTGAATTGGTCAAGTTATAGTATAATTGACTCAAAGAAAATGGTAAACTTTCTCCTACAGTTTACATAGGATTTTTAAACTCATTAGGACAAAGTAGTCCTCTAGTCGGGTGAAAAAATCAAGTACCTGTTTGATAGGAGTTAACCATTGTACAAACATCCAAGTTAGATGTTTGGGACAACAAAACTTCAAGTTTTCCAAACCAAATTCAAGTGAATCAAGAGTTCTCAAAGATTTATGAGGGATGAGAATCCCACCTTCGTTACTAAGTCATGCACCAGTTATGCCCAGAAAATGGACTAATAATTTGAATCCACCCAGTTCAAAGGTTTGTGCCTAGATCGCACTCGAGAAACTATGAATTGGCCAGGTTCGTTTTTTTATCCACCCTTATTATTCATTCACTACTTTGTACTTTGACTAGTTTATAAAAGTATAAAGCGAGATGGTGTTTTGAATCATTTGGGCAGGGATGCCACCACAGAGATGAGATATGTTCTTCGAGTTTTAGAACATGACCATGTTCTTCCAGTTTTAGAACATGGGGCTTGGAGGTTGCCTATCGTAGATATATAGCTCTATTTTCAAGGATGAAAATATTTTTCCAAGGGGGAAAGAATGTAATAAAGTAAGTTTATGATCTAGGGATCGGACCGGTTCAGACAGATCTGAAATCGGGCACTGTTTGGTCATCCATGTGTATGACCAAAGATCTCGAGTTTAGACTTACTAGGAGGTCTTGTGCTCTTGTAAACAAGTGATCCACTTAGCTTAGTGGTTAAGTCTCAAGGATCTGAAGGAGGAGGTCTTGAGTTCAATCCCCATGGGAGACATGGGGAGAGTATTTTCCCCAAAGAGATCTAGAGCCTTCTAGAAGCATCCACTTGAGTTAACTCAAGTTAACTGGGACACTTGGTGCACATGCAGTTACATGGGCGACACATGGATGGTTAGTATCCACCTGCCCAAGAAGGTAGTCCCCTGGAGAGAGCTTTATATAGAGGCATTTGGTTGGGAGGAGAGTCATCTCTCTAGCATGTGGTGGTCGTAATCCTTGTTCTGTTGCAGATCTACTAGTGCATGCATTGTTTATGCTATTGAGTAGTGACTTCAGTAAATGGGATCAGTGCTTCCTCTTATGCCATATCATGAATGATACACATAAGATACAATAGACCACATATAATCTTATGGATATCTCCCATAGGTGATGGCATTAGATAGAACAAAATAAGAAAGAGCTCATGACTTGAAAGAATTTTAAAATATTGTTCTATAATAAATTTGTGGCACTAGATGAGAGGTTTAGGGCACTTGACACTTGGTCTTTCATAAGCTAGAAAAACTAGATAATTCGAGAATATGCTGATAAATACAAGGGAGGTACTTCTTAAAGTACCAAATTCCATCCTATAGTTTCTCCAAGTCCACAAGTTTATCTTGGGACTAAGAAAAATGATTCGACCTTTAATTAGAAAGGAGAGGTGTCACTTTTTGGCAAAGGCCATAGAGATGGCTCTAGTTTATGAGGATGTTCATAGGGGCATAGGCTCCCAAGGCTAGAGGTCCTCATGAAAGAAGATATCTCGTCCCTCCTCCTCAAGTGCTTCTGTTTTGAGTAAAGCACAACCCCAAAAATAGGCTAAGCACGCACACATTATCAAGACAATTTTGAGAGCCAAAAGTGTCTGCCCTACCTGAGAAGGCTTATGATAACTCAATTCTTACCCCTCAACAAAAAGAGAAGGCAATGAGAGAAGATTTGTAATATGGATGCTTATGACAACATTGATTTAAAGACTTTCCTGAGAAGAAGAAAATAGCTCCAGCCATAGTCATAAACCCTACACAAACAAGGAGTGATGTAGATGAGGATTTTTGGAGATTCCCCATCTCATATGTCATCTCCCATAGTGGCCATGACAATCATTAAGAAGGTACCTTCTGTTCTAGATGATAAGATTTCGCAAATAGTGCAGAAAGGTTACCAGTTTCTAAACACGAAACTCATTATTATGAGAGAAGTCATGATACGACAATTTATCAAGGTCCTCTACCATTAGTTCTTATTTTGTCATATGGTTATGACTAGACGTTGTGGAGTCAGAGTATGCCTACATAGTGGAGTTACCCGATGGGAAGGCATTGAGACATGAGACTAACATGTTTTTGGCCTACCCATTTAGATCTAGTCCTATGAGGACAAATTAGATTTTGAGATTGCATGACTAGCATGTTCCAATCTAGTCCTAAGTAAGTAGTTGCATGCTCAAAAATGACCAGTCAGTGTATCAGTTTGAGGATGAGGGGAGGTGACTACTAATCCATGGGGAGCTCGATCTCCAAGAGACACAATTGGTGACCGCAACCAAGCTGCTCAAAATTGATTGTAAGTATATTTATTTTTTGTATTTTGTGTGTCCATCGTGTGTAGTGATGGATTCTCATAGTTGAAGAGGCTCCAGGCAAGGCATGCATGTACATTCATTTGGATTGAAGGAAGTGATTTGGGTAGGGATTTTGATTCCTTTCCTTTTAGATTAAGGAAGGTACTAGCTCTTATCTGATTATAGGAAACTTAAGATAGAGATGACCATGCTCAATATAGATCATGAGGCATGGGGGAATACTCCACATATTATACCTGGAGAAAGGTCAATGGATGTTGGTTAGAAGTGGACTAATACATCTAAGTTATATGTTTTGTTCAAATTTAATAAAACTTAATTTATAAAAACCAAAGTTCAAGTGAATTTCAAGAGAGTTTTCAAAGTTTTTTGACTCGTTAGAAAATCCACCCATTATGCTAGGTTCATGCACAAGTGGTGCTTGTAAATGGAATATGACAACACTTGGAATATGACAAAACTTGGCTAGTCCAACCATTTCGCATGTTTGCATATTTTGTGCTATGCATGAGGATGCCCTGATAACACATATATAAACAATGAATTAGACAGGGATGTTTAGTCCACCCTTGCCATTCTTCCCCTACTTTGTACTCGATTTAGTTTATCAAGTGCAAATTTAGATGGTATTGAAAATGATTTGGATAGGGATCAAGGAATGTCCTCTTTTTAGATCGAGTCGGGGATAAGATCCCGTTTTGTTTGAAGAGGCAAATTAGAGAGATGATGAACATGCTCCCTCGATTGGACTATGGGCTTTGGAGAATACTATTATATATGTCTTTAAGCATATTTTCGAGGATGAAAATGTTCTTTGAGGGGGTGGGGAAATGCTGTAAAGTAGCTTGACACAGGTTCATTTTGGTGGTCGTATTTCAAGTGGGCGGAAATAGACTTCAAGTCATCGAATTTAGGTGCACATGAGAGTTCGGTTTGATCGGATTTTAGATGGTCAAAGAAATGAATTTTGGATCATCGGATTTCAGTGCACATGAAAGTTTGGTGATCGGCCTTCAGGTGGTCAATGACGAACTTTGAATCATAATAAGATCATCAAATTTAAGCGTGAAAAATGTCGTATGTATTTTGAAAACTAAAATAGTTTGCACAAACAAAAAGCAAGAAAAAATAAATCAGAAAAAAAAAACATTTGTAAAATAGCAAAAAGTTATAAAAAAAAAAGCATAACTTTGATCGTTGTACTTTTAGCTAGAAATATTAATAAAAAAGTCTTCATTTTATTTTTATTTTTTTTTTAAATGGAGGTTCGGCCGAGGCCTACTCCCCCGGGCTTTAACTTTGAAATTACAACTGTACAAGGAAGGGCATAGTACCCATGGGACCCCCCTTATCCCACAAGAACAGGGGTTAGACAGACCGGGAAGGACTTACAACGGGGTAAACGGCCCGAAGGCACAGCAGAGTGACACGCCCGAAGGCAGCATACATGTCCCGCAGCACTGGGGGGTTGAACCCATGCCCCCGCCTCAAGAGGCGAGGGATTCAACCACTAGACCAGGCGTCTTGGGACAACTTCATTTTATTTCGGGTGACCCGAACAGACTCGTATTGATTAGCACCAGTCCGATGGCCTAAAAGTCTTGGGGTCACCCAAAAAAAGAAAATTTTCCCCGAAGTGCGATAAGTGAAGGGTCATGTGAAAAGCCTATGAGAGTTCTAACTTTTCTCGTGCTCTTTCATTACCAATGTGGATATATAAGTCCGGAGGAACATCCAAATTTTCCATTGGAATTCCAGGCCGAATGCGCTTTTTCTTTCATTGTTAGCTCCAAATTCCAATTCCAAATCTCCCTTACTGTGCGAGCTTTACAGGACGGATCCTCGTGGGACCAATTTATACGTTAGTCAACGTAGAAGCGTTTCTTAGCGTCACCTACTATTACGGCGAATAATTTTTCATGCGGACAGTCTGCGTTATGCTGACTTGGTAGTATATCGTTTTACCGGCTGAAGACGCTGACTGTGCGACCAGATATAAGCACGCCCTTCACGTTGTGCCGGAGAGGAGGGAGGGAGAGAGAGAGATGGCATCCATCGATTCTCTCACCGTACAAGAATTGGCTTTAACAGGCAAACGCTTGCCTTGCACACCTGCGGTTCGCTTGCACACACATGGCAGATGATCTGTAAGGAGATTTTGCTTCCTTCTCATCCCTTTTCTCTGCATCAACTCCTCTATTACTCCACATATCGGAATTGGGATAGCGCCAACCTTGGATCTCCTCCTGCATGGATGCCCTCTCTGTAAGAATCTTGCCTTGCTTAGTTCTAAGTAATTATATATCTCCTGCTCTCAGCAAAAAGTTCTGTCCAACATGTACTTGTGCAGTTCGTTTTCACAAGAAACTCCAGAGGCCACATTGTCTGATGGGGCATCGCTTTTCTATCCGGCTGCATGGTTAATTTGAAAACTTACCCCGTTCAGTGGGAGTGGCTTAATGGTTCACGCTCTGAACTTTGTGGGAGAAAGTTCCAAGTTTTTTTTTTAATCTAAAGGAAGTTCGGCATTAGCCTACTCTCCCGGACTTGAATTAAATAAAGAAAAGTACAAGAGAAAGGGACTAGTGCCCACGGGACCCCCCAAATCCCACAAAGTAGGGGAAGCTTTTACAGAGCTTAGATGGCATTACAAAGAAGGTTAATCACCGTCTCATCACCCTCATGTGGGGCCCACTTGGGTTTAAGCTTGTTATTGATCAAAATGAGTACTTGCTGATGCCTTAAGGGGGGGGGGGGAGATTTCTTACAGTTAACAATCCTTTTGCCAAGGAGGAACAATGATTTCTTGAATTTGGTTGGCTGAACGTATTTCTTGGAATCTCCAAGTTGATGGGTGTCTTTACCTTACGAGGTAGGTTGCGTGAGTCCATCCTTGAAGGGAAAGAGAATGAAGTTTTTGAATTACTACAAGTAGATGGGTCATTTTACCACAAAGCCTTACTTTAATTCCTTGAGAGAAGCCTGGACTTCAACAAGTGCTCTTATAACGTCATGGTTCTGCAAGAGTTGGACATTTTGTGGTAAGCAGAACCCTAATTGTTTGTTTTCAAGAGATAATTTGGTGGCTCCAAAAATGGACTGTCAAAGAACACATTGGATCCTAATTTGTGATTAAAAGTTGATTTTTTTTACAAGTTTCTTAATTTTCTCATGTCGTATCCCTTAATTATAATATCAATATGCAATTTAGCAAATGGAATCGATCTCCTATGACATTCGAAGAGTCTTCCAAAACCTCAAAAGAACACTTTTATGTCTTGTTGTTGTTTTTTTTTATTTATTTATAAATAATAAATCTTAAAAATAAAATAGTGTTAGAGATAATAAACATTGGAGGGAAAGAAGAATGGCATGCACTCAAGGGCAAGCTAAACCATGTTATGATGAAATCATTTTATCAAAAAGTATGGGCATTGGAAAAAGACTAAAACAGGTGCACCAAAAATAGAGCTAATGACATTTGGAAGGAATTACAAAAGAGTATTCAAATCCTAAGGTTAAAGTGAAGAACCATAGATAAAGTCTAATGGCATCTTTACTCCTCTCTAGGAAGCTCTCAAGCCCTAGGTAGAATATCTTATTCCTCAAACTTTTGCTCGTTATCTATCTTCCTTCTTAATTATCTCTCCCATTTTCTCATGATACATTCTCTACCTTCTTGCTCTATCTTTTCATCTTTCCTTGTCTATTTCCCTCCTTGCCATTATCTACACCTCTCCCTCTATTTCTCACATGTTTACGCTCTTCCTCATACCCCTATGAATCTCTTTAGACTTCCCTCCCACATTATTTCACAATATCTTTATGTCTCACTCTACACACTATTTTAGAGTGTGACTTCCTAGGTGATTAAGATAAAGGGTGTGTGCTTGAAGTCCATGTGTTTCAAATGCGAAAGGATTAAGAGGATGCATGTTTGCTGTCAAGTCCATAAGACAGAGAGACACACATGTGTCATGAATTAAAATAAAAAGACAGAGGAAATGATTGAGAAGGAGAGAGAATAGAGAAAATAACATGTAATTGCACACACACTAACACAGAACATACGCATACAGTCATACAACAAACATGCATGCATACACACACACATACATACATGCATGCAACATGAATGCATGAATATATACAGAACATGCGTTCATGCATACACACGTACATTCATAAATACATGATACATACATACATATATACATACATACATATATACATACATATATACATACACACATACATATATACATGCATACACACATATACATACATACATATACACATACATATATACATACATAAATACATTCACGCATGAATACATGCAGGATACATACGTACATACACACACACAAATACATACATTCATTCATCGACACGTACTTTCATACATACATACATACAAACATACACACACACAAATATATACATTCATTCATAGGCACATACTTTCATACATGCATACACAAACATATACATCACGTATACACACACACACATAGATACACGCATACAGGCATACATACGTACATACATACATACATACGTACATACATACATTCATGCATACATACACATACATTCATTCATCCATATACATACATATATACATACATACAATCACATAACGTACATACATTCATAAGCACATATTTGCATTATGCATATATATACAATCATGCATACATTCATGTATACACATATATAAATATATGCATATGCATGCATACATACATATATATTATACACATGCTCACATCTAGATACACACACATACATTCATACAACATATATACCATAGTTGGTAGGGTACGATTCATACGTTATGTTATGTTAAGATACCTATGTAGGATACGGTACTACATACATACGAGAAAATTTTGGGGCATCCATATGGTATTTGTATGTTCATAAGGTATAAATATGTTGAAAATAAACATATTTAAGATGTAAAAAATATAAATATTATTGTCGATCGATCGGGTATGGGAATCAAGATCCAGAATACATATGCCATACATATTACAAAATTAGTGTTTAATTATCAGCTTTCATAAATGATCAAATCTGAAATCATATAACATATCACATAAATGATAAATCACACCATAAATCATGATTTATAATGACATATGACATATACCATGTCTCACAATAAGCTCCTCAACATCCTCAAGGTTCAGGCGGATATTTAGGTACATTCTTGTAAGTTGTAAGTTATAAGTACTAAGTCTAACATCTAATTTTTAACTTCAAACTTCTAACTCACTAACACTATAAACAGACTATGTATGCAGTAAAAGACATTACAATGTTTAGGCTCTAAAAAGTAGAATGTTGAAGAAATTATGAGTCTCTCGTTGTTCAAAATTGTAAACAAAGAGCATCCATGAAGATCATGATTCGGATTTCAAACTTCATACATGATCATTGGTTATGAATTACAAAATTGAAATTACAATGTCAAAAAGTCTAAGCTTTCAAATACAATGTCCATTGTCATCAATGATTCATTGGATTATGATCACTCTTGAATCTCATCCCAATTCTTCACTAACAAGGAATAACTATAAGATTGCGGCTTTCCTTCATCCCTCCCAAGTTTCTATGAGTCCCCATCTCCTGAGGGTGGTTCCATCTCTTTGTGCCATGTCCATGGATCATGATACTCGATGGAAGATGCTCATGTCGACTCTGTCTCCTTATCTTTGGAAATGTTCCAAGTTTCAACATGTAGTAACGGAGTCTTTTCAAGTTGTTAGATATTTCTCAAGAGTCCAAATTGTGACCTAATTATCGAAACCTTGTTTCATTCCTCGACTTGGATTAATTTTTACTAAGTTTTTAGAAATTCCGTTTGCCTGAGCTTGGTATTAGTGTATGACCTACATGTGTTTTTCCCTTTTCCCTCTTCCAATAAAGCTTCATCCTCTGTACATCATCCAAACCTTCCACCAAGTCGTGAACTATTCTAGGTATCTCAATTGGTTTCTCCCTTTCCAACCGCTCAAGTGAGAGTTCTAATTTTTCTCGTGCTCTTTCATTACCAATGTGGATATAATGAGTCCGGAGGAACATTCTAATTTTCCATTGGAATTTTAGGCCGAACGGGCTTTTCTTTCATTGTTAGGGGATCCAAATTCCAATTCGATCCTACGCAGATGGCCAGGGTTCAAGTCCCACCCAAAACTGGATGCTTCAGAGTTCCCCAAGATGGGTGCCTCTACCTTATGACGTGTGGTGTGTGTCTTTCCAATGTGTGTGTCTTTCCAATTCATTGTACTCTCTCTCTCAAAAAAAAAAAAAATTCCAATTCGAAATTGCCCTTGCTGTGCGAGCCTTACGGGACGGATCCTTGTGGGACCAATCTATAATAATTTTTCATGCGGAGAGTGTGGCTTATGGTGACTTGGTAGTATATCGTTTTACCGGCTCAAGAGGCTGACTGTGCAATCAGATATAAGCACGCTCTTCACGTTGTGCCGCTCTCATTAAACCGGAGAGGAGGGAGGGAGGAAGGGAGAGAGAGAGGGATGGCATCCATCGATACTCTCACCGTAGAAGAATTGGCCTTAACAGGCATCTCGCAAACGCTTGCCTTGCAGGTTCATCAGCAATTGGAGAGCATAATTACGCACACCTGCGGTTCGCTTGCACACACATGGCAGATGATCTGTAAGGAGATTTTGCTTCCTTCTCATCCCTTTTCTCTGCATCAACTCCTCTATCACTCCACATATCGGAATTGGGATAGCGCCAACCTTGGACCTCCTCCTGCATGGATGCCCTCTCTGTAAGAATCTTGCCTTGCTTAGTCCTAAGTAATAATATATCTCCTGCTCTTAGCAGAATAATTCTGTCCAAAACGTACTTGTGCATTTCTTTTTCACATGAAACTGCAGAGCCCACATTGTCTGATGGGGCATCTCTTTTCTATCCGGCTGCAGGGTTAATTTAAAAAGTTTCCCCGTTGATCTGAAGCCCCGTTAATCATAATAAGATTGTGGGATCAACTTTGTGTATCTTTGTGTATGAATGTGGAGCATTTTCCTGGTCATAGGACGCTTATGAGATATATTTTCGTGTGGATCCAAGCAATTGCCGTCACTACTCTTCGTCAAGAAATTCGACTCAATTAGATTGATCCATGAAGTCTATAAACACAACACGAACTAAACAAGAATGCTAAGAAGTCCGTCCTTGAAGGGAAAGAGAATGAAGTTTTTAAATTACTACAAGTAGATGGGTCATTTTACCACAAAGCCTTACTTCAATTCCTTGAGAGAAACCTGGACTTGAAGTGCTCTTATAACGTCATCGTTCTGTAAGAGTTGGACATTTTGTGGTAAGCAGAACCCTAATTGTTTTCAAGAGATAATTTGGTGGCTCCAAATATGGGAATGTCAAAGAACACATTGGATCCTAATTTCATCAAAGAGCCCCCCCCCCCCCCAAAATTAAACAAACAAACAAGCATGACTTTTGTGATTGAAAGTTGATTTTTTTACAAGTTTCTTAATTTTCTCATATGTCATATCCCTTAATTATAATATCAATATGCAATTTAGCAAATGGAATCGATCTCCTATGACATCCGAAGAGTCTTCCAAAACCTTAAAAGAACACTTTTATTGTTTTTTTTTTGTTTTTGTTTTTGTTTTTGTTTTTTTTTTTTAATAAAATAAATTTTTTTACATTTATTTATAATAATAATTTTTTAAAAATAAAATAGTGTTAGAGATAATAAACATTGGAGGGAAAGAAGAATGACATGCACTGAAGGGCAAGCTAAACCATGTTATGTTGAAATCATTTTATCAAGCAGTATGGGCAAGGTGGATTTTCATAGGCGTTAGGTAATTCTAAGGACATTGGAAAAAGACTAAAACAGGTGCACCAAAAATAGAGCTAATGACATTTGGAAGGAATTACAAAAGAGTATTCAAATTCTAAGGTTCAAGTGAAGAACCATAGATAAAGTCTAATGGCATCTTTACTCCTCTCTAGGAAGCTCTCAGGCCCTAGGTAGATGATCTTATTCCTCAAACTTTTGTTCGTTATCTATCTTCCTTCTTAATTATCTCTCCCATTTTCTCATGATACATTTTCTACCTTCTTGCTCTATCTTTTCATCTTTCCTTGTCTATTTTCCTCCTTGCCATTATCTACACCTCTCCCTCTATTTCTCACATGTTTACGCTCTTCCTCATACCCCTATGAATCTCTTTGGACTTCCCTCCCACATTATTTCACAATATCTTTATGTCTCACTCTACACACTATTTCAGAGTGTGCCTTCCTACCTGATTAAGAGAAAGGGTGTGTGCTTGAAGTCCATGTGTTTCAAATGCGAAAGGATTAAGAGTATGCATGTTTGCTGTCAAGTGCATGTCAGTAAGAGAGAGAGACAAGCATGTGTCATGAATTAAGATAAAAGGAGAGACGAAATGATTGAGAAGGAGAGAGAATAGAGAAAATAACATGTACTTGCACACACACTAAAACAGTAGATACACATACAGTCATACAGCGAACATACATACATACATACATCATAGTCACCAGGGGACGGTGACGTGTCCCGGGGACAGTGACGTCCCGGGGTTGGGGGCGGGACCGGGAGCTGTACCGTCCGGGGGACTCCAATCCGGGACGGCACTCAAAACATGCTGATTTAAAGGTTAATTTGAAATGGAAACCATTCATAAGGGTTTTCTTAGCTTATAAGAGCACAAATAAACAAGAAAATAGTAAAAAGAAGCTTTCCAAAGTGAAATATATGAAAACATGTGATGTGTTGCTTCCGCATTGTAGATATACACTGAATAAAAAGAGTACGTTGTAGATATCATCATATCATATATCAAAAAGAGTACATCTCATGAATAAAACCAAAAAGATACAACCATGGCCCATATGGCATAGATGAATCATGATAGATCTAAGATAACTCAAGACTAAGGTGTCAAGGAGAATCCAAGTGGGGAGTCTGTGCTACATCAGTAGAGGTGGTAGCCCATGGTGCAATCTGAATCTCCAATTGCTCAAAGTATTTTGAATCATGTGTCTCTTCTTCATGTTCTTCAGCTTGCACCTTGTCCTCCATCTCCCATTCTGTAAAAGGATATGAAGCCATGCTTTGGGTCTTGCGAAGAATCCTTAAATTTTCATTGACAAAGACAAGATCACTGGCACGTTGCACACCAAGTCTATTCCTCTTCTTAGAGGCTACATGTCCATAAACACTCCATAGTTGCTCAAGGAAACTCGTAGTGCAAGCTTGGCTAAGTATCTGTATAGCTAATTGTTGCAACTCTGGACCATCAAATCCAAAATCTTCCCACCATAGAGCAGCGCAGACACGAAACCTATCTTCTTGTGCATCTGCACATGAAAATGAAGCATCTTTCATAGTTCTATATTTGGATAATTGATCTCTAATAAGCCTCCTCGATGCATTATCTGGGACAAGTCTCTCCAATATTGTCCTCCATCCACTTGCTACCTCCGGATCAGCATATTGTTTCTTATCTTGGAATTCAGGGGTCCACCGTGAATGCCGCTGCATGGAGTGGGGAGTAATAGGCATTCCATCGTCGAACACATATTGATGAAATTTCTTCATACTTCTCATCCTCTTGCACTAGCTTCTTAAGTGACTCTATGATTCGATCCATAGCTTCATATACTTTGCCAATGCATGGGTCCATAGAATCCACCACTCTTAGCAAGTGCACAAGTGGTCTCACGATATCCACTATGCGGCTAATATTCTCCTACCATGCTGCATTATCTGCCAATTTTCTGAATTCCTTTTTTGCTGTAGTGGAAGCCTCTGGCATTGCTGCAACTTCATCACTCAATAGTAGGCCTCTTAAAACACCACTACACTTTATAACACGGTGTAACATAATGAAGTTATATGCAAATCGTGTTTCAGCATATTTCAGCAAAACAAGAGTAGATCTTTTGCTGAACTCATTCTTCACACGTGTATGATTGTTGATGAAGCTCACTAATGCATTTGCCTCATTGATTGAAGGCAAAATCCAATCCAAGGTGCCAATGTCTTTGAGAATATTATTTAGGCAATGAGCCATGCAAAAACAAACACTGATATGAGGATACATATTTTCAATGATCTGGGTAGTGGCTCTGTTTGCGGCTTCTCCATCTGCAACAATGGCTACAACATTTGCTTGACCCACCATTTCTATGGCACTTGCCCACTCAGAAGCAAGCACATCGACTGATTTTCCTGTCTCGGATGCATCATGGGATGATATGAAGTACATCTCACCTCGGGAGTAAGCGACAACTCCATGGATAGATTGTCGTTGTGTGTCACTCCATCCATCCCTGAGCAAGGACACTCCATTTCTTTCCCATGACTTTCGGATGTTCTCACATGCGGCTTCCACAAGTTTCTTCTCCTTGTCTAATAGAGTCGTACGCAAACTCTATGAAGTGGGAGGAACATATTGTGGTCCATATTCCCCTACTTTTTTCATCATCTCCTTGAAGTACGGTGATCTATGAACAAAAAGAGAATTTGCATTATACAAATGGCAAACAATTAGGTAAATTGAAAATTCAGTTATGCCATATGAATTATGATTACTTACCGGGCTGCATTGAAAGGAATGTGGTCATGATTGAAAAACCTCGCCACCATCATGTCAACCTCTTCCTTCAATTTGGGATTCCATTTATCATCAAGGGTTTGTTGACGATGAATACGTCCCACTCCATATGGTGTGGAGCTTACAGATGGCATATCTTTTGGTGTGGAAAGAGGATGAGGTCGAGCCATCGTTGCCGATGAAGATGCCTCCTTGGAAACAGAGGTAGAAGTTCTCACAAATGATGCAGGATTGACCGGAGCTTGTGAAGCACGACGGGCATGCACATGGGCATCACCCACAGCAAGTTTGTTGAGAAGTTCTTGCTTTTTCTCCGAAGTGATGGCATTACAAAACTTTACTTCATTGCCACTCTCATGAAGAAGATGGGCACGCACATTGTTTGCTCCGCCGGTCCTTTTGTATCCACATAATTTGCATGTCCATGGTCTTGAACCACCTCCTTCTCCGGCGGACATGGGAGAATCCACCTCTTCCCACCAAGCCCATTTTGCGACGGCCTTCCTTCTCTTGTATGTGCTTGATAAAGAGGCCATAATGACTGCTCCTACACTCCAAATGAAAGAGAGGAGGAGGGTTTAGAACTCCAAAGGGTAAGTTCTTGAGCCTTGAGGAGAGGACTCAAGAAAGGGGCTGCTGAAATCACTCTCCTAGAGAGGCCCAAAGGTTAAGAGAATGGAGAGGGCTGCTGAATATGCAAGGGTGCACACCAAGGTAGCTCAAGAGAAAGCTGAAGGTAAATTGTGTGTTTTGAGGGCAGCAAACAGCCCCTTTTATGCTTGGTTTGGGGCCCCAAAAGAAGCCTCTAGAGAGAGAACTTGGGCGCAAATTTTTAAACTTCAAAAATCAATTTTTTTTCGCAAAAATTTTTCCCTCCGAAATTGGGCGTCCCCGATTTGGCGTAGTCACAAAAAAACATCCCTGGATGGTGTCCCGGGGACGGAATCCTGTTATCACGGGGCTTTTCAGGAAGGGTGGCGTTCCGGCTTGGCGTCCGAGGTAAAATGGAGGGGGGGACGGCATCCCGGCATCCCTCGGGCCCGGGGACGCGTCCCCCTGTGACTATGATGTCATACATACATACATACATACATACATACATACATACATACATATACACACACACATACATGCATGCATGCATGCATATATATATATATATATATATATATATATATATATATATATATATATATATATATATATATATATATATATATATATATATATATATATAGAGCATGAATTCATCATGCATGCACAAAGACATACATACATACATACATACATACATTTCAGCACTAGGATGTATTGCACAAGGCACATTGTGATTATTGTCCATCTTGAGCACTGTGTACATAAGCATTGCCTTTATGTTCTACTATGCCATTCTCAACTAAGAACTTGGTGAATGGACTTGCATTTTTTATTTTGTGTAATTAAGACATCCATTCATTCATCCATTTATCCCACTTATCTGTCAAATATTTTACATGCCTACATTATATATTCTTGAAATAAAAGAGAGAAATACAAATTAAAAAAATGTAAAAAAAAAAAGAAAAAAAACATCATAAAAAGATTCATCCAAAATTTCATAGTGGTTTATCTATCTCTATGGAACGCAATAACAAAATAACATAAAATGTCTTAAAAAAAGGGAATAAAAATCGCTCCCAATGATTTAAATTGCTGGAGAGATTTAAATGTTTTTATTTTAAAAATCATATGTTTTTTAAAACTATAGTTGTTATGGTGTTTTTGGTGGCTAGCTTTTGATAATGTTTTGCATAATGAAGGTGACCATAAAAAACTTTTAAATTACACAAGTATCTATTTCGCATATGATTAATGTGAGATTAGGCTCTTTCTAGATTTTGTTAGGATATAATGCTTTTTTATTGCAACCAACTTTATTTTGATTTAGGTGATCTCTTTGGGCTACTAAAGATAGTATTTGAGGAGTTGTTAGAGGTATTTGCGTTGTGAATGTTTGTAGGTGGTTAGATTCTTGACTCAAGACATGCAAGGCTTTGAAATGTGGGCTTGTCATGGTCAGACTATATTTATGACTCGATTGGTTCAACCTTGGAAATTAATAGTGGATGGTTGTGCACATGAATCATACCCATGATCTCAACATGCCAAATGTTAAGGATTTTAACATGTATCGAACCATGCCCTTGCACCGAATGTTTCAAAGTCAGCAATCAATAAAGGATTGTTTGAAACATGTTTCAAAGCCATCTTGGTTAGTGCTGAAGAAAACCTCAAAGATGCTCCCACTAAGTGCTTACACAAGGCACAACATGAGCATTACATAGAGATAGTGTGAGTCACTTAGCTTAGGGTAGTCTCCTTGTCTCTTTAAGTGGGAGGTTGTTGGGGTAAAGGCTTGAAGGACACTTTGGCAAACACTTGGACTCTTGGTTAGAATAACTTTTTCTGTGAGCTTTCTAAGTATATTTTTGGCCCATTATTGGCCAAAATAAATCATTTTGTGTATGATTTTGCCCCTAGGGTTATTGGTTTCATGTTGTAATTTTAGCCAAGTGCCTACGAGAGACTAAGTAAGAAAACATAGCCCCCAAAGGTCCCTTAAGGCAAGGGAAAGGGACTTTTACATGAACTATGGGTGCTGCTGTAGAACTCCATTCTCCATTGGGAGTGTATACAAGACACCTTGAAGTACATGCAAACTTTATGTGTGTGTCTTTTTATCTTGGGGGCTTGTTGTTGTTTTTTTTTTCTTTTTTTTTTTTTTTTTGATGTGTTTAACCCTTTTTTTTGGGTTGCCAAGTGACAATGCCTATGCTAAGCCTATGCCGAGTGAGAATGCCTATGCTATGCCTATGCATGCAATCTTGCTCTCTGTGTGTGTGTGTTTTTTTCTAAAATTAATTAGGCAGTCTCAGTACCTCCTGTAAGAAGGCTACCCAAGTGGTGGTTGTGCACTTGTGCTCCATCATGTGGTCGTGAGCTATCCTGATACGTGAGATATCCTCATGGTGAAGTCGTGGTCGTCGGTACCCAACCATACATGGTCGGCTTCACACTCTCTATGCCGTTGCCTGCAGGACCTTGAGCCCTATGCCTCTGGGAGGTGGGTCCATATGATGTGGTCCAGCTTTCTAGAAGAACTGAGTAATAGTCTGCTTGGTACTCACATGTGTCTGATGTGGGAGCTGTAGCATCTTCTCTCGTCTCTCATATGCCACCATGAGGAAGTGTCCCACCCTCCATTGGTCTCGAGTGGTCACGCACAGCTCAATAACTCCTCTATCTGGAACTCTTCCTGTAGATGTGAGTATTCTGGGCATCTAGTAACCTAGTGCTCCTCACTCTCTATCTTTGTATGGGATACTTGGCACCATCTCTCCTCTCGGGGGACTCCTCTAGCCTACCCTCTCTCGATCTCGAGCTGATGTGATGAAACTCCAAGCTTCCCAATGACGACTCGAAGGTGGTGTGATAGGTATGTCTGCATGTAGCGCGGAGTCTCAATGAAGCCCTGGTTTGAGATCTATAGAAAATGATCACGATAGTGGAGCATTTTCGGTGGCAATGTAACGCTCGGGCTGATCCATGTCTTGACTCTTATGTATGTATGTATGTCATATCTCCTGACGAATGCTCCTATTCCTCTCTTGCTTGGAGAGCGAATAGGTGGGGGCCTTGGAGTCGTACTGAATTGGTAGTAGTCTGTCTATGTCAAACCCATGGTGGGCCAGCCAATCCCGTGTCTGTGTGTACCATGAGGAGGTGTCTCCTGCTAGCGTCAAGTCGTGTGATGCGTGGAAGGCTTTGTAAGTGATGTGCTCTGTGTCCATGCTCTGGATCCTATGTAATAGGCATAGCATACTGTTTGGAAGAGTGCCTCTACTAGCATCGGTGGTGCAGCTAGCTTTGTCCTGATGATATCTTGGGGTACCGAAGAGTTGCTATGGATGAGTCTGGCAATCATGAGAATCTGAAGCCTCTCGAGTGCTGTCCATGATGATGCAGCTAATCCTTGTCCCCATATGGATGCTCCATACATGAGTGCTTGGGTAACCAAAGTGTCGAAGAGCCACCCCTTTGTGCGGGGTTCCTGAAAATATGCATGGTAGCACTTTCTCTCCATCGAAGATAGTGCTGCATATCCTCCTGTGATGCAATGGAGAAAACCCAAGAGGCTGCTGTGAATGTCACTCCCAAGTAGACATATGATTTGACTACCTCGATGGGTCTGCCTGCTGCTGTGAAAGAACTGTGTCTCCTCACTTGTGCCGATGTATGGAAGATAAAAACCTTGGTTTTACCAAGGTTCACTGATAGCCCCCTATGTATGCAGAAATCGTCTAGGCCATGTAGGTGATGTTGTAGACCCTGTGCAGACTCTGAAACCATCACAATATCATCAGCATATAAAAGTATGTGTGAAAGAGGGCATCCTTCCTTCATCCCAACTGTGCTAGCAAGTGAATCGGATAGGCCACCTGTGCATTTGGATGTATATAGTATTCTCTTATATAAGGTGTAGAGCCCCCATATCATCTCCTCTCGAGCCCCAACATCGAGTAGATGTTTGAAGAGCCGCTCCTTGGGAACTGTGTCGAAGGCTTTGCAGAAGTCCACAAAGAAACAAAATAATCTCCTCTTCCTTACTCGTGCCTGGTCGTTCAGGCATCTCTGAGTGAAGATGTGGTCAATGGTAGAGTAATCTCGTTCGAATCTTGCGTGTCGTGGAGCCCTGATACCCTTCCTCTCAACGAGAGTGCTCAACCCTGTTTCTAGCACTGCATCATATAACTTGACTAGTATGGGGCCAATCATCATCGTCTGGTATGTCACATGTGGCCGGATCCATAACATCACCTGACTTATGAATGGGCACAATTGTGTGTTCAGTCCATGAGTCAAGGAACCCTTCAATGAGTGCTCGGTTGAAGAGGTGGGCAATGAGCGGTGCTAGAGTTGTGCATCCGTAGATGAGATGCTCTTCCTGCAAACCGAATTGGTCGTGGGCCCTGCCATGCTGTAGATGGGCAACGGAGCAACTCACCATAGTCGATGTGAAGAAGTTAGAGGTAGTGGGGCATGAGCTTTGAGGCCTGGGAATGGGGGGACTTGTCCGGGACCTGGTATAGGCTCTGTGCATAACTATGCCAAGTGCTCGGATCTCGAATGGGTGTCTGCTATATCCTTTCTCTCTCTCTCTCAGATGTTGCCACGCCACTTAGATGTTGCCACGCCACTCAGATGTTGCCATGCCACTGCACTGTCCGAGCTCATGAGCAATTGGTAGATATCCCAATACTCTTTCCTTCCATTCCCGCCGCTTGCGGCGGGCCATGCTTTGCATGTGGAGCTCTGCCTTTTTGTGTGTAATATCCCCTCTATGCTCTAAGATCCGTAGATGCTTCTTTAGCTCCTGACAATATGTATCATACCAACGGTTTTGGGGCATGGATCTTGTGTGTGGAGGGTGTGTATGTGTGTGGTGTGGAAAGCTGTGTCGAGCTGAGTCACGTAGGATGGGTTGTGATATGTTACCTGAGTGTCTCCAGGGGTGAGAGTGGATCTAGGGAGAGTAGGCAAGTGTGTAAGTGGTGTGCATAAACATGTGAAAGCTCATGTGTGAAGTGTATCGTGGTGTGTGGCTCAATGAGTGAGGGAGTGTCTAATGGAATGGGAGATGAAAGTGTGAACGTGAACGTATGGTCAACATTGAGTGGACATAGTCAAGTACTAAGTGAGGGAATAAGTGAGGCTCCAGAGAATGGTACTTAGAATGTAGTTGACCGTCCTGTCGCCCCCTTCGTGAGGTAAGTCCACCCGATCTTGGCCATCGATGCATCCCATTATATATAATGAGATGGTGTCGGCTGCTTAGCTCAAGCAGATGTCTTCCATATCGGGTGGTGTCTTGACCCATATCTGCTGATACACTAGTGGTCCTCGTCTCACCCGGATCTCTGCCGGTCATGATCTGTGGATGCTCCATGTCATATGAAGAGCAATGATGTGATTGGGTGTGGCCATTGAAGTCCCCCATGAAAAAGACTTCACCTAGGGTGCTGTAATGTAGTATCTCATTGGAAGATGAAGTGTATGGTGAATCTTTGTCTCAAGTCAGTCCCCGTGATCATGTCCCGTGTATCAGGATTCGCCTCGTGGGAAGCAGCATATGGCAATGTAAACCAAGCCCTCTCGTGCTATCTCCATGGGGACCCACATGTATCGTGCCTCCTCGTCTCTACCTATGATATGGATCCGACTTTGTATCTTGTGTCTAAATATGATGGTGACACCCCTAGCCCCTGTGCCATACTTTGTCTCGTCGTAACCCTTAATGCATACTCCTAGTGAAAACTTGCAATGTGGGGGAGGCCCCTTTTTGGGCTCGCATGGGTCTTTGTGATGCAAGCAAAGTCATGAGTATGGTGAATCTTTGTCTCAAGTCAGTCCTCGTGATCATGTCCCGTGTATCAGGATTCGCCTCGTGGGAAGTAGCATATGGCAATGTAAACCAAGCCCTCTCGTGCTATCTCCATGGGGACCCACATGTATCGTGCCTCCTCGTCTCTACCTATGATATGGATCCGACTCTGTATCTCGTGTCTAAATATGATGGTGACACCCCTAGCCCCTGTGCCATACTCTGTCTCGTGGTAAACCCTTAATGCATACTCCTATTGAAAACCTGCAATGCGGGGGAGGCCCCTTTCTGGGCTCGCATGGGTCTTTGTGATGCAAGCGAAGTCATGAGTATCTAGGATCTCCTCCCTAGATCAAGCCGTGTCCAATGTGCTTCGTTGCAGTTCCATACCATTCTCGTAAGTGGTGACTCTTGGTGTGGTGTTGTGTTACAGGTCGGGTAGCCCTATTTGATAGGGTACCCGTCTATGAAGACTTTACTGTCACGGTAAAAAGCCTTCCTTTCCTCTCACCGTGCTTAGGGGATCTGCAGTATATAGGTACATTGGTGCTCTATCTTCATCTTTGTGGGATCCTCGTCCATATAGAGAGCTCCTCCGAGTAGTCCACGTAGTACCCACCGGCATTTGAAGAAGGCGATACGTGTCTCCTCAGAGCTCATGCGAAGGATGAGCTCCGAGTAGTCCACGTAGTACCCACCGGCATTTGAAGAAGGCGATACGTGTCTCCTCAGAGCTCATGCGAAGGATCAGTGCTTGTGGTCCAATAGTGTCTCTACCAACTCTCCATGCCCCTTTGAAAGGCATGCTTTAGTATCCCAAGCGTCGACGAATGTTGGTGGCATTTGCCTATGGTGATGTGCCCTCTACGAGCCCCGTAATCTATACATGCAATCGTTGTGTGTGTGTGTGTGTGTTGGGGGGGGGAGGGGGAGAGAGAGAGAGAGAGAGAGAGAGAGAGAGAGAGAGAGAGAGAGAGAGAGAGAGAGAGAGAGAGAGAGAGAGAGAGAGAGAGAGAGAGAGAGAGAGAGAGAGAGAGAGAGAGAGAGAGAGAGAGAGAGAGAGAGAGAGAGAGAGAAAGAAAGAAAGAAAGAAAGAAAGAAAGTGTTTTTACGTCTATTAGGAGGCCGAACTCGGCCTATGAGACAAATCGATGTACATGGGTGTATCTTCTGTCAATCAGAAAAGATGAGAGAGAGAGAGAGAGAGAGAGAGAGAGAGAGAGAGAGAGAGAGAGAGAGAGAGAGAGAGAGAGAGAGAGAGAGAGAGAGAGAGAGAGAGAGAGAGAGAGAGAGAGAGAGAGATTTTTAACGTCTATTAGAGACCAAAATCGGCCTATGAGACAAAACATATACATCAGTATGATCAGTCCACTGTGATCCCAAAAGGAAAATAAAGTGTGGGTACAAAACAGAATATAGAAGGAGTGGATAATAGCTGGCATCAAGGGTATAGGGTGCTATGGGTATGCACTCTATATGCTCAATAGGTGATGTACAAATATGATATGCATAGAGAGAGAGAGAGAGAGAGAGAGAGAGAGAGAGAGAGAGAGAGAGAGAGAGAGAGAGAGAGAGAGAGAGAGAGAGAGAGAGAGAGAGAGAGAGAGTCATATTAACGTCTACCAAAAGGCCAAACTTGGCCTAAGAGACAAAACCATGTACAACTTTGGTCATCTCTGTGTATCCATGAAAAGAAAAGTACTCAGAATAGAAAAGAACTATGCAGGCTGAAAACAGCAAGATGATGGTGTACTTAGCAATGATGGAGTAGTGGAGATAAAGTAGTGGCGCGTGGGGGGGGGGGGGGGGCGTGGCTCTGACTCTGCAGAGAATGGCCACCTACTACATGGGGACATATGTGGGAGTGAATATGTATACCCTAACTGGTACAGATGGGTGGAGGAGGGTGGAGTATATGGTACATCGGTGGTGGACTCAACATCTCTTGCAAGAGGGAGACCCAAGTGGTGGTGGTGCATCGATGCTCCATCATGTGGTCGTGGGCTATCTTGATGCGAGAGAGATCCTCATTATGCAATCGTGGTCATTGGTACCCAGTCGTATGTGATCTGCGTCGCACTCTCTGTGCCGCTGCCTGCACGAGCGTGAGCACTATGCCTCTCGAAGGCTGGTCTGTCCGATGTGGCTCAAGTCGCCGAAAGAATTGATAATAGTCAGCTAGGTACCCGCATGTGTCTGACGTGTGCACTGTAACATCTGCTCTCATCTCTCATATGTTGCGGTGATGTATCGGCCCACCCTTCGCGGGTCTCCTATGGTCATGCACAATTGGAGTGACTCCTCAATCTGGAACTGTGCTTGTAGATCTAAGTATGCTGGGCATCTTGTAATCAAGTGCTCCTCACTCTCTATCTCTATATGGCAAACTGGGCACCACCTCTCCTTTCGGCGGACTCCTTTGGCCCGACCTCTCTCGATCTCGAGCTGATGTGATGAAAATCGAAGCTGCCCAATGACGACATGAAGGTGTTGTGGTAGGTATGTCTCCATGTAACGTGGGATCTCAATGAAGCCTTGATCTTAGATCTCTAGGAAATGCTCATGATAATAGAGCATTTTCGGTGGCAATGGATCTCTCGAGCTGACCCATGTCCTCTGTATGTATGTATGCCATATCTCTTGACGAATGATCCTATTCCTCTCTTGGTGGGAGAGTGAGTAGGTGGGGGTGTGGGAGTCATACGTACATGTGGTAGCCTGTCTATGTCAAGTCCATGGTGGGCCAGCAAATCTCTCGTGTCTGTGCATACCATGAGGAGGTGTCCCCCGCTAATGCCATGTCTCGTGATGCCTGGAAAGCTCTGTAAGTGATGCGCTCTCTATCCATGCCCTGGATCTTGTGTAATAAGCACACTGTTTGGAAGAGTGCCTCTACTAACATTGGCGGTGTAGCAAGCTCTACCCTTACGATATCATGGGGTACCGAGGGTTTGTTACGGATGAGTCTGGCAATCATGAGAACCTGTGGTCTCTCCACAGCTGTCCATGCTGATGCTGATAACCCTCGCCCCCATATGGCTGCTCCATACATAAGTGCTGGTGTGACCAAAGTGTTGAAGAGCCACCCCTTTGTGCGGGGCTCATGAAAGTAGGCATGGTGGCACTGTTTCTCCATCAAAGCTAATGCTGCATATCCTCGTGTGATGCGATCTCGAGCTTCCTTAGACATGGAGAAAGCCCCGGAGGTTGCTGTGAACGTCACGCCCCGATATACATATGAGCTCACTACCTCGATGGATCCACTTGCGGCTGTGAAAGAACTCTGCCTCCTCACCTGCGCTAATGTATGAAAGATCAGAACCTTGGTTTTACCAAGATTCACTGATAGCCCTCCAAATGTGCAGAAGTCGTCTAGACCGTGTAAATGATGCTGTAGACCCTCTAGAGACTCTGAAACCGAGACGATATCATCAGCATATAAAAGAATATGCACCATGGTTCCTCGTACCTCAATGCCATCCCCTCCCTGCTGCTGTATGAAGTCCACTATCTCATCAATGTATAGCCCAAAAAGCGTGGGCGAGAGAGGGCACCCTTGCTTCACTCCGATAGTGCTAGCAAGTGAATCTGATAGGCTGCCTCAACATCTCACTCTACCTGATACTCTCTCATATAGGGTGTAGATCCCCCATATCGTCTCCTCTGGAGCCCCGATGTCGATTAGGCGTATGAAGAGTCTCTCCCTCGGGACTTTATCGAAAGCTTTGCGAAAGTCCACAAAGAAGCAATATAATCTCCGTTTCCTCACTTGGGCCTGATCGATCAGGCATCTCAAAGTGAAGATGTGGTCTATGGTAGAGTAATCTCGTCTGAATCTTGCCTAGGGCGTGAGCTCTATGGCCTGGGGATTGGAATCTGGTATAGACTCTGCGCATATTTGTGCCATGTGTCCGGATCTCGAATGGGTGTCTGTTGTCTCCTCTCTAAAGTGTCGCCATGCTACTGCATTGTCTCGGCTCATGAGCAAGTGATAAATGTCCCAATACTGTCTCTCCTCCCATTCTCGCCTCTTTCAACGTGTGAGGCATTGTGCCTGTGTGTGTGTAATCTCCTTGGGGGGGGGGGAGAGAGAGAGAGAGAGAGAGAGAGAGAGAGAGAGAGAGAGAGAGAGAGAGAGAGAGAGAGAGAGAGAGAGAGAGAGAGAGAGAGAGAGAGAGAGAGAGAGAGAGAGAGAGAGAGAGAGAGAGAGAGAGAGAGAGAGAGAGAGAGAGTTTTTACATCTATTAGGAGGCCGAACTCGGCCTATGAGACAAATCAATGTACATGGGTGTATCTTCTGTCAATCGGAAAAGATAAAAGTACTGAAAAAAAGCTGGCAAGGCTGATATAGATCTCTGTAGTATGCATGTAGAGATACCCATGAAAATGGGAAGGGGGGGACGGTGAATGGAGTGCTATATCTATAGCCTATATGCAAAAGGGTAGTACAAGCATGCTAATGCATCTGAACGACTAACTAGCTCCATCCTGTACTAGTGAGCAGGTGTAAGATGTGGTACATGGGTGGAGGTGGAGTCAAGGCCGCCCTGATGGCTGCAACGGGATCTGCCATCATCCGGGATCGTCTCTCCTCCATGGGGGGAGGGAGAGGGAGAGAGAGAGAGAGAGAGAGAGAGAGAGAGAGAGAGAGAGAGAGAGAGAGAGAGAGAGAGAGAGAGAGAGAGAGAGAGAGAGAGAGAGAGAGAGAGAGAGAGAGAGAGAGAGAGAGAGAGAGAGAGAGAGAGAGAGAGAGAGAGAGAGAAACAAAGAAAGAAAGTGTTACGTCTATTAGGAGGCCGAACTCGGCCTATGAGACAAATCAATGTACATGGGTGTATCTTCTGTCAATCGGAAAAGATAAAAGTGCTGAAAAAAAAAGCTGGTAAGGCTGATATAGATCTCTGTAGTATGCATGTAGAGATACCCATGAAAGTGGGAGGAGGGGATGGTGAATGGAGAGAGAGAGAGAGAGAGAGAGAGAGAGAGAGAGAGAGAGAGAGAGAGAGAGAGAGAGAGAGAGAGAGAGAGAGAGAGAGAGAGAGAGAGAGAGAGAGAGAGAGAGAGAGAGAGAGAGAGAGAGAGAGAGAGAGAGAGAGAGAGAGAGAGAGAGAGAAAGAAAGAAAGAAAGAAAGAAAGTGTTCTTACGTCTATTAGGAGGCCGAACTCGGCCTATGAGACAAATCGATGTACATGGTTGTATCTTCTGTCAATCAGAAAAGATAAAAGTGCTGAAAAGAAACTGGTTAAGCTGATATAGATCTCCGTAGTATGCATGTGGGGATACCCATGAAAATGGTGGGGGGTGTATGGAGTGCGATATCTATGATAGTCTATATGCAAAAGGGTAGTACAACAACCATGAGAATGCATCTAAGACGACTACTAGCTCCATCCTGTGCTAGTGGGTGGGTGTAATATGTGATACATAGGTGGAGGTGGAGTCAGGGCCACCCTGATGGCTGCAACGGGATCGGCCATCATCTGGGATCGTCTCTCCTCCATGGCGCGATGGTCACAAGCCTGGATCTCCGCAATCTGGTGTCGGTGAAGTCTCGGGGCCCGATATCCTATAGCACGGGGTCGTCTCCTAGCTCGAGATATCTGAGCCTGCTGAAGAGTCACCCCGCTCGGTGTGTGGGCTGAGGGGGGGAGGGCTGAAGCACGTCGTGGAATAAAGAAGTCAGTGAGCTGACTCTGTCTCCCTCCTGTATGGAGTGCTACAGTAGGCTGGAGTAGGGAATCTCTGTGACTCTGTATCTCTAGTAAGAATCGCCCGAGCTGTCGCTGGTCTCTAGAGTCCATGATCTCTCGGAGGGTGGGCTGTCTTGCAAACAGAGTCTCGTATCTGCCTCTGATGCCATCATATGCGCTACATCTACATACAAAGTGCTCCTCATCCTCCATCTCTACTCTGCATACTCTGCATATCCGCTCCTCTCTGGGAATGTCTGCGGCTCTGCCCGTCTCAATCTCGAGTCGGTGTGATGAGACTCTCAGCTGGCCAATCGCTACCCTCGAGCTATGAGGCATGTGAGTATCCATGTAGCGTGGTCGCTGGATGGAACCGTCAGCTAGTATGTCTATGAACTGGTCTCGATAGTGCGATAGTCTCGATCCCATGTGTGGTGTGTGCCATGTCTGACTAATGTAGAGCTGCCAGAGATCCTGTCTTAGCACAACATTCCTCTCACGACGAGAGAGGTGGATGTGAGGTGAGTCTGGATCATACTGAAAAGGCGGCAATCTGTCCATATCAAGTCCATGACTATCAAACCAGACTCTAACCTGAGTGTACCAAGCTCTCTCATATCCTGACTCTGATATCTGTATAGATGCCTCAAGAGCTCTGTGTGTGAGTCTATTTGTAGGGAGGTCCCTAATCCTCTGAATAAAGCAGATAGTCTGGAATAGTGCCTCTACTGCCATGGGTGGTGCAGCTAGCTCTGCCCTGATGATGTCATGTGGCACCGACTGTTTCCCACGAAATAATCGCGAGATCATACGTACCTGTGGCCTCTCGATCGCACTCCACTGGGTGACTGTGAGACCTGGGGCCCAAACCGTCGAAGCATACATCATAGCTTGTCTGACCAGTGTGTCAAATAGCCAGCCCTTCGTGCGGGGCTCCTGGAAGTGTGCTTGGTGACATCTCCGCTCTAACATGGCTAAAGCTGCATATCCGAGTGTGAGTCTATCGATGGCTGCCTGTCTCATGCTGAAGGGGCCCGGCAAGCTCGTGAATGTGACTCCGAGATAGACATAGGAAGTGACCACCTCAATCTGTCCACCACCAGCTCTGAATCCTGCTCCATTCCTCACCATGGGGGAGGTGTCGAAGATCATGACCTTGGTCTTGCCAAGGTTTACTGTCAAGCCCCTCTGTGTACAAAACTCATCCAGGGCCTCAAGGTGGCGCTGTAATCCCTCGGGTGACTCTGAAATCAAGACAATGTCATCGGCATATAATAAAATGTGGACATGTGTACCTGCGAGGTCTGCACCCTCTCCTCCAGCTCGGAGAATGTAGTCCTCAATCTCGTCAATGTAGAGACCAAATAGAGTGGGAGAGAGTGGGCAGCCTTGCTTAACACCGATGGTGCTAGCAATGGCCTCAGACATACCTCCTGGACACCGTACCCTCCCAGCCACCTGCTCATAGAGTGCATAGATGGCCCAAATCATCCCTGATGGTACTCCCAAGCTCTGGAGGCGTTGGAAGAGCCTCTCCCGCGGCACTGTATCAAAAGCTTTGCGGAAGTCCACAAAGCAGCAATATAGCCTCTTCTTCCGCATCCTTGCCCCATCAATGAGGCAGCGTAGAATGAAGATGTGATCAATAGTAGAGAAAGCTCGTCGAAAACCTGCCTGGCCTCGTGCTCGTAGCCCCTCAGTCTCTGCATATGAGCTGAGCTCTGCCTCAAGTATGGCACCGTATAGTTTGGCCATGGTGTGGCCAATCATGATGGTCCTGTAGTTCCCTGGATCCAGGGTGTCGCCAGATTTGTGGATAGGCACAATGGTGTGCCTAGTCCACTCCTCTGGGAAGCCCTCTCCTATAGCCCGGTTGAAGACATGTGCAATCAACAGGGCTATAGTGGAGGCTGCATATATGAGATGCTCGCTCTGCAATCCCGCGTGGTCTGTCGAACGTCCATGTCGCAGTCGTCGTATGGCCCTCTCAACCATCTTTGCTGTGAAGAGAGAAGAACTAGTAGGGCGAGGCTCAAGTGGCTGGGGAATGGGAGGCTGCCTAGGTACCTCATATAACCTCTGAGCATAATCATGCCAGGTCTCCAATAGGTGTGGTCGGGCGTGGCTCTCGTAGGCTGTGCCATGCTGCAGCACTGTCCATACTCATAAAGAGATGGTATAGCTCAAGCTCCTGTGCCTCCTCAAAGGCTCGCCTCTTTCGACGTGTGAGAGTCATCTATCCCTTGGCCTCTCTCTCTGTGATCTCTCCCAATGCTCGCTGAGCTCGTAGTCGGCGGTAAAGATCTCTGCAATCCTCATCATACCAACGATGTTGTGGCATAGTCCCGGGAGGAGGTGTGTGACGAGAATGGATGGTGTGTGGGAAGGAGCTGATGGCTGATGTCTGAAGAACTGATGCTATCTGAGAGGTGAGTAGGGATAGTGGAGTGTCAGGATGAAGTAAGAGAAGACCCTTCTCGACTCGAGCCGCATATATGTGAGCTAGCTCGTGTGTGAAGTGGATGGTGGTGTGTGGGATGCGTGCTTCGGGTATGCGTAAAGGGGTGTCTCCCTTCAGGGAGAGTGCGAGGTATGTGTGATCGGCCCCAATGGGTATGGGTGGGATGGTGAATGAGGTAAGTAGGTGGATGGCCTCTCTGGACCCCATGACGTAATCTACTGTACTTCCCCCGCCATCTCTGGCTGAGTGTGGTATGCATGTCAATCCTCCTGAGGTAGGCCACTGAGTCATCCCGTTATAGATAACGAGATTATGTCGAGAGCCTAGTCTGAGTAGGTGAGTGCCATAGTGAGTGTGTGTAGGGTCAGCTGAAGCTCGAGCTGTAGACTCATCCTCTATGGTATGTAGTATCTCTGGGTCTTCTGGGTCAAATATCTCACACTGATCATTGCCTGTCCTTGCATTGAAGTCTCCCATAAGGAAGACTTCCCCTAATGCAGAGTACTCTGTAATCTCTTCTTACAAGCAAGTGTATGGTGAGTCCTCCTCTCGATCTATGATAGCGAAACGCGAGCTAGAAGGAGCAAAGTAGCATAATGCTATGAAGATGATCCGCTCCTGCGAGAGCTGCAGTCGAATCCAAAGATATCTGGCCTGTGAATCACGTGCGACTATCTGTATCCTGCTCTGAAGTCCATCTCTAAAGAGTATGGCTACTCCTCCTGATCCTCGGGTGGTGTGCTGACGTGTACACTCTCTGTATGTGGACTCCCACTGAAAACCGTGGACTCGAGGCTGGCCCCGGTCCGGGCTCTCATGTGTCTCTGTGAGCATAATGATGTCTTTGCCTTTGCGCACCTCTTCCAATCTCTCTGGGTGTGTCCATAGATCTCCATTGCAGTTCCAAACTGCAAGGTGTATCTCCTCGAGTGTCTCACAGGCCGCGAATCCCTATGGGATGGCCTTGCCATCAATGATGACACGACCATCTCTGTATGAAGCCTTCTTTCCTTCTTTGCGAGCTTGATGTACTCTCGGCATGCATGCACGACGGTGTGCTACCTGCATGGGTGTGAGATCATCGTCAAGGTAGATGGGGGGGGGGGGGCATCAAGTGCTCTCAAAATCACCCTCTTGCGTAGGAAAGTAGATCTTATATCTTCGGAAGGGAAGTGTAGAATGAGAGCTCTCTTCTTCGTGGGGTCTCGTCCCGTTCTCCAAGACTTGATGAATGGGGGGGACTCCTCTTTGTAGCCGAGTATCTTGCATAGTGTCTTCCCATCGGACTCGGGGGTGGAGCCTTCTTTTTCTTTAAGGCCCGTGATGCGTACATTGAGACGGCGGGCATGTCTCATCTTTTCTTCCTCAATAGTGGTGTGCACGATGAGGGCTTCTTCCTTTTGTGCTTTCTCTTTGGCTTCTTTTTTGATGTTCTTCTTCACTATGTCGATCCACCCTTCTTTGGTAGCTTCTAATTTGTTTTCCATGCTCTCGGTCAAGGATTTGGTGAGTTCTTCTTTGAGAGCTTCTGTCTTGTTCATATTAATCTCTCCTTCTTCGGGTGTAAGAGAGACCATTGAAGCTTTGAGGAGCTCCAATTCCTCTTTCATGTTTGCCCTCTCCTTAGCCCATTCTTCTTTCTCTTTTTGCCATGCTTCCCTCTCCTTATGATATGTTTCTACTTCCTTCTCGAGCTTTGAGAGGCGGCTGATGATGGCCGTGATAGTGGAGTCCACCATCTTCTTGTTTTCCTTGATAGCTATGGTCAGTTTGTCCTCCATTTTTGTCAAATCGTCCTTAGCCGTAGCGCTCATTGCATTCGAAGATGAAAAAAAATGCTCAGTGTGCTGAGCCTAAAGACTTGCGATGAAGACGGGAGCGCGCCCGATGCGCGATGGAGTAAGGGTGGGAGTGGCTAATAACTGTGGGCAACAATTATTAGTCCGGGGCAGAGCTTCATGCAGAGCTTCACGCAGAGCTCGGGCAGAGCTTCACGTAGAGAGGAGCTCGGGAAGACGGGCGCTAGGGCGCAGTGAGAAGGGGGAGAGAGAGAGAGCGTTGCTTTTAGTTGCTTCGGGCAGAGCTTCATGCAGAGCTCGAGCAGAGCTTCACGTAGAGCTCGGGAAGAGCTTCACGCAGAGCTTCACGCACAGCTCGGGCAGAGCTTCACGTAGAGAGGAGCTCGGGAAGACGGGCGCTAGGGCGCAGTGAGAAGGGGGAGAGAGAGAGAGCGTTGCTTTTAGTTGCTTCGGGCAGAGCTTCATGCAGAGCTCGAGCAGAGCTTCACGTAGAGCTCGGGCAGAGCTTCACGCAGAGCTTCACGCAGAGCTCGGGCAGAGCTTCACGTAGAGAGGAGCTCGGGAAGACGGGCGCTAGGGCGCAGTGAGAAGGGGGAGAGAGAGAGAGCGTTGCTTTTAGTTGCTTCGGGCAGAGCTTCATGCAGAGCTCGAGCAGAGCTTCACGTAGAGCTCGGGCAGAGCTTCACGCAGAGCTTCACGCAGAGCTCGGGCAGAGCTTCACGTAGAGAGGAGCTCGGGAAGACGGGCGCTAGGGCGCAGTGAGAAGGGGGAGAGAGAGAGAGCGTTGCTTTTAGTTGCTTCGGGCAGAGCTTCATGCAGAGCTCGAGCAGAGCTTCACGTAGAGCTCGGGCAGAGCTTCACGCAGAGCTTCACGCAGAGCTCGGGCAGAGCTTCACGTAGAGAGGAGCTCGGGAAGACGGGCGCTAGGGCGCAGTGAGAAGGGGGAGAGAGAGAGAGCGTTGCTTTTAGTTGCTTCGGGCAGAGCTTCATGCAGAGCTCGAGCAGAGCTTCACGTAGAGCTCGGGCAGAGCTTCACGCAGAGCTTCACGCAGAGCTCGGGCAGAGCTTCACGTAGAGAGGAGCTCGGGAAGACGGGCGCTAGGGCGCAGTGAGAAGGGGGAGAGAGAGAGAGCGTTGCTTTTAGTTGCTTCGGGCAGAGCTTCATGCAGAGCTCGAGCAGAGCTTCACGTAGAGCTCGGGCAGAGCTTCACGCAGAGCTTCACGCAGAGCTCGGGCAGAGCTTCACGTAGAGAGGAGCTCGGGAAGACGGGCGCTAGGGCGCAGTGAGAAGGGGGAGAGAGAGAGAGCGTTGCTTTTAGTTGCTTCGGGCAGAGCTTCATGCAGAGCTCGAGCAGAGCTTCACGTAGAGCTCGGGCAGAGCTTCACGCAGAGCTTCACGCAGAGCTCGGGCAGAGCTTCACGTAGAGAGGAGCTCGGGAAGACGGGCGCTAGGGCGCAGTGAGAAGGGGGAGAGAGAGAGAGCGTTGCTTTTAGTTGCTTCGGGCAGAGCTTCATGCAGAGCTCGAGCAGAGCTTCACGTAGAGCTCGGGCAGAGCTTCACGCAGAGCTTCACGCAGAGCTCGGGCAGAGCTTCACGTAGAGAGGAGCTCGGGAAGACGGGCGCTAGGGCGCAGTGAGAAGGGGGAGAGAGAGAGAGCGTTGCTTTTAGTTGCTTCGGGCAGAGCTTCATGCAGAGCTCGAGCAGAGCTTCACGTAGAGCTCGGGCAGAGCTTCACGCAGAGCTTCACGCAGAGCTCGGGCAGAGCTTCACGTAGAGAGGAGCTCGGGAAGACGGGCGCTAGGGCGCAGTGAGAAGGGGGAGAGAGAGAGAGCGTTGCTTTTAGTTGCTTCGGGCAGAGCTTCATGCAGAGCTCGAGCAGAGCTTCACGTAGAGCTCCGGCAGAGCTTCACGCAGAGCTTCACGCAGAGCTCGGGCAGAGCTTCACGTAGAGAGGAGCTCGGGAAGACGGGCGCTAGGGCGCAGTGAGAAGGGGGAGAGAGAGAGAGCGTTGCTTTTAGTTGCTTCGGGCAGAGCTTCATGCAGAGCTCGAGCAGAGCTTCACGTAGAGCTCGGGCAGAGCTTCACGCAGAGCTTCACGCAGAGCTCGGGCAGAGCTTCACGTAGAGAGGAGCTCGGGAAGACGGGCGCTAGGGCGCAGTGAGAAGGGGGAGAGAGAGAGAGCGTTGCTTTTAGTTGCTTCGGGGAGAGCTTCATGCAGAGCTCGAGCAGAGCTTCACGTAGAGCTCGGGCAGAGCTTCACGCAGAGCTTCACGCAGAGCTCGGGCAGAGCTTCACGTAGAGAGGAGTTCGGGAAGACGGGCGCTAGGGCGCAGTGAGAAGGGGGAGAGAGAGAGAGCGTTGCTTTTAGTTGCTTCGGGCAGAGCTTCATGAAGAGCTCGAGCAGAGCTTCACGTAGAGCTCGGGCAGAGCTTCACGCAGAGCTTCACGCAGAGCTCGGGCAGAGCTTCACGTAGAGAGGAGCTCGGGAAGACGGGCGCTAGGGCGCAGTGAGAAGGGGGAGAGAGAGAGAGCGTTGCTTTTAGTTGCTTCGGGCAGAGCTTCATGCAGAGCTCGAGCAGAGCTTCACGTAGAGCTCGGGCAGAGCTTCACGCAGAGCTTCACGCAGAGCTCGGGCAGAGCTTCACGTAGAGAGGAGCTCGGGAAGACGGGCGCTAGGGCGCAGTGAGAAGGGGGAGAGAGAGAGAGCGTTGCTTTTAGTTGCTTCGGGCAGAGCTTCATGCAGAGCTCGAGCAGAGCTTCACGTAGAGCTCGGGCAGAGCTTCACGCAGAGCTTCACGCAGAGCTCGGGCAGAGCTTCACGTAGAGAGGAGCTCCGGAAGACGGGCGCTAGGGCGCAGTGAGAAGGGGGAGAGAGAGAGAGCGTTGCTTTTAGTTGCTTCGGGCAGAGCTTCATGCAGAGCTCGAGCAGAGCTTCACGTAGAGCTCGGGCAGAGCTTCACGCAGAGCTCGGGCAGAGCTTCACGTAGAGAGGAGCTCGGGAAGACGGGCGCTACGGCGCAGTGAGAAGGGGGAGAGAGAGAGAGCGTTGCTTTTAGTTGCTTCGGGCAGAGCTTCATGCAGAGCTCGAGCAGAGCTTCACGTAGAGCTCGGGCAGAGCTTCGCGCAGAGCTCGGGCAGAGCTTCACGTAGAGAGGAGCTCGGGAAGACGGGCGCTAGGGCGCAGTGAGAAGGGGGAGAGAGAGAGAGCGTTGCTTTTAGTTGCTTCGGGCAGAGCTTCATGCAGAGCTCGAGCAGAGCTTCACGTAGAGCTCGGGCAGAGCTTCACGCAGAGCTTCACGCAGAGCTCGGGCAGAGCTTCACGTAGAGAGGAGCTGGGGAAGACGGGCGCTAGGGCGTAGTGAGAAGGGGGAGAGAGAGAGAGCGTTGCTTTTAGTTGCTTCGGGCAGAGCTTCATGCAGAGCTCGAGCAGAGCTTCACGTAGAGCTCGGGCAGAGCTTCACGCAGAGCTTCACGCAGAGCTCGGGCAGAGCTTCACGTAGAGAGGAGCTCGGGAAGACGGGCGCTAGGGCGCAGTGAGAAGGGGGAGAGAGAGAGAGCGTTGCTTTTAGTTGCTTCGGGCAGAGCTTCATGCAGAGCTCGAGCAGAGCTTCACGTAGAGCTCGGGCAGAGCTTCACGCAGAGCTTCACGCAGAGCTCGGGCAGAGCTTCACGTAGAGAGGAGCTCGGGAAGACGGGCGCTAGGGCGCAGTGAGAAGGGGGAGAGAGAGAGAGAGCGTTGCTTTTAGTTGCTTCGGGCAGAGCTTCATGCAGAGCTCGAGCAGAGCTTCACGTAGAGCTCGGGCAGAGCTTCACGCAGAGCTTCACGCAGAGCTCGGGCAGAGCTTCACGTAGAGAGGAGCTCGGGAAGACGGGCGCTAGGGCGCAGTGAGAAGGGGGAGAGAGAGAGAGCGTTGCTTTTAGTTGCTTCGGGCAGAGCTTCATGCAGAGCTCGAGCAGAGCTTCACGTAGAGCTCGGGCAGAGCTTCACGCAGAGCTTCACGCAGAGCTCGGGCAGAGCTTCACGTAGAGAGGAGCTCGGGAAGACGGGCGCTAGGGCGCAGTGAGAAGGGGGAGAGAGAGAGAGCGTTGCTTTTAGTTGCTTCGGGCAGAGCTTCATGCAGAGCTCGAGCAGAGCTTCACGTAGAGCTCGGGCAGAGCTTCACGCAGAGCTTCACGCAGAGCTCGGGCAGAGCTTCACGTAGAGAGGAGCTCGGGAAGACGGGCGCTAGGGCGCAGTGAGAAGGGGGAGAGAGAGAGAGCGTTGCTTTTAGTTGCTTCGGGCAGAGCTTCATGCAGAGCTCGAGCAGAGCTTCACGTAGAGCTCGGGCAGAGCTTCACGCAGAGCTTCACGCAGAGCTCGGGCAGAGCTTCACGTAGAGAGGAGCTCGGGAAGACGGGCGCTAGGGCGCAGTGAGAAGGGGGAGAGAGAGAGAGCGTTGCTTTTAGTTGCTTCGGGCAGAGCTTCATGCAGAGCTCGAGCAGAGCTTCACGTAGAGCTCGGGCAGAGCTTCACGCAGAGCTTCACGCAGAGCTCGGGCAGAGCTTCACGTAGAGAGGAGCTCGGGAAGACGGGCGCTAGGGCGCAGTGAGAAGGGGGAGAGAGAGAGAGCGTTGCTTTTAGTTGCTTCGGGCAGAGCTTCATGCAGAGCTCGAGCAGAGCTTCACGTAGAGCTCGGGCAGAGCTTCACGCAGAGCTTCACGCAGAGCTCGGGCAGAGCTTCACGTAGAGAGGAGCTCGGGAAGACGGGCGCTAGGGCGCAGTGAGAAGGGGGAGAGAGAGAGAGCGTTGCTTTTAGTTGCTTCGGGCAGAGCTTCATGCAGAGCTCGAGCAGAGCTTCACGTAGAGCTCGGGCAGAGCTTCACGCAGAGCTTCACGCAGAGCTCGGGCAGAGCTTCACGTAGAGAGGAGCTCGGGAAGACGGGCGCTAGGGCGCAGTGAGAAGGGGGAGAGAGAGAGAGCGTTGCTTTTAGTTGCTTCGGGGAGAGCTTCATGCAGAGCTCGAGCAGAGCTTCACGTAGAGCTCGGGCAGAGCTTCACGCAGAGCTTCACGCAGAGCTCGGGCAGAGCTTCACGTAGAGAGGAGCTCGGGAAGACGGGCGCTAGGGCGCAGTGAGAAGGGGTAAAGAGAGAGAGCGTTGCTTTTAGTTGCTTCGGGCAGAGCTTCATGCAGAGCTCGAGCAGAGCTTCACGTAGAGCTCGGGCAGAGCTTCACGCAGAGCTTCACGCAGAGCTCGGGCAGAGCTTCACGTAGAGAGGAGCTCGGGAAGACGGGCGCTAGGGCGCAGTGAGAAGGGGGAGAGAGAGAGAGCGTTGCTTTTAGTTGCTTCGGGCAGAGCTTCATGCAGAGCTCGAGCAGAGCTTCACGTAGAGCTCGGGCAGAGCTTCACGCAGAGCTTCACGCAGAGCTCGGGCAGAGCTTCACGTAGAGAGGAGCTCGGGAAGACGGGCGCTAGGGCGCAGTGAGAAGGGGGAGAGAGAGAGAGCGTTGCTTTTAGTTGCTTCGGGCAGAGCTTCATGCAGAGCTCGAGCAGAGCTTCACGTAGAGCTCGGGCAGAGGTTCACGCAGAGCTTCACGCAGAGCTCGGGCAGAGCTTCACGTAGAGAGGAGCTCGGGAAGACGGGCGCTAGGGCGCAGTGAGAAGGGGGAGAGAGAGAGAGCGTTGCTTTTAGTTGCTTCGGGCAGAGCTTCATGCAGAGCTCGAGCAGAGCTTCACGTAGAGCTCGGGCAGAGCTTCATGCAGAGCTTCACGCAGAGCTCGGGCATAGCTTCACGTAGAGAGGAGCTCGGGAAGACGGGCGCTAGGGCGCAGTGAGAAGGGGGAGAGAGAGAGAGCGTTGCTTTTAGTTGCTTCGGGCAGAGCTTCATGCAGAGCTCGAGCATAGCTTCACGTAGAGCTCCGGCAGAGCTTCACGCAGAGCTTCACGCAGAGCTCGGGCAGAGCTTCACGTAGAGAGGAGCTCGGGAAGACGGGCGCTAGGGCGCAGTGAGAAGGGGGAGAGAGAGAGAGCGTTGCTTTTAGTTGCTTCGGGCAGAGCTTCATGCAGAGCTCGAGCAGAGCTTCACGTAGAGCTCGGGCAGAGCTTCACGCAGAGCTTCACGCAGAGCTCGGGCAGAGCTTCACGTAGAGAGGAGCTCGGGAAGACGGGCGCTAGGGCGCAGTGAGAAGGGGGAGAGAGAGAGAGCGTTGCTTTTAGTTGCTTCGGGCAGAGCTTCATGCAGAGCTCGAGCAGAGCTTCACGTAGAGCTCGGGCAGAGCTTCACGCAGAGCTTCACGCAGAGCTCGGGCAGAGCTTCACGTAGAGAGGAGCTCGGGAAGACGGGTGCTAGGGCGCAGTGAGAAGGGGGAGAGAGAGAGAGCGTTGCTTTTAGTTGCTTCGGGCAGAGCTTCATGCAGAGCTCGAGCAGAGCTTCACGTAGAGCTCGGGCAGAGCTTCACGCAGAGCTTCACGCAGAGCTTCACGCAGAGCTCGGGCAGAGCTTCACGTAGAGAGGAGCTCGGGAAGACGGGCGCTAGGGCGCAGTGAGAAGGGGGAGAGAGAGAGAGCGTTGCTTTTAGTTGCTTCGGGCAGAGCTTCATGCAGAGCTCGAGCAGAGCTTCACGTAGAGCTCGGGCAGAGCTTCACGCAGAGCTTCACGCAGAGCTCGGGCAGAGCTTCACGTAGAGAGGAGCTCGGGAAGACGGGCGCTAGGGCGCAGTGAGAAGGGGGAGAGAGAGAGAGCGTTGCTTTTAGTTGCTTCGGGCAGAGCTTCATGCAGAGCTCGAGCAGAGCTTCACGTAGAGCTCGGGCAGAGCTTCACGCAGAGCTTCACGCAGAGCTCGGGCAGAGCTTCACGTAGAGAGGAGCTCGGGAAGACGGGCGCTAGGGCGCAGTGAGAAGGGGGAGAGAGAGAGAGCGTTGCTTTTAGTTGCTTCGGGCAGAGCTTCATGCAGAGCTCGAGCAGAGCTTCACGTAGAGCTCGGGCAGAGCTTCACGCAGAGCTTCACGCAGAGCTCGGGCAGAGCTTCACGTAGAGAGGAGCTCGGGAAGACGGGCGCTAGGGCGCAGTGAGAAGGGGGAGAGAGAGAGAGCGTTGCTTTTAGTTGCTTCGGGCAGAGCCTCATGCAGAGCTCGAGCAGAGCTTCACGTAGAGCTCGGGCAGAGCTTCACGCAGAGCTTCACGCAGAGCTCGGGCAGAGCTTCACGTAGAGAGGAGCTCGGGAAGACGGGCGCTAGGGCGCAGTGATAAGGGGGAGAGAGAGAGAGCGTTGCTTTTAGTTGCTTCGGGCAGAGCTTCATGCAGAGCTCGAGCAGAGCTTCACGTAGAGCTCGGGCAGAGCTTCACGCAGAGCTTCACGCAGAGCTCGGGCAGAGCTTCACGTAGAGAGGAGCTCGGGAAGACGGGCGCTAGGGCGCAGTGAGAAGGGGGAGAGAGAGAGAGCGTTGCTTTTAGTTGCTTCGGGCAGAGCTTCATGCAGAGCTCGAGCAGAGCTTCACGTAGAGCTCGGGCAGAGCTTCACGCAGAGCTTCACGCAGAGCTCGGGCAGAGCTTCACGTAGAGAGGAGCTCGGGAAGACGGGCGCTAGGGCGCAGTGAGAAGGGGGAGAGAGAGAGAGCGTTGCTTTTAGTTGCTTCGGGCAGAGCTTCATGCAGAGCTCGAGCAGAGCTTCACGTAGAGCTCGGGCAGAGCTTCACGCAGAGCTTCACGCAGAGCTCGGGGAGAGCTTCACGTAGAGAGGAGCTCGGGAAGACGGGCGCTAGGGCGCAGTGAGAAGGGGGAGAGAGAGAGAGCGTTGCTTTTAGTTGCTTCGGGCAGAGCTTCATGCAGAGCTCGAGCAGAGCTTCACGTAGAGCTCGGGCAGAGCTTCACGCAGAGCTCGGGCAGAGCTTCACGTAGAGAGGAGCTCGGGAAGACGGGCGCTAGGGCGCAGTGAGAAGGGGGAGAGAGAGAGAGCGTTGCTTTTAGTTGCTTCGGGCAGAGCTTCATGCAGAGCTCGAGCAGAGCTTCACGTAGAGCTCGGGCAGAGCTTCACGCAGAGCTCGGGCAGAGCTTCACGTAGAGAGGAGCTTGGGAAGACGGGCGCTAGGGCGCAGTGAGAAGGGGGAGAGAGAGAGAGCGTTGCTTTTAGTTGCTTCGGGAAGAGCTTCATGCAGAGCTCGAGCAGAGCTTCACGTAGAGCTCGGGCAGAGCTTCACGCAGAGCTTCACGCAGAGCTCGGGCAGAGCTTCACGTAGAGAGGAGCTCGGGAAGACGGGCGCTAGGGCGCAGTGAGAAGGGGGAGAGAGAGAGAGCGTTGCTTTTAGTTGCTTCGGGCAGAGCTTCATGCAGAGCTCGAGCAGAGCTTCACGTAGAGCTCGGGCAGACCTTCACGCAGAGCTTCACGCAGAGCTCGGGCAGAGCTTCACGTAGAGAGGAGCTCGGGAAGACGGGCGCTAGGGCGCAGTGAGAAGGGGGAGAGAGAGAGAGCGTTGCTTTTAGTTGCTTCGGGCAGAGCTTCATGCAGAGCTCGAGCAGAGCTTCACGTAGAGCTCGGGCAGAGCTTCACGCAGAGCTTCACGCAGAGCTCGGGCAGAGCTTCACGTAGAGAGGAGCTCGGGAAGACGGGCGCTAGGGCGCAGTGAGAAGGGGGAGAGAGAGAGAGCGTTGCTTTTAGTTGCTTCGGGCAGAGCTTCATGCAGAGCTCGAGCAGAGCTTCACGTAGAGCTCGGGCAGAGCTTCACGCAGAGCTTCACGCAGAGCTCGGGCAGAGCTTCACGTAGAGAGGAGCTCGGGAAGACGGGCGCTAGGGCGCAGTGAGAAGGGGGAGAGAGAGAGAGCGTTGCTTTTAGTTGCTTCAGGCAGAGCTTCATGCAGAGCTCGAGCAGAGCTTCACGTAGAGCTGGGGCAGAGCTTCACGCAGAGCTTCACGCAGAGCTCGGGCAGAGCTTCACGTAGAGAGGAGCTCGGGAAGACGGGCGCTAGGGCGCAGTGAGAAAGGGGGAGAGAGAGAGAGCGTTGCTTTTAGTTGCTTCGGGCAGAGCTTCATGCAGAGCTCGAGCAGAGCTTCACGTAGAGCTCGGGCAGAGCTTCACGCAGAGCTTCACGCAGAGCTCGGGCAGAGCTTCACGTAGAGAGGAGCTCGGGAAGACGGGCGCTAGGGCGCAGTGAGAAAGGGGAGAGAGAGAGAGCGTTGCTTTTAGTTGCTTCGGGCAGAGCTTCATGCAGAGCTCGAGCAGAGCTTCACGTAGAGCTCCGGCAGAGCTTCACGCAGAGCTTCACGCAGAGCTCGGGCAGAGCTTCACGTAGAGAGGAGCTCGGGAAGACGGGCGCTAGGGCGCAGTGAGAAGGGGGAGAGAGAGAGAGCGTTGCTTTTAGTTGCTTCGGGCAGAGCTTCATGCAGAGCTCGAGCAGAGCTTCACGTAGAGCTCGGGCAGAGCTTCACGCAGAGCTTCACGCAGAGCTCGGGCAGAGCTTCACGTAGAGAGGAGCTCGGGAAGACGGGCGCTAGGGCGCAGTGAGAAGGGGAAGAGAGAGAGAGCGGTGCTTTTAGTTGCTTCGGGGAGAGCTTCATGCAGAGCTCGAGCAGAGCTTCACGTAGAGCTCGGGCAGAGCTTCACGCAGAGCTTCACGCAGAGCTCGGGCAGAGCTTCACGTAGAGAGGAGCTCGGGAAGACGGGCGCTAGGGCGCAGTGAGAAGGGGGAGAGAGAGAGAGCGTTGCTTTTAGTTGCTTCGGGCAGAGCTTCATGCAGAGCTCGAGCAGAGCTTCACGTAGAGCTCGGGCAGAGCTTCACGCAGAGCTTCACGCAGAGCTCGGGCAGAGCTTCACGTAGAGAGGAGCTCGGGAAGACGGGCGCTAGGGCGCAGTGAGAAGGGGGAGAGAGAGAGAGCGTTGCTTTTAGTTGCTTCGGGCAGAGCTTCATGCAGAGCTCGAGCAGAGCTTCACGTAGAGCTCGGGCAGAGCTTCACGCAGAGCTTCACGCAGAGCTCGGGCAGAGCTTCACGTAGAGAGGAGCTCGGGAAGACGGGCGCTAGGGCGCAGTGAGAAGGGGGAGAGAGAGAGAGCGTTGCTTTTAGTTGCTTCGGGCAGAGCTTCATGCAGAGCTCGAGCAGAGCTTCACGTAGAGCTCGGGCAGAGCTTCACGCAGAGCTTCACGCAGAGCTCGGGCAGAGCTTCACGTAGAGAGGAGCTCGGGAAGACGGGCGCTAGGGCGCAGTGAGAAGGGGGAGAGAGAGAGAGCGTTGCTTTTAGTTGCTTCGGGCAGAGCTTCATGCAGAGCTCGAGCAGAGCTTCACGTAGAGCTCGGGCAGAGCTTCACGCAGAGCTTCACGCAGAGCTCGGGCAGAGCTTCACGTAGAGAGGAGCTCGGGAAGACGGGCGCTAGGGCGCAGTGAGAAGGGGGAGAGAGAGAGAGCGTTGCTTTTAGTTGCTTCGGGCAGAGCTTCATGCAGAGCTCGAGCAGAGCTTCACGTAGAGCTCGGGCAGAGCTTCATGCAGAGCTTCACGCAGAGCTCGGGCATAGCTTCACGTAGAGAGGAGCTCGGGAAGACGGGCGCTAGGGCGCAGTGAGAAGGGGGGGAGAGAGAGAGCGTTGCTTTTAGTTGCTTCGGGCAGAGCTTCATGCAGAGCTCGAGCATAGCTTCACGTAGAGCTCCGGCAGAGCTTCACGCAGAGCTTCACGCAGAGCTCGGGCAGAGCTTCACGTAGAGAGGAGCTCGGGAAGACGGGCGCTAGGGCGCAGTGAGAAGGGGGAGAGAGAGAGAGCGTTGCTTTTAGTTGCTTCGGGCAGAGCTTCATGCAGAGCTCGAGCAGAGCTTCACGTAGAGCTCGGGCAGAGCTTCACGCAGAGCTTCACGCAGAGCTCGGGCAGAGCTTCACGTAGAGAGGAGCTCGGGAAGACGGGCGCTAGGGCGCAGTGAGAAGGGGGAGAGAGAGAGAGCGTTGCTTTTAGTTGCTTCGGGCAGAGCTTCATGCAGAGCTCGAGCAGAGCTTCACGTAGAGCTCGGGCAGAGCTTCACGCAGAGCTTCACGCAGAGCTCGGGCAGAGCTTCACGTAGAGAGGAGCTCGGGAAGACGGGCGCTAGGGCGCAGTGAGAAGGGGGAGAGAGAGAGAGCGTTGCTTTTAGTTGCTTCGGGCAGAGCTTCATGCAGAGCTCGAGCAGAGCTTCACGTAGAGCTCGGGCAGAGCTTCACGCAGAGCTTCACGCAGAGCTCGGGCAGAGCTTCACGTAGAGAGGAGCTCGGGAAGACGGGCGCTAGGGCGCAGTGAGAAGGGGGAGAGAGAGAGAGCGTTGCTTTTAGTTGCTTCGGGCAGAGCTTCATGCAGAGCTCGAGCAGAGCTTCACGTAGAGCTCGGGCAGAGCTTCACGCAGAGCTTCACGCAGAGCTCGGGCAGAGCTTCACGTAGAGAGGAGCTCGGGAAGACGGGCGCTAGGGCGCAGTGAGAAGGGGGAGAGAGAGAGAGAGCGTTGCTTTTAGTTGCTTCGGGCAGAGCTTCATGCAGAGCTCGAGCAGAGCTTCACGTAGAGCTCGGGCAGAGCTTCACGCAGAGCTTCACGCAGAGCTCGGGCAGAGCTTCACGTAGAGAGGAGCTCGGGAAGACGGGCGCTAGGGCGCAGTGAGAAGGGGGAGAGAGAGAGAGCGTTGCTTTTAGTTGCTTCGGGCAGAGCTTCATGCAGAGCTCGAGCAGAGCTTCACGTAGAGCTCGGGCAGAGCTTCACGCAGAGCTCGGGCAGAGCTTCACGTAGAGAGGAGCTCGGGAAGACGGGCGCTAGGGCGCAGTGAGAAGGGGGAGAGAGAGAGAGCGTTGGTTTTAGTTGCTTCGGGCAGAGCTTCATGCAGAGCTCGAGCAGAGCTTCACGTAGAGCTCGGGCAGAGCTTCACGCAGAGCTCGGGCAGAGCTTCACGTAGAGAGGAGCTCGGGAAGACGGGCGCTAGGGCGCAGTGAGAAGGGGGAGAGAGAGAGAGCGTTGCTTTTAGTTGCTTCGGGCAGAGCTTCATGCAGAGCTCGAGCAGAGCTTCACGTAGAGCTCGGGCAGAGCTTGACGCAGAGCTTCACGCAGAGCTCGGGCAGAGCTTCACGTAGAGAGGAGCTCGGGAAGACGGGCGCTAGGGCGCAGTGAGAAGGGGGAGAGAGAGAGAGCGTTGCTTTTAGTTGCTTCGGGCAGAGCTTCATGCAGAGCTCGAGCAGAGCTTCACGTAGAGCTCGGGCAGAGCTTCACGCAGAGCTTCACGCAGAGCTCGGGCAGAGCTTCACGTAGAGAGGAGCTCGGGAAGATGGGCGCTAGGGCGCAGTGAGAAGGGGGAGAGAGAGAGAGCGTTGCTTTTAGTTGCTTCGGGCAGAGCTTCATGCAGAGCTCGAGCAGAGCTTCACGTAGAGCTCGGGCAGAGCTTCACGCAGAGCTTCACGCAGAGCTCGGGCAGAGCTTCACGTAGAGAGGAGCTCGGGAAGACGGGCGCTAGGGCGCAGTGAGAAGGGGGAGAGAGAGAGAGCGTTGCTTTTAGTTGCTTCGGGCAGAGCTTCATGCAGAGCTCGAGCAGAGCTTCACGTAGAGCTCGGGCAGAGCTTCACGCAGAGCTTCACGCAGAGCTCGGGCAGAGCTTCACGTAGAGAGGAGCTCGGGAAGACGGGCGCTAGGGTTTCGCAGAGGTTTCGGGCAGAGCGGACGAGCGCTAGGGTTTTCAGAGGGCGCAGAGGGGCTGACGCTAGGGTTTGCTGAGCTCGGGCAGACGGGCGCTAGGGTTTCGTAGAGAGAGAGAGAGAGAGAGAGAGAGAGAGAGAGAGAGAGAGAGAGAGAGAGAGAGAGAGAGAGAGAGAGAGAGAGAGAGAGAGAGAGAGAGAGAGAGAGAGAGAGAGAGAGAGAGAGAGAGAGAGAGAGAGAGAGAGAGAGAGAGAGAGAGAGAGAGAGAGAGAGAGAAAGTCATATTAACGTCTTCTGGAGGGCAAACTTGGCCTATGAGACAAAAACCATGTACAAGTGTAGTAACCCTGTGTAGAAGATGAAATGAAATAAAAAGTATATCGCGACACAAAGATATATAAGGCTGGAAAAGTCTGGGGAGACGTGGCTCTGACTCTGCAGATAGTGGCCACCTAATACATGGGGGACATGTGAGTAAAAGTGTGAGTAAAACACCCTAGCTACTGGTGAATGGGTGGAGGTGGGTGTAGTATGTTACATCGGGGGTGGTGTGAGTGCCTCTTGAAGGAAGACAACCCAAGGGGTGGTGGTATGCCTATGCTCCATCATGTGGTCGTAGACTGTCATGATGCGTGAGATATCCTCCTGATATAGTCGTGGTCGATGATATCCACCCATGTGTGGTCGGCGCCGTGCTCTCTGTGCTGCTCCCTGGTGGAGCCTTAGCCCTATAGATGGACCTGTCTGATGTACCTCAGCTCGCTGAAAAAACTGGGTATTTGGTTTGCTTCGTACTCACCCGTGGCTGATGTGTGGGCTGGAGTGACTGATCTCGCCTCTCTTATGCTGCTGCGAGGAAGCGTCCCAAGCGTCGCTGGTCTCCCATAGTCATGCATAACGGGAGTGACTCCTCTATCTGGAACTGTGTTCGTAGGTCTAAGTATGCTGGGCATCTGATAACAAAATGCTCCTCACTCTCTACCTATGTCTCGCATACTGGGCACCACCTCTCCTCACGGGGGACTCCCTTGGACGGACCCCTCTCAATCTCGAGCTGATGTGATGAAACCGGAAGCTGCCCAATGAAGACTCGAAGGTGGTGGGGTAGATATGTCTGCATGTATCTCGGAATCTCGATGAAGCCCTCGTCTGATATATGTAGAAAATGCTCACGGTAATAGAGCATTTTCGGTGGCAATGTACCCCTAGGGCTTACCCATTTCCTCTGTATGTATGTATGCCATATCTCCTGACGAATGACCCTATTCCTCTCCTGATGAGAGAGTTAGTAGGTAGGTGCATGTGAGTCGTACTGTAGTGGTGGTAGCCTGTCTATGTCAAAGCCATGGTGGGAGAGCCAGTCTCGTGTCTGTGCATACCATGAGGAGGTGTCGCCTGCTAATGCCATGTCCCGTGATGCCTGGAAAGCTCGATAAGCATTGCGCTCTGTATCCATGCTCCGAAGTCTGTGTAATAGGCATACTGTCTGGAATAGTGCCTCAACTAGCATCGGTGGTGCAGCGAGCTCTGCTCTAATGATATCGTGTGGTACTGAAGGCTTGCTGTGGATAAGTCTGGAAATCATGAGGATGTGTGGCCTCTCTAATGCTGTCCATACTGATGTGGCTAATCCTGGTCCCCATATGGCTGCCCCATACATGAGCGTTGGTGTAACCAAAGTGTCGAAGAGCCACCCCTTTGTGCGGGGCTCCTGAAAATATGCCTGGTGGCACTGTCTCTCCATCAAGGCAAGTGCTGCATACCCACGTGTGATGCGGTCACGTGCTGCCTGAGACATAGAGAAGACCCCTGATGCTGCTGTAAATGTCACTCCCAAGTAAACATATGATCCGACCACCTCAATCGGTCCACCTGCTTGTGTGAACAAACTATGTCTGCGTACCTATGCTGATGTATGAAAGATCATGACCTTGGTTTTACCAAGGTTCACAGATAAACCTATGTGTGTGCAAAAATCATCTAGGCCATGTAGATGATGCTGTTGACCTTCTGTAGACTCTGAGACCTGTACAATATCATTAGAGTATAAAAGAATATTGACAGTGGACCCGCGTACCTCAATGCCATCACCCCCCTGCTGCTGTATGTAGTCCACTATCTCATCAATGTAGAGACCAAAGAGGGTGGGTGAAAGAGGGCATCCTTGCTTCACCCTGATAGTGCTAGCAAGTGGATGAGATAAGCCCCCCGGACATCTGACTCTGCCAGATACTCTCTCGTATAAGGCGTAGATCCCCATATCATCTCCTCTGGAGCTCCAATATCAAGTAGTCGTCTGAAGAGTCGTCCCGCGGAAGTCCACAAAGAAGCAATATAATCTCCTCTTCCTCATCCTTGCCTGGTCGATCAGGCATCTCAGAGTGAAGATGTGGTCAATGGTAGAGTAATCTCGTCTGAAGCCTGCCTGTCCTAGAGCCCTGATACCCTTCCTCTGAGCGAGAGTACTCAACTCTGTCTCTAGTACCGCCCCATATAACTTGGCCAATATAGGGCCAATCATGATTGTCCGGTATCGTGTGGTACTGAAGGCTTGCTGTGGATAAGTCTGGAAATCATGAGGATGTGTGGCCTCTCTAATGCTGTCCATACTGATGTGGCTAATCCTGGTCCCCATATGGCTGCCCCATACATGAGCGTTGGTGTAACCAAAGTGTCGAAGAGCCACCCCTTTGTGCGGGGCTCTTGAAAATATGCCTGGTGGCACTCTCTCTCCATCAAGGCAAGTGCTGCATACCCATGTGTGATGCGGTCACGTGCTGCCTGAGACATAGAGAAGACCCCTGATGCTGCTGTAAATGTCACTTCCAAGTAAACATATGATCCGACCACCTCAATCGGTCCACCTGCTGCTGTGAACAAACTATGTCTGCGTACCTGTGCTGATGTATGAAAGATCATGACCTTGGTTTTACCAAGGTTCACAGATAAACCTATGTGTGTGCAAAAATCATCTAGGCCATGTAGATGATGCTGTTGACCTTCTGCAGACTCTGAGACCTGTACATATCATTAGAGTATAAAAGAATATGGACAGTGGACCCGCGTACCTCAATGCCATCACCCCCCTGCTGCTGCTGTATGTAGTCCACTATCTCATCAATGTAGAGACCAAAGAGGGTGGATGAAAGAGGGCATCCTTGCTTCACCCTGATAGTGCTAGCAAGTGGATGAGATAAGCCCCATGGACATCTGACTCTGCCAGATACTCTCTCGTATAAGGCGTAGATCCCCCATATCATCTCCTCTGGAGCTCCAATATCAAGTAGTCATCTGAAGAGTCGTCCCGCGGAAGTCCACAAAGAAGCAATATAATCTCCTCTTCCTCACCCTTGCCTGGTCGATCAGGCATCTCAGAGTGAAGATGTGGTCAATGGTAGAGTAATCTCGTCTGAAGCCTGCCTGTCCTAGAGCCCTGATACCCTTCCTCTCAGCGAGAGTACTCAACTCTGTCTCTAGTACCGCCCCATATAACTTGGCCAATATAGGGCCAATCATGATTGTCCGGTATGTAGCTGGATCCATAGTATCTCCTTACTTATGAATGGGCACTATGGTGTGCTCAGTCCACGAGTCAGGGAACCCTTCAACCAGTGCACAGTTGAAGAGGTGGGCAATGAGCGGTGCAAGGGTCGTGCCTCCGTAGATGAGGTGCTCAGCCTGTAAACCGAAAAGGTCATGGGCCCTGCCATGCTGTAGACGGGCAATAGCTCATCCCACCATAGTGGGTGTGAAGAAGTCAGATGTAGTTGGACGTGAGCTCTGTGGTCTGGGAATGGGGGGCTGGTCTGGGATCTCGTATAGGCTCTGTGCATAGCCATGCCAAGTGCTCGGGTCTCGAATGGGTGTCTGCTGTCTCCTCTCTCTCAAATGTTGCCATGCCACTGCATTGTCTCGACTCATGAGTAAATGATAAATATCCCAGTACTATCTCTCCTTCCAATCTCGCCGTTTGTGGTGAGTAAGGCTCTGCATGCGACGCTGTGCTTGTGTGTGTGTAATATCCCCTCTATGCTCTAAAATGCGTAGGTGCTTCCGCAGCTCGCGGCAATCTACATCATACCAGCGTTTTTGAGGCATGGAACCTGTGCGTGGAGGGTGTATATGTGTGCGGTGTGGGAACTGCAGAGAGCTGAGTCGTGTAGGATGGTGGTGAACTGTGATGTAAGTGTGTCCAAGGGTGAGAGTGGATCGAGGGAGAGTAGGCGGGTGTGTAAATGGTGTGCATAAACGTGTGAGAGCTCGTGTGTGAAGTGTATCGTGATGTGTGTCTCAGTGGGTGAGGGAGGGTCTAATGGAATAGGAGATGAGAGTGTGAATGTGATAAATGTATGGTCAGCACCAAGTGGGCGTCGTCCAATAGTAAGTGAGGTGATGAGTGAAGCTCCAGAGGTGGTACCCAAAATGTAGTCGACTGTGCTCTCACCTCCCCCGTGAGGGAAGCAAGTAAGTCCGCCCTAACCTGGCCAACGATGCATCACGAGCTCATGTCGGCTTCCTAGCTCAAGCATATGTCTGCCATACCCTGTGGTGTCCTGACCCATATCTTCCGATACTCTACTGGTACTCATCTCCTCTGGGTCTCTGGCCCTGATGAGATGTGGGTGATCCATGTCGTATGCGTCGCACATATGTGACTGAGTGCGTCCATTGAAGTCCCCCATATGGAAGACTTCACCTAGTGTGCTGTAATGTAGTATCTCATCTGAAAGTGCTGTGTATGGTGAGTCTCTGTCCCGGATCGGTCCCCCAAGATCTTGTCCTGCGTATCGAGATCCGCCTGGGGATCGGGCTCTGTATCTCCTGTCTAAATACGATGGCCTTCCCTCCCGACCCTTGCGCTGTACTCTGTCTCGTCGTGGTCCGGAATGCAGATTCCCAATGAAAACGTGCAATGAGTGGTAGCCCTCTCTCTGGGCTCTCGTGTGTCTCTGTGATGCATGCAAAGTCATGTGATGCGAGGATCTCCTCAAGTCTGTTTGGTCGCGTCCAGAGCGCCCCGTTGCAGTTCCACACCACTCCTCTGAGTGGTGTCTCCTGGTGTGGTGATGTCTCATAGGCCGCGTGGCCCTATTTCATAGGGCGTCCATCTATGAAGACCTTACCATCACGGTAAAAGGCCTTCCTCCCCTCTCGTCGTGCCAGGAGTATCCGTGGCATGCAAGTGCGTCGGTGTGCCACCTGCATCCGCGTGAGGTCCTCATCCATGTAGAGGGCGCCATCGGGTAGTCCCCGCAGTACTGATTGACGTCTAAAAAAGGCTATCCGTGCCTCGTCGGAGCTCATCTTAAGGATGACTGCTCGCGAACGCAATGTATCCCGTCCAACCCTCCAAGCGCATGTGAAGGGCATGCTCTCGTATCCAAGTCGACGGCAAACGTTAGTGGCATCTGCCTCCGGTGATGTTCCTTCGGGTAGGCTTGTGATCCGAATGTGTAGTCTTCGAGTGTGTCGAAGCCTCTCCTCCTCAAGTGTATCCTGGACTCGTGTGAGTCATTTTGCACGTCTTCTTTAACTTCCTTCTTAACCCTTTTGTGTACTACCTCCAGCCATGACTCTCGAGTAGATTCCACCTCCGTGTTGATTTCCTTCTTTATTTCTTCTTTGAGTGTCTCCACGTTGGAGATCTCCCCCTCTTCTTTCATGTGCGCATAAGTTGTCTTCCAATTGTCGCGTTCTTCTGTGAGGGTCTTCACTTGTTCTTCGAGTCCTTTGACTTTATCCATTATGTGTTCTTCAAGTCCTTTGAACTTCTCCATCATTTTTCGTATCTCCATATTGAGGTTGCTGTCTGCTTCCTTTTTGGCCTCTTTGAGGGCTTTAGCAATGAGTTCGTCCACTTCCCTCTGGTCCATGGGGGCCATTTCAGTGATTAAATGTAGGGAGTCATCTGTTGAAAAAAAAAACCCTAGCAATCTAGGGTTTCGATCTCCACATGATTGGGACACGTGAGAGGGACGAACCAGTCGAGGGAGGGAGGCCTAGGTTTAGGGTTTAAAGTCGACGGGATGGAGCATATCGTCGGACAGAGCTAGGGTTTGAATCCTGACAGTACAGAGAGGGGCTCACGCGCAGATGGGGCACTGGTACAGGGCGTCGACGTGGCTGTAGGGCACCTGCAGATAGAGAGCTCCGACGGGAAGCAAGGCATCGACGTGGCTACAGGGCGCCGACAACAGAGGGAGAGCTACAGGGTGCCGACGACAGAGAGGGAGCCGACGACAGAGAGGGCACCGACGAAAGAGCTGCAGGGCGACCGAGCTGCAGACGACAGAGCTACAATGCGCCGACACGAGAGAGAGAGAGAGAGAGAGAGAGAGAGAGAGAGAGAGAGAGAGAGAGAGAGAGAGAGAGAGAGAGAGAGAGAGAGAGAGAGAGAGAGAGAGAGAGAGAGAGAGAGAGAGAGAGAGAGAGAGAGAGAGAGAGAGAGAGAGAGAGAGAGAGAGAGAGAGAGAGAGAGAGAAAGAAAGAAAGAAAGAAAGTCATATTAACGTCTTCTGGAGGCCAAACTTGGCCTATGAGACAAAAACCATGTACAAGTGTAGTAACCCTGTGTAGAAGATAAAATGAAATAAAAAGTATATCGCTACACAAAGCTATATAGGGCTGGAAAAGGCTGGGGAGATGTGGCTTTGACTCTGCAGATAGTGGCCACCTAATACATGGGGGGGGTCCAAAATGTGAGTAAAACGCCCTAGCTACTGGTGATGGGTGGAGGTGAGTGTAGTATGTGGTACATCGGTGGTCGTCTGAGTGCCTCCTGAAGGAAGACAACCCAGGGGGTGGTGGTACGCCTATGCTCCATCATGTGGTCGTAGGCAATCCTGATGCGTGAGATATCCTCCTGATATAGTCGTGGTCGACGATATCCGCCCATGCGTGGTCGGCGCTGTGCTCTCTGTGCTGCTGCCTGGTGGAGCGTGAGCCCTATAGATGGACCTATCTGATGTAGCTCAACTCGCTGAAAGAACTGGGTAATGGTCTGCTGGGTACTCACCCGTGTCTGATGTATGGGCTGTAGTGACTGCTCTCGCCTCTCGTATGCTGCTGTGAGAAAGCGTCCCAAGCGTCTCTGGTCTCCCATAGTCATGCACAGCTGGAATGACTCCTCGATCTGGAACTGTGCTCGTAGGTCTATGTATGCTGGACATCTGATAACAAAATGCTCTTCACTCTCTACCTCTGTCTGGCATACTGGGCACCACCTCTCCTCACGGGGGACTCCCCTGGACCGACCCCTCTCAATCTCGAGCTGATGTGATGAAACCCGGAGCTGCCCAATGACGACTCGTGGGTGGTGGGGAAGGTAGGTCTGCATGTATCTCGGAATCTCGATGAAGCCCGTGCCCGATATATGTAGAAAATGCTCGCGGTAGTAGAGCATTTTCGGTGGCAATGTACCCCTAGGGCTCACCCATGTCCTCTGTATGTATGTATGCCATATCTCCTGACGAATGATCCTATTCCTCTCTTGATGAGAGAGCGAGTAGGTGGGTGCATGAGAGTCGTACTGTAGTGGTGGTAGCCTGTCTATGTCAAAGCCATGGTGGGCAAGCCAGTCTCGTGTCTGTGCATACCATGAGGAGGTGTCGCCTGCTAATGCCATATCACGTGATGCCTCGAAAGCACGATAAGCAATGCGCTCTGTATCCATGCCTCGAAGTCTGTGTAATAGGCATACCGTCTGGAATAGTGCCTCAACTAGCATCGGTGGTGCAGCGAGCTCTGCTCTAATGATATCATGTGGTACTGAAGGCTTGCTGCGGATAAGTCTGGCAATCATGAGGATCTGTGGCCTCTCTAATGCTGTCCATACTGATGTAGCTAATCCTGGTCCCCATATGGCTGCCCCATACATGAGCGCTGGCGTAACCAAAGTGTCAAAGAGCCACCCCTTTGTGCGGGGCTCCTGAAAATATGCCTGGTGGCACTGTCTCTCCATCAAAGCTAGTGCTGCGTACCCACCTGTGATGCGGTCACGGGCTGCCTGAGCCATAGAGAAGACCCCTGATGCTGCTGTAAATGTCACCCCCAAGTAAACATATGATCCGACCACCTCGATAGGTCCACCTGCTGCTGTGAACAAACTATGTCTGCGTACCTGTGCTGATGTATGAAAGATCAAGACCTTGGTTTTACCAAGGTTCACAGATAACCCTCTGTGTCTGCAAAAGTCATCTAGGCCGTGTAGATGATGCTGTAGACCTTCTGCAGACTCTGAAACCAATACAATATCATCAGCGTATAAAAGAATATGGACAGTGGACCCGTGTACCTCAATGCCATCTCCCCCCTGCTGCTGTATGAAATCCACTATCTCATCAATGTAGAGACCAAAGAGGGTGGGTGAGAGAGGGCATCCTTGCTTCACCCCGATAGTGCTAGTAAGTGGATCAGATAAGCCCCCTGGACATCTGACTCTACCAGATACTCCCTCGTATAAGGCGTAGATCCCCCATATCATCTCCTCCGGAGCTCCGATGTCAAGGAGTCGTCTGAAGAGTCGATCCCTGGGAATAGTGTCAAATGCTTTGCGAAAGTCCACAAAGCAACAATATAATCTCCTCTTCCTCACCCTGGCCTGGTCGATCAGGCATCTCAGAGTGAAGATGTGGTCAATGGTAGAGTAATCTCGTCTGAAACCTGCCTGTCCTGGAGCCCTGATGCCCTTCCTCTCAGCGAGAGTACTCAACTCTGTCTCTAGTACCGCCCCATATAACTTGGCCAATATAGGGCCAATCATGATCGTCCGGTATGTACCTGGATCCATAGTATCACCTGACTTATGAATGGGCACTATGGTGTGCTCAGTCCATGAGTCAGGGAACCCTTCAACCAATGCACGGTTGAAGAGATGGGCAATGAGCGGTGCGAGAGTCGTGCCTCCATAGATGAGGTGCTCTGCCTGTAAACCGAAATGATCATGGGCCCTGCCATGCTGCAGCCGGGCAATAGCGCGTCCCACCATAGTGGGTGTGAAGAAGTCAGAGGTACTAGGACGTGAGCTCTGCGGTCTGGGAATGGGAGGCTGGCCTGGGATCTCGTATAGGCCCCGTGCATAGCTATGCCAAGTGCTCGGGTCTCGGATAGGTGTCTGCTGTCTCCTCTCTCTCAAATGTCGCCATGCCACTGCACTGTCTCGACTCATGAGCAAATGGTAAATATCCCAATACTGTCTCTCCTCCCTGTCCCGCCGTTTGCGGCGAGTAAGGCTCTGCATGCGACGCTGTGCCTGTGTGTGTGTAATATCTCCTCTATGCTCTAAAACCCGTAGGTGCTTCCGTAGCTCACGACAATCTGCATCATACCAGCGGTTCTGGGGCATGGATCCTGTGCGTGGAGGGTGCCTATGTGTGCGGTGTGGGAAGCTGCGGAGAGCTGAGTCCTGTAGGATGGAGGTGATATGTGATGTAAGTGTGTCCAAAGGTGAGAATGGATCAAGGGAGAGTAGGCGGGTTTGTAAATAGTGTGCATAAACATGTGAGAGCTCGTGTGTGAAGTGTATCGTGGTATGTATCTCAGTGGGTGAGGGAGGGTCTAATGGAATCGGAGATGAGAGTGTGAATGTGATAAATGTGTGGTCAGCACCGAGTGGGCGTCGTCCAATACTAAGTGAAGGGATGAGTGAAGCTCCAGAGGTAGTACCCAAAATGTAGTCGACTGTGCTCTCACCTCCCCCGTGAGGGAAGCAAGTAAATCCGCCTGAACCTGGCCAACGATTCATCCCGTTATATATAACGAGATGATGTCGGCTGCCTAGCTCGAGTAGATGTCTGCCATAGCCGGTGGTGTCCTGAGAGAGAGAGAGAGAGAGAGAGAGAGAGAGAGAGAGAGAGAGAGAGAGAGAGAGAGAGAGAGAGAGAGAGAGAGAGAGAGAGAGAGAGAGAGAGAGAGAGAGAGAGAGAGAGAGAGAGAGAGAGAGAGAGAGAGAGAGAGAGAGAGAGAGAGAGAGAGAGAGAGAGAGAGAGAGAGAGAGAGAGAGAGAGAGAGAGAGAGAGAGAGAGAGAGAGAGAGAGAGAGAGAGAGAGAGAGAGAGAGAGAGTTTTTACGTCTATTAGGGGGCCAAACTCGGCCTATGAGACAAATCGATGTACATGGGTGTATTTTCTGTCAATTGGAAAAGATAAAAGTGCTGAAAAAACTAGTAAAGCTGATATAGATCTCTGTAGTATGCATGTGGAGATATCCATGAAAGTGGGGGGTGTATGGAGTGCGATATCTATGATAGTCTATATGCAAAAGGGTAGTATAACAAACATGAGAATGCATCTGAAATGACTAACTAGCTCCATCTTGTGCTAGTGGGCAGGTGTAAGATGTGATACATAGGTGGGGGTGGAGTCAAGGCCACTGTTAGACGATAATAACTCAATCCAACTTTCGGACGAGTATTATCGGGTCCTCGGGTTCTTGGGAGTGGTAGGGGTCTGTTAGACAGAGGCCCTGTACTATTTTCCCAATCCCTTACACAATCACAAGTATTCTCTCACTTCTTAACACAGGGAGTGAGTTTGAATATTGACTACTCTTCGGCACAGTGATTGTTAGACTATTCGAACCGAATATGCTATGATAATAGCGTAGTGATCCAACCGTAACTTACAACTATTAGAATTCGTTCACTACTTGAATTTTTCTCAGTAAGACGATTCCATGTGAAAGGTAAACACACCGAACAAAATATACAGACAACCCGGATCGAGATTACGTCAAACTTTTCGTATACTGGCGCAAGTTACAGATTTCTACCGCAATTAATAACTTATTACGACTTCTGTTCACACACAGATCTTTACCGAATACTCAGTGATCACAGTTTATCGTATAGAACCTGGTCACTTAACCGAAAAGGTACTAAACTTTGTTCTTACACAGTCTCACGCAGGACAATCAATACACAATCTCACAAACGAGAGATACCGAATCGTATATAACCGATCATCAAATAGACTCACAACATCACAAACTACCCAATGAGAATCGATTCAACCAAAGAATAGCAGAATAATTAAATATGAATAGAATGGAACAGTACTCAATGTCCTCAGCAATATCTCATACATAGTTTTTAAAATATGTTACTCGCGGTCTCCGAATACTTCAGTTTCGATGTGATCAACCCTATTCACTACAGTGCGCAACAGAACAGAGACGTATCTATCCTTCTGTCTCTCTCAAATACATTCCTGTTAAAATCACTCCAAGAGTCTGTTTAACACAGTAAACTCTGCTCCACCAGTCTAACGAAGCGACGACGCGACGACAGCACACTTTTCTCTTCCTGTCTTCTGCTTTTTATTGCTTTCGCATTCTTCATCTACCGACTCTTGCGAAATTTCCTACATCTCCGTCATTTCAGCCACAAGTCTTGTTTATCCTTCTTCTGCGGTTGCGGTTGTCTCGCTCCATCATCCTTGTAACACTGGCACGCACGGTGGACTCGAACCCGCAAGTGCAATACTGTGGGTGATATCCTTTTGCCTAGGGTTATCCTCCTATTTTCTTTCTTTACATGCATCAGAAAGACTCTGGCTAGTCGTTCATAATATGCATATCCTTCTGGTGATTCAGCAAATATCTTTCAATCCGGAATGTGTCACTGTACGTGATAGGTCGTATTTTTCTCCAAAACTTCCTCAAACTCGTATAGCTGGTCTAGTTGCCTCTTCATGAAGTCCTGCTTTCTTATATGCTGTTGCCTCAAAAACTCATACTTTACATACTCGTATTCTTCAGAATAAGAATCTACTCTTGATTTCGTTGTTACCTGGACCCACCTTATTGATCATGTGCTTTAAGCGCTTCGTCTATGGAATCAAAGTACCCTCTGTGCTGTCGAATTCATGTCTTCTGTAGAAGCCATGTGACCATACAGTATCCTATCACTACCTGGCTGAAATATCCGTTTACAGTGTCTGTCGGTCCATGCCAGGATTTGAATCCCCAATCCTTTCTGATTGTACTTGTTCTAGTGGTGGAACAAGTATAGCTAGCCATCTCCTGCGAAAAAGTGTCCAGCGATTTTGAATATGGCTATCCAACTGTTCTTTTAATAAATCTATGTCCATATTTGTCATCATTGTGGCATTTAATTCTACACCCTCATCTTTTAATATCTGCTTTTCGAACTCCTGCAATACTTGTATTCTTGACTGCAAAAGTTGATTTTCGGCTTGCAGGTGAGCATTCAGGGTAGAAAAACTGGACATCTCAGTTTGAATTTGTGTTTGGATAGCTTGCTTCCACTGATTAAGGTCTTGGACATACTTTTTTACGGTGATCAATTCGCTTTCGACACACACACTCTCTATTTTTTTTCGTCGTCCAAATGGCGTTCGATGCTTTTTTAAGTTTCTGGCTCCTCTTGTTTTTATGACTTTTAGGGTTTCTTTTCTCTTTTGCGCATCTGCTGTATGTCTGCTTGTTCGAATAGTTATGGCGACCTCTGTTCCTCTCTTCTTTACGATTGCATGGAGGCGTTCCCTCCACACAGCGACGGAGTGACGCAGTGGTTCTCTTACCCTCTCTTTCTCTCCTGTTGCGGGGAGGCGCTTGTGTTGTGTGTTGTGCGGTCGTGTTGTGATGTAGTGTATGTATGCGTGCAAGTGGGAAGGAATGCGTACTCCATTTTCTCCCTCCTCCACTGTTGCAGAGATAATCTATTCTCAGTTAACAGCCACCCTGATGGCTGCAACGGGATCAGCCATCATCTGGGATCGTCTCTCCTCCATGGCGCGATGGTCACGAGACTGGATCTCCGCAATCTGGTTTCGGTGAAGTCTCGGGGCCGATATCCTATAGCACGGGGTCGTCTCCTAGCTCGAGAGGTCTGAGCCTGCTGAAGAGTCACCCCTCTCCGTGTGTGAGCTGAGGGGGGTAGGGCTGCTACACGTCGTGGAATAAAGAAGTAAGTGAGCTGACTCTGTCTCCCTCCTATATGGGCTGCTACAGTAGGCTTCAGTAGGGAACCTCTGTGACTCTGTATCTCTAGTAAGAATCGCCCAAGCTGTCGCTGGCCTCTAGAGTCCATGATCTCTCGGAGGGTGGGCTTCCCTGTAAACAGAGTCTCGTATCTGCCTCTAATATCATCATATGCGCTACATCTGCATACAAAGTGCTCCTCATCCTCCATCTCTACTCTGCATACCCTTCATATCTGCTGCTCTTTGGGAATGTCTGTGGCTCTTTCGGTCTCAATCTCAAGTCAGTGTGATGAGACTCTCAAGTGGCCAATCGCTACCCTCGAGCTATGAGGCATGTAAGTATCCATGTAGCGTGGTCGTTGGATGAAACCGTCCTCTAGTATATCTAAGAACTGGTCTCGGTAGTGCGATAGTCTCCATCCCATGTGTGGTGTGTGCCATGTCTGACTAATGTAGAGCTTCCAGAGATCCTGTCTCAGCACAACATTCCTCTCACGGCGGGAGGTGGATGTGAGGTGAATCTGGGTCATAGTGAAAAGGAGGCAATCTGTCTATATCAAGTCCATGACTATCAAACAGACTCTAACCTGAGTGTACCAAGCTCTCTCATATCCTGACTCTGATATCTGTATAGATGCCTCAAAAGCTCTGTGTGTGAGTCTGTCTGTAGGGAGCTCTCTCATCATCTGAATAAAGGAGATAGTCTGGAATAGTGCAACTACTACCATGGGTGGTGCAGCTAGCTCTTCCTTGATGATGTCTTTTGGCACTGACTGTTTCCCGCGAAATAGTCGAAAGATCATATGTACTTGAGGCCTTTCGATTGCACTCCACTGTGTGATTGTGAGGCCTGGGGCCCAAACTGTCGCACCATACATCATAGCCTTCTAACCAGTGTATCAAATAGCCACCCCTTCGTGCGGGGCTCCTTGAAGTGTGCCTGGTGACATCTCCGCTCTAACATGGCTAAAGGTGCATATTCTCATGTGACTCTATCAGTGGCTGCCTGTCTCATGCTGAAGGGGCCCGGTAAGCTCGTGAATCTGACTCCGAGGTAGACATAGGAAGTGACCACCTCAATCTGTCCATCGCCAACTGTGAATCGTGCTCCATTCCTCACCATGGGGGAGGTGTGAAAGATCCTCACCTTGGTCTTGCCAAGGTTTACTGATAGGCCCTTCTGTGTACAAAACTCATCTAGGGCATCCAGGTGGCGCTGTAATCCCTCCGGTGACTCGGAAATCAATACAATGTCATCAGCATATAATAAAATGTGGACATGTGTACTTGTGAGGTCTGCATCCTCTCCTCCAGCTCGGAGAGTGTAGTCCTCAATCTCGTCGATGTAGAGACCAAATAGAGTGGGGGAGAGTGGACAGCCTTGCTTAACACCGATAGTGCTAGCAATGGCCTCAGACAAACCTCCTGGACACTGTACCCTCCTAGTCACCTGCTCATAGAGTGCATAGATGGTCCAAATCATCCCTGATGGTAGTCCCAAGCTCTAGAGGTGTCAGAAGAGCCTCTCTCGTGGCACTGTATCAAAAGCTTTGCGGAAGTCCACAAAGAAGCAATATAATCTCTTCTTCCGCACCGGTGCCCCATCAATGAGGAAGCGCAAAATGAAGATGTGATCAATAGTAGAGAAAGCTCGTCGAAAACTTGCCTGGCCTCGTGCTCGTATCCCCTCAGTCTCTGCATATGAGCTGAGCTCCGCCTTAAGTATGGCATCGTATAGTTTGGCCATGGTGTGGCCAATCATGATGGTCCTATAGTTCCCTGGGTCAAGGGTGTCGCTAGATTTGTGGATAGGCACAATGGTGTGCCTAGTCCACTCCTCTGGGAAGCCCTCCCCTATAGCCAGGTTGAAGACATGTGCAATCAATGGGGCTATAGTGGAGGCTGCATATATGAGATGCTTGCTCTGCAATCCCGTGTGGTCTGTCAAATGTCCATGTCGTAGTTGTCTGATGGCCCTCTCAACCATCTTTGCTATGAAGAGAGAAGAACGAGTAGGGCGAGGCTCAAGTGGCTGGGTAATGGGAGGCTGCCCAGGTACCTAATATAGTCTCTCAACATAATCATGCCATATGTGTAGGTCTCCAATAGGTGTGGTCTTGCATGGCTCTCATAGGGTACGCCATGCTGTAGCAGTGTCCATACTCATAAAGAGATGGTATAGCTCCAGCTCTTGTGCCTCCTCAAAGGCTCGCCTCTTCCGACGTGTGAGAGTCTTCATCCGTTCCCTGACCTCTCTCTCTGTGATCTCTCCCAATGCTCGCCGAGCTCTTAGTCGGCGGTAAAGATCTTTGCATTCCTCATCATACCACCGATGTTGTGGCATAGTCCCGGGAGGAGATGTGTGACGAGAATGGATGGTGTGTGGGAAGGAGCTGATGGTTGATGTCTGAAGGACTGATGCTATTTGTGAGGTGAGTAGGGACAGTGGAGTGTCGGGATGAAGCAAGAGAAGACCCTTCTCGACTTGAGCCGCATATATGTGAGCTAGCTCGTGTGTGAAGTGGATGGTGGTGTGTGGGATGCGTGCCACGGGTGTGCGTGTAGGGGTGTCGCCCTTGAGGGAGAGAGTGAGGTATGTGTGATCAGCCCCAATGGGTATGGGTGGGATGGTGAATGAGGTAAGTAGGTGAATTGCCTCTCTGGATCCCATGACGTAATCTACTGAACTTCCCCCACCATCTGTGACTGAGTCTGGTATGCATGTCAGTACTTCCCCCACCATCTGTGACTGAGTCTGGTATGCATGTCAATCCTCCTGAGGTCGGCCAGTTAGCCATCCCGTTATAGATAACGAGATTATGTCGAGAGCCTAGTCTTAGTAAGTGAGACTGATCATTGCCTGTCCTTGCATTGAAGTCTCCCATAAGGAAGACTTCCCCTAATGCAGAGTACTTTGTAATCTCGTCTGACAAGCAAGTGTATGGTGAGTCCTCCTCTCGATCTATGATAGCGAACCGCGAGTAGGAGCAAACTAGCATAATGCTATGAAGATGATCCGCTCCTTTGAGAGCTGGAGTCGAATCCAAAGATATCTGGCGTGAGTCACGTGCGACTATCTGTATCCTACTTTGAAGTCCATCTCTGAAGAGTATGGCTACTCCTCCTGATCCTTTGGTGGTGTGCTGACGTGTACACTCTGTATGTGGACTCCCACTGGAACCCGTGGACTCGAGGTAGACTCCGATCTGGGCTCTCATGTGTCTCTGTCAGCATAATGATGTCTTTGTCTCTACGCACCTCTTCCAACCTCTCTGGGTGTGTCCATAGATCTCCATTGCAGTTCCAAACTGCAAGGTGTATCTCCTCAAGTGTCTCACAGGCCACGAATCCCTATGGGATTGCCTTGCCATCAATGATGACACGACCATCTCTGTATGAAGCCTTCTTTCCTTCTTTGCGAGCTTGGTGCACTCTCGGCATGCATGCACGGCGATGTGCTACTTGCATGGGTGTGAGATCTCAAAATCACCCTCTTGCGTAGGAAAGTAGATCTTACATTTTCGGAAGGGAAGTGTAGAATGAAAGCTCTCTTCTTCGTGGGGTCTATCCGTGTTCTCCAAGACTCGATGAATGGAGAGAGAGAGAGAGAGAGAGAGAGAGAGAGAGAGAGAGAGAGAGAGAGAGAGAGAGAGAGAGAGAGAGAGAGAGAGAGAGAGAGAGAGAGAGAGAGAGAGAGAGAGAGAGAGAGAGAGAGAGAGAGAGAGAGAGAGAGAGAGAGAGAGAGAGAAAGAAAGAAAGAAAGAAAGAAAGTTTTTTTACGTCTATGACAGGCCAAAGTCTGCCTATGAGACAAAACATAAGATACATGATGCAGATGTCATCCGGTTGTCATAAAAGTAAAACAAGATCGTAAAAAGCTAATACAATCTAGTCTCAAACATCTGTGATAAAATACTAAGGTTGATGGAGCCCTATCTCTTGGTGGTATATGCATGTCTATATGCCGAGGGCAATACAATCATGAAGATGCATATGTCCACTAGCTCCATCCAGTGGTAATGGAGGGGTGAAGGATGTGATACATAGGTGGAGCCGGTGCTATAGCTGCCGCTATAGGATGTGCTCTCATCAGGGCTACTCGCTCCACAGTCGCCTTGCGATGTCGAGCTTGAATCTCCTCTATCTAGCGATGGTATAGCCTCACTTCCCTGAGTGTCGTGACTCGTGGTCGTCGTCTAGCTCGACTCACCTCAGCTTGCTGTAGTGTCACTCCTTGCTGAGAATCAGGTGGGGATGGGGCTCAAGACCTCTGGAAAAAATCAGTGAGCTATAGTTGTCTCCTCTCCACCTGTGTAGCTGTGTGTGTTGGTGGTAAGAGTGCATCTTTATGCCTCTGAATCTCTATCAAGAAACATCCTAACTCTCTCTGATCTCGGGAGTCCATAATCTCTCGTAGGGTGGGCTGTCCTCTTAACAGAGTCTCATATCTGTCTCTAATATGAGTGTATGCTCCGCATCAACTTACGAAATGCTCCTCAGTCTCCACCTCCTCTCTACATAGTTTGTGGATCCCCTCCAAGACCCCATTGTGTCTCCCACTCTCGATCCCAAGTCTGAGTGATGGGACCCTCAGTTGGCCAATCGCTACTCGTGAGCTCTGTGGCATATAGATGTCCATATAGTGTGGTCTCTGTATGAATCCATTGGACATAATGGTGAGAAACTATTCTGTGTATTCTGACATCCTCCCCTCTAAGCTGGGTGATCTCCATACTCTCCCGATGTAGAGCCTCCATAAGTCGTGTCTGAGCACCAGATACCTCTCACTACGAGAGAGATGATAGTAAGGTGAGTCAAAGTCGTACTAAAAAGGTGGCAAACTCTCCATATCGAGCCCATGTGTCGTGAACCAAGTTGTGACTTGTGAGTACCTGGCTCTATCATGCCCACTCTGAGATAATTGTATAGCTGCCTCAAAAAGCTCTACGAGAGTCTATCATGTGGCAACTCGCTCACCCTCTGAATGAAACTCAGTGTCTGGGATAGTGCCTCGAGGACAAGGGGTGGTGCAGAGAGCTATGCTCGGATGATGTCATTGTGGTATTGTCTGCTTGCTATGGAACAAGCGTGAGATCATACATACCTGTGGTTTCCCCCACTAATTGACTGTCAAGCCTGCTGCCCATACTGTCGTTGAATACATCAAGGCGGGGGTGACTAGTGTGTCGAAAAGCCACCCCTTCGTGCGGGGTTCCTGGAAGTGTGCCTGGTGGCACCTCCGCTCTAGCATGGTGAGGGCTGGATACCCTCGGGTGAGTCTGTCAATAGCTGCTTGCCTCATGCTGAAAGGTCTTGGTAGACTGGTGAAAGTAACTCCCAAGTATACGTATGAAGTAACCACCTTGACGTGTCTTCTTGCTATGGTGAAGATGGCTGCACTCACTGCTCCACTGGATGTGAAAGATCATGGCCTTGGTCTTGCCAAGGTTCACAACTGATCCTCTATGTGATCAAAAATCATCCAAGGCTCTGAGGTGGCATTGGAGCCCCTCAGGTGATTCTGAAATCAAAACAATATCATCCGCATATAAAAGAATGTGAACTGGGGTACCTCCCACGTCGCTCCCCTCCCTGCCTGCTCGTAGTATGTAATCGGAGATCTCATCGATGTAAAGCCCAAAAAGTGTCGGGGAGAGTGGACAGCCTTGCTTAACACCAATGGTGCTAGCAATGGGCTCAGATAAACCTCCAGGGCATTGAACTCGACAAAACACCTTCTCGTAGAGAGTGTAGATGGTCCATATCATCTGTGTCAGGATCCCAAGGCTTAGTAGGCTTTGGAACAGCCTCTCATGTGGAACTGTATCAAAAGCCTTGCGGAAGTCCACAAAGCAACAATAAAGCCTCTTCTTCCTTGCCTTTGCCCATCAATGAGACAACGCAGGATGAAGATATGGTCGATAGTGGAAAAAGCTCGTTTGAACCCGGCCTGGCATGGTGCTCGGAGGCCTTTTGCCTCTACATATGAGCTAAGCTCTGCCTCAAGAACTGCTTCATATAACTTGGCCATTGTGTGGCCAATCATGATAGTCCCATAGGTACCTTGATCCAGAGTGTTACCAGATTTGTGGATAGGCACGATAGCATGCTATGTCCACTCCTGTGGAAAACCCTCCCCTATAGCCCAATTGAAGACGTGCAATCAACAGAGCTATAGTGGAGGCTGCATAGATGAGGTGCTTGCTCTGTAAACCAGTATGGTCGGCAGCCTGCCTGTGCTGCATGTGGCATATGGCCCCCTCCACCATCGTTGTAGTAAAGAAAGAGGAGTGTGTGGGTCGAGGCTCAAGTGGCTGTGGGATGGGTGGCTGTCGAGGCACATCATATAATCATGCTGCATAATCTCGCCAGATGTGTGGGTCCTCAATGGGTGTAGTAGGATACGGCTTGTAGAGAGTGCGCCATGCTGTCACACTATCCATGCTCATGAATAGATGGTACAACTTGAGCTCTTATGTCTCCTCGAATGCCCGTTGCTTTCGACGGGCGAGTGCCTTCATCTGTCTATTGGCCTCTCTCTGTAATCTCTCCCAAGGCTCGTCGCACATGTAGGTGTCTATAAAGTGCTCTACACTAATCATCATACCAACTCTTCTGGGGTCTAGTCCCAGGGGGAGGGATACGTCTTGTGTGAGTTGTGTGTGGGAAGGAGCTGATAGCTGAGCTGTGTAAGATGGATGAGATATGTGAAGTGAGAACTGAGAGGGGGGTGGACGGGTGTAGTAGGCATAGGCCACGCTCGACCTGATATGAGTATAGAGGAGCTAGCTCACGTGTGAAGTGAATGGTGGTGTATGGGGTACATGTGATATGTCTATGTGGGGTTCTATCCCCAACAATGGAAAGGGAGAGGTATGTGTGCTCAACTCCGATGGGTATGGGCGGGATGGTAAGTGATGTAATGAGGTGGGTGGCGCCCTGGATCCCAATATATAGTCAACTGTTCTCCCTCCTCCCCCAACAGACCCATGTGGCATGCAAGTAAAGCCTCCTTAAGTAGGCCACAAAGCCATCCCGTTATAGATGACGAGACGATGCTCAGATCCAAGCCTAAGTAGATGTCGTCCATACGCTGCGACAGGAGCTCTGTTTGTGGAGTGTCTCATGATAGTCTCCTCCTGAGGGGCATGTAGTGCTTGTGGATCCTCATCATATGTCTCGCAGTGCTCATTGCGTGTGCGAGCGTTGAAGTCTCCCATGAGGAAGACTTCACCAAGCGCGGAGTACTCCAGGATCTCATCTGATAGGCATGCATAAGGTGAGGTCTCCCTTGATGAAGAGTCATGCTCAGCGGAGGCGAAGCAACAGCCGGTGGGGGCGAAATAGCATATGGCTATGTAGATCTGTATTCGAAACTGTGTTGGTAGGTCTAAGTATGCTGGGCATCTGATAACAAAATGCTCCTCACTCTCTACCTCTGTCTTGCATACTGGGCACCAACTCTCCTCACGGGGGACTCCCCTGGATCGACCCCTCTCAATCTCGAGCTCATGTGATGAAACCCGGAGCTGCCCAATGACGTGGGGTAGGTATGTTTGCATGTATCTCGGAATCTCGATGAAGCCCTCGTCCGATATATGTAGAAAATGCTCACGGTAATAGAGCATTTTCGGTGGCAATGTATCCCTAGGGCTCACCCATGTCCTCTGTATGTATGTATGCAATATCTCTTGACGAATGACCCTATTCCTCTCCTGATGAGAGGGACTAGGTGGGTGCATGTAAGTCGTACTGTAGTGGTGGTAGCCTGTCTATGTCATGTTGGAAGTCAATGTACATATGGTCCACATTCCAGCAATTCTACATTTTTTGGACTTAGCATTTTTGTATAGTTTGGGTAAAACTTTTTTAGGCTAGATAGATAGAGCTTGGCGAGAGCTATCTAGTGGTATGCTTCATTTCTTCATTAGAGGTCAGAACAAGGAGAAAAGACAAACCCTAATTTAGCCAAAAATGGAGGATGTTCATTTTCTAAAGGTCCAATCACTAAAAAGCTAGGTTATGAAGTCTTGTCACCAAAAGCAAGCTAATTTGAATGATAAAATTAAAGCAAAAGCTATTTTTAAAACAATCGTTAATTTTAATGACAAAAGCAAAATCAATCGCTAAAAATTGGGATCAAGGCTTTTTTATTTTTTTCGTAGATGGATCGCCATGCTTTATGAAGGGTGGTAAAAACTATATAAGGATCACTTTGGCACACTATTTGGACAATCTCCAGCTAGAGTTTTGGAGTTCTGAAGCTTTGGAGGTGAAGGTTTGGTGAAGGAGAGGTTACTCTCTTGGAGCAAGAAGTCTTCTACAAGTTGGAGGCAACTATCTTTTGTAAGTTAACCTTAGTTTCTGTCTTTAGGGTTTCTGAACCCTAATTTCAGAATTAGGGTTTGCTGATTTTCAGATTTGTTGCACTTTCTTGTGAGGTTAGGTTCACTTCGTTGCTCATTCGCTTCACACACACTCAGCTTATAACAGCATAATCTGAATTTTGTATCATCATCTTCTTGGCTATTCTTCCATTAGTGAGTGCACCACATCATATGGTTGAGTGGTACTCCCATGTTGTAATTTGGACATCTACTTTTTAGTGAGTAAGCATTTTGCTTACGTTCCTATCCTGGTCTCAAGATCTCTTTCTTTCTATTTCTCACTTATCATCTTGATTAACTAAGTTGTGTATGCTCAAAGGTTTTTAGTATTGGAACGATCCTCGGGCCCCAAATTCATCCTTGGAAAGCACGATAAGCAATGCGCTCTGTATCCATGCTCCGAAGTTTGTGTAATAGGCATACTGTCTGGAATAGTGCCTCAACTAGCATCAGTGGTGCAGCGAGCTCTGCTCTAATGATATCATGTGGTACTGAAGGCTTGCTTCGGATGAGTCTTGCAAGTGAGGATTTGTGGCCTCTCCAATGCTATCCATGCTGATGTAGCTAATCCCGGCCCCCATATGGCTGCCTCATACATGAGCGCTGGCGTAACCAAAGTGTCAAAGAGCCACCCCTTTGTGTGGGGCTCCTGAAAATATGCGTGGTGGCACTGTCTCTCCATCAAAGCTAGTGCTGCGTACCCACATCTGATGCGGTCATGGGCTGCCTGAGACATAGAGAAGACCCCTGATGAAGGTGTGAATGTCACTCCTAAGTAAACATATGATCCGACCACCTCGATTGGTCCTCCTGCTGCGAACAAACTATGTCTGCGTACCTGTGCTGAATCCTGATGTATGAAAGATTATAACCTTGGTTTTACCAAGGTTCACAGATAACCCTCTGTGTCTGCAAAAGTAATCTAGGCCATGTAGATGATGCTGTAGACCTTCTGCAAGCTCTGAAACCGTACAATATCATGAACATATAAAAGAATATGGACAGCGGATGTGAGTACCTCAATGCCTTCACCTCCCTCCTCTTGTATGAAGTCCATTATCTCATCAATGTAGAGACCAAAGAGGGTGGGTGAAAGAGGGCACCCTTGCTTCACCCCGATAGTTCTAGCAAGTGGATCAGATAGATAAGCCCCCCGGACATGATACTCTCTCGTATAAGGCATAGATCCCCATATCATCTCCTCTAGAGCTTCGATATCAAGTAGTCCTCTGAAGAGTCGTTCCCTGGGGACAGTGTCAAATGCTTTGCGGAAGTCCACAAAGAAGCAATATAATCTCCTCTTCCTCACCCTTGCCTGGTCGATCATGCATCTCAGGGTGAAGATGCAGTCAATGGTAAAGTAATCTCGTCTGAAACTTGCCCTGAAAGCTATGCCAAGTGCTCGGGTCTCGGATGGCTGTCTGCTGTCTCCTCTCTCTCAAATGTAGCCACGCCACTGCATTGTCTCGATTCATGAGCAAATGGTAAATATCCCAGTACTCTCTCTCCTCCCATTCTCGCCGTTTGCGGCGAGCAAGGTTCTGCATGCGACGCTGTGCCTGTGTGTGTAATATCCCCTCTATGCTCTAAAATCTGTAGGTGCTTCCGTAGCTCACGACAATCTGCATCATACCAGCGGTTCTCGGGCATGGATCCTCTGCGTGGAGGGTGTATATGTGTGCGGTGTGGGAAGCTGCGGAGAGCTTAGTCCTATAGGATGGTGGTGATCTGTGATGTAAGAGTGTCCAAGGGTGAGAGTGGATCGAGGGAGAGTAGGCCGGTGTGTAAATGGTGTGCATAAACGTGTGAGAGCTCGTGTGTGAAGTGTATCGTGGTGTGTCTCAGTGGGTGAGGGAGGGTCTAATGGAATAGGAGATGAAATTGTGAATGTGATAAATGTATGGTAAGCACAAAGTGGGCGTCGTCCAATACTAAGTGAGGGGATGAGTGAAGCTCCAGAAATGGTACCCAAAATGTAGTCGACTGTGCTCTCACCTCCCCCGTGAGGGAAGCAAGTAAGTCCGCTTGAACCTGGCCAATGGTGCATCCCGTTATATATGACGAGATGGTTCCTGCTTCCCAACTCAAGCATGTGTCTTCCATATCCGGTGGCATCCTGACCCATATCTTCTGACACACTCTACTGGTGCACGTCTCCTCTGGATCTCTGCCCCTCATGAGTTGTGGATGATCTATGTTGTATGCCTCGCACTCACGTGATTGGGTGCGGCCATTGAATTCCCCCATAAGGAAGACTTCACCTAAGGTTCTCTAATGTAGTATGTCATCCGAAAGTGCTGTGTATGGTGAGTCTCTGTCTCGAATCGATCCTCCAAGGTCCTGTCCTGCATATCGAGATCCTCCTCATGTCTCCGGATGATATGGGTCTTGCTCTGTATCTCCTGTCTAAATATGATGGCAACACCCCCGACCCTCGTGCTCTACTCTGTCTCATCGTGGTCCTGAATGCAGATTCCCAATGAACATGCAATGCGTGGAAGGCCTCTCTCTGGGCTTTCATGTGTCTCTGTAATGCAAGCAAAGTCATGTGACTCGAGGATCTCCTCGAGTCTATCTGGTCGTGTCCAGAGTGTCCCGTTGCAATACCATACCACTCCTTTGAGTGGTGCCTCCAGGTGTAATGATGTCTCATAGGCCGCGTGGCCCTATTTGATAGGGCGTCCGTCTATGAAGATCTTACCATCCCGATAAAAGGCCTTCCTTCCCTCTCGACGTGCCTGGAGTATCGGTGGCATGCAAGCACGTCTGTGTGCTACCTGCATCCTCGGGCATGTGGCTCACCATCGCTGGTGTAAAGAAGTGAGAAGTGGTAGGGAGCGAACTCTATGGCCTAAGGAGGGGTGGCTACTTTGGAATGTGGTATAGGCTCCATGCATATCTGTGCCATGTTTCCGGCTCTCGAATGGGTGTGTGTTGTCTCCTCTTAGTGTCCCCATGCCACCGTATCCAATCGGTATGGGTGGGATGGTGAATGAGGGTGATGAGATGTGTCGCCTTCGGGGGTCCAATAACATAGTCTACCACATTGCCTCCATGCGTTGTCGTGGGTGGAATGCAGGTGAGGCCACCCGAGGTGGGTCAGGTCGCCATCCCATTATAGATAATGAGACGGTGTGCTGCTCCCAACTGGAGTAGGTGTCGGTCGTATGAGGTGGGTATGGAGGTGTCAGTTGAGGCTCTGAGTGTAGACATGTCCTCCATGGTACGGAGCATCTCAGGGTCGTCAAAGTCGTAGATATCACACTGGTGGCTCTGAGTGCGGGCATTAAAGTCTCCTACAAGGAAGACTTCACCCATCCCGGTATACTCCATAATGGCGTCACTGAGGCAGTCATATGGCGATGGGGTGTCTGGTTCCTCCCCCTCTGAGGGCTGCTCGGTGGTATGTGTGAAGCGCGAGCCGATGGGTGCAATATAGGAGACGACGAAATACTCTCTCCTCTGATAGCTGGAGGCGTATCCACATGAAACGGGCCTCTGGATCTCTCGCTACCACCTGTACCCTGTGTTGTAGCGCCTGTCTATATAGCACGACTACTCCTCCTTATCCTCGTGTGGTGTGCTGTTGCATTTGTTGGCGGTGAGCTGACTCCCACCTATAGCCCTCAATCCTCGGTAGGCTCCTCACTGGGTTCTCGTGCGTCTCTGTCAAGAAGATCATGTCTCTGCCCTCCATCACCGCCTCGAGGCTCCCTGGATGTGTCCACGAAGATCCATTGCAGTTCCTGACTGCAATGCGCACCTCCTGCTGTGCTGTCTCATAGGCCGCAAATCCCTAGTCAATGGGTCGTCTATCAATGATGACACGACCATCTCTATATAGGGCACCATGTCCCTCCCGTCGGGCCTGGAGGACACGCGGCATGCATGCACGTATGTGCTCTACCTGCATCCGTGTCAGGTCGTCATCCAAGTAGATCAAGGTGCCCGGTGTAGTGCGTAGTATCGCTCGTCGTTTGAGAAAGTCTCTCCTCCTTGCCTCATCTGAGAACTGAAGGATAAGTGCTCTGCTCCGTGTGGTGTCCCGTCCTGCTCTCCAGGTATGGTGAAAGGGAGAGGCTCATCTGTGTGGTATCCAAGTAGTGTGCACAAGCGACGTTCGTCTTGCTCCGGTGATCCGTCTCTCTGTGAGGTCGGAGACGCGGACATTGAGCCTGTGAGCGTGTCGCATGGTGTGTACTATGTGGATCTCCTCACGGTGGTGGTCGTTCTTTGCCTCTTGTCGAAGGTTTTTTTTGACAACTTCGACCCATCCAGCTTTTTTAGTCTCAAGCTCGCTCTGAACCACCTCCCTGCACTCTTTCTTGATAGTCACCCGGATGTCCTCTAACTATGGAGCAATCTCTCCCTCACGTATGCTGTCCAGTTTCGTCCTCATATCAGTAAGCCCAGTATGCAACTCCTCCTGAGCTCGTGAGTGTTGCTTGCGGATAGCAAGAAGCTCTTCTCGGAGGAACTCGTTTTCCTTATCCAAGCCCGCTACCTTGGCTTCAAGAGCGATGACTCTACGGGTAACCCCGTTCAGCCCAGAATCCCCTTCTCTCTTATGTTTTCCTATCAACTCTCTGAGGGTATGCTCTAAAGTGGCCAGTTGTTCCTCCAACTTGGGGGGGGGGGGAGAGAGAGAGAGAGAGAGAGAGAGAGAGAGAGAGAGAGAGAGAGAGAGAGAGAGAGAGAGAGAGAGAGAGAGAGAGAGAGAGAGAGAGAGAGAGAGAGAGAGAGAGAGAGAGAGAGAGAGAGAGAGAGAGAGAGAGAGAGAGAGAGAGAGAGAGAAAGAAAGAAAGAAAGAAAGTCATATTAACGTCTTCTAGAGGCCAAACTTGGCCTATGAGACAAAAACCATGTACAAGTGTAGTAATCCTGTGTAGAAGATAAAATGAAATAAAAAGTATATCGCTACACAAAGCTATATAGGGCTGGAGAGAGAGAGAGAGAGAGAGAGAGAGAGAGAGAGAGAGAGAGAGAGAGAGAGAGAGAGAGAGAGAGAGAGAGAGAGAGAGAGAGAGAGAGAGAGAGAGAGAGAGAGAGAGAGAGAGAGAGAGAGAGAGAGAGAGAGAGAGAGAGAGAGAGAGAGAGAGAGAGAGAGAGAGAGAGAGAGAGAGAGAGAGAGAGAGAAAGACTTTTTAACGTCTATTAGAGGCCCAAATCGGCCTATGAGACAAAACATATACATCAGTATGATCCAATCCACTGTGATCCCAAAATGAAAATAGTGTGAGTACAAACAGGGTATAAAAGGAGTGGATGATGGGGTTTCTTAGGGTTTGGGATTAGGGCTAGATTTAGGGTTGAGTTCTGGAGTTAGGGTTAGGGTTCAGGTTCGGGATTAGGGTTAGGTTAGGGTTAGGGTTAGGGTTAGGGTTAGGGTTGGGGTTGGGATTGCACATAGTTTGGAGAGAGAGGGGCTGCATTTAGATTGGGGTTTGGGATTAGGTTTAGGGTGAAGTGTTTAGATTTGCGGGTTATGATTATGTTAGGGTTGGGTTTTTAGCAGGCTCAAGACGACGGTGGGAGGCCCAGGGGACGGGGCAGCGGGGCAGACGGATCTGATGAGCAGAGCAAAGAAGACCGTGTGGCTCTCACTCTGGAGATATTGGGCACATCTAATACAAGGGGGACCCATGTGGGAGTGCATGTGTATACCCTAACTGCTCATGATGGGTAGAGGTGGGTGGAGTATGTGGTACATCGGTGGCGGTATGAGTACCTCTTGTAAGAAGGCTCCCAAAGTGGTGGTGGTGCACCTCTACTCCATCATGTGATCGTGGGCTAACCCGATACATGAGATTTCCTCCCGGTGCAGTCTTGGTCATCAGTACCCAACCATATGTGGGTTGCGTCACTCTCTCTGTGCCGTTTCCTGTGGGTGCGTGAGCTCTATGTCTCTAGGAGGCGGGTCTGTCTGATCTAGCCAAGCTTATTGAAAGCACTCAGTGATAGTCTGCTGGGTACTCATGTGTGTCTGATGCATGGGCTGTAGCATCTGGTTTCGTCTCTCATATGCCTCCGTGAGGAAGCATCCCATCCTCCACTGGTCTCTAGTGGTCATGCATAGGCTGGAGCGACGACTCTATCTATAATTGTGCTCGTAGGTGTGAGTATGTTGGGCATCTAGTAACAAGTGCTCCTCATTCTCTATCTTTGTGTGGTATACTCGGCACCACCTCTCCTCTCAAGAGACTCCTCTAGCCAGACTCCTCTCGATCTCGAGCTGATGTGATGAAACTCGAAGCTGCGTAATGAAGACTCAAAGGTGTTGTGGTAGGTTTGTTTGCATGTAGCATGGGGTCTCAATGAAGCCATTGTCTGAGATTTGTAGAAAATGCGCACGGTAGTGGAGCATTTTCGATGTCAATGATCCCTCGAGTTGATCCATGTCCTCTATATGTATGTATGCCATATCTCCTTGCGAATGATCCTATTCCTCCCTTGGTGTGAGAGCAAATAGGTCGGGGCTTAGTAGTCATACTGTACAGGTGGTAATCTGTCTATGTCAAATCCATGGTGGGCTAGCGAATCTTGTGTCTGCCTGTACTAGAGTACCATGAAGAAGTGTCTCTTGCTAGTGCCATTTCGCGTGTTGCTTGGAAAGCTCTGTAAGTGATGTACTTTGTGCACATGCTTTGGATCTTGTGTAGTAGGCATACTGTCTGGAAGAGTGCCGCAGCAAGCTGTGCCCTCATGATAACATGGGGTATCAAAGATTTGCAGCGGATGAGTCTGGCAATCATGAGAATCTGTGGCCTCTCCAATATTGTCCATGATGATGCGGCTAATCCTAGTCCCCATATGGCTTCTCTATACATGAGTGTTGGGGTAACCAAAGTGTCGAAGAGCCACCCCTTTGCTTGGATGTAGCGACTGATCTCATCTCTCATATGCTACCGTGAGGAAGCGTCCCAACCTTCGTTGGTCTCCAGTGGTCATGCACAACTGTAGTGACTCCTCTATTTGGAACTGTGCTCATAGGTCTGAGTATGCTAGACATATGGTAACAAAGTGTTCCTCACTCTCTATCTCTATATGACATATTGGGCACCACCTCTCCTCTCGAGGGACTCCCCTGGTCCGTCCACTCTCGATCTCGAGCTGATGTGATGAAACTAGAAGCTTCCCAATGACGACTTGAAGGTGGTGTGGTGGGTATCTCTGCATATAGCACGAAGTCTCAATGAAGCCCTGGCTTGAGATGTGTAGAAAATGCTCATGGTAGTGGAGCATTTTCGATGGCAATGTATCCCTAAGTCCAATCCATGTCCTTTGTATGTAGGTATGCCATGTCTCCTTATGAATGACCCTATTCCTCTCCTGATGGGAGAGCGAATAGGTGGGAGAAGGAAAGTCAAATTAACATCTTCCGAAAGGCCAAACTTGGCCTATGAGACAAAACCATCTACAACTATGGTCATCTCCATGTAGAAATGAAAATAAAAAAACTCGCTGCACAAAACTGTGTAGGCTGAAAACAAGAGAATGATGGTGTACTTGGAAAGGGGGCAGTGGGGATAAAGTAGTGGTGCATGGGGGGGAGTGTGGCTCTGACTCTGAAGATAATGGCCACCTAATACAGGGGGAGCCCATGTGGGAGTAAATGTGTATACACTAACTGCTAATGATGGGTGGAGGTGTGTGGAGTATGTGGTACGTCGGTGGGAGTACCTCCTTCAAGAGTGCTGCCTAAGTGGTGGTGGTGCGCCTCTGCTCCATTATGTGGTTGTGGGCTATCCTGATGCGTGAGATATCCTTCTGGTGCAGTCGTGATCATTGGTATCCAACCATACGTGGTCCGTGTTGCACTCTCTGTGCTGCTGCTTGCTCGAGATTGAGCCCTATGTCTCTGGAAGGCTGGTTTGTCTCATGTGGCAAAGAACTGATTAATAGTCCGCTGCATGCTTATCCATGTATGATGTGTGGGCTGTAGCATGTGCCCTCGTCTGTCATATGCCACCGTGATGAAGTGTCCTACACTCCGGTGATCTCTTGTGGTCATGCACAGCTGGAGTGACTCCTCAATCTGGAACTGTGCTCGTAGGTCTGCGTATGCTGGGCATTTGGTGATCAAGTGCTCCTCACGCTCTATCTCTGTATGGCATACTTGGCACCACCTCTCCTCTCGGGGGCCTCCTCTGGCCCGACCGCTCTCGATCTTGGGCTAATGTGATGAAACTTGAAGCTGCCCAATGATGACACAAAGGTGGTGTGGTAGATATGTCTGTATGTAGCTCGGAGTCTCAATGAAGCCTTGATGTGAGATCTGTAAGAAATGCTCACAGTAGTAGAGCATTTTTGGTGGCAATGTATCCCTCGGCTGACCCATGCCCTCTGTATATATGTGTGCCATATCTCTTGAAGAATGATCCTATTCCTCTGCTGATGGGAGAGTGAGTAGGTGGGGCCTTGGGAGTCATACTGTACTGGTGTGGTAGTCTGCGTATGTCAAGTCCATGGTGGGCCAGCTAGTCTCGTGTCTATGCATACCATGAGGAGGTGTCTCCTCCTAGCGCCATGTTGTGTGATGCCTGGAAAGCTCTCTAAGTGATGTGCTCTTTGTCCATGCTCTAGATCTTGTGTAATAAGCTTAATGTCTGGACGAGTGTCTCTATTAGCATCGATGGTGCTGCAAGCTCTGCCCTGGTGATATCATGGGGTACCGAGGAGTTTGCTATGGATGAGTTTGGCAATCATGACAACCTGCAGTTTCTCCACTGCTGTCCATACTGATGTGGCTAATCTAAGTCCCCATATTGCTGCTCCATACATGAGTGTTGGGGTAAGCAAAGTGTTGAAGAGCCACCCCTTTGTGCGGGGCTCTTGAAAATAAGCTTGTAGGCACTTTCTCTCCATCAAAGCTAATGCTGCATATCCTCGTGTGATGCGATCTCGGGCTGCTTGAGACATGGAGAAAACCTTGGAGGCTTCTCTGAATGTCACACCTAGGTAGACATATGATCCGACTACCTCGATGGGTCCATCTGCTTCTGTGAAAGAACTCTGTCTCCTTACTTGCGCGATGTATGGAAGATCAAAACCTTGGTTTTACCAAGATTCACTGATAACTCTCTATGTGTGCAGAAGTCGTCTAGGCCATGTAGGTAATGCTGTACAGTGTAGACCTCTGCAGACTCTGAAACCAAGAGAATTTCATCAGCATATAAAAGAATGTGTACCATGGTCCCTCGTACCTCAATGCCATCTCCTCCCTGCTTGCGTATGAAGTCCACTATCTCATTGATGTATAGTCCAAAGAGGGTGGACGAGAGGGGGCACCCTTTCTTCACCCCGATGGTGCTAGCAAGTGAATGTGATAGGTCCCTGGGGCATCTGACTCTACCTGATACTCTCTCATATAAGGCATAGATTCTCCATATCATCTCCTCCGGAGCCCTAATGTCGAGTAGGCTTCTGAAGAGCAGCTCCCTGGGAACTCTGTCGACGGCTTTGCAGAAGTCCACAAAGCAATAGTATAATGTCCTCTTCCTCACTCGAGCCTGGTCGATCAGGCATTTCAAAATGAAGATGTGGTCTATGGTAGAGTAATCTCGTCTGAATCCTGCCTGTCCTAGAGCCCCAACACCCTTCCCCTTGGCGAGGATGCTCAACTCTGTCTTTAGAACTGCCGCATATAGCTTGGCAAGTGTGGGGCCAATCATGATGGTCCGGTATGTGGCTGGATCCATAAGATCGCCTGACTTATGTATGGGCACTATGGTGTGCTCAATCTATGAGTCAGGGAACCCTCAACCAGTGCTCGGTTGAAGAGGTGGGGGATGAGCGGTGCTAGAATCATGCACCCGTAGATGAGGTGCTCTTCCGGTAGACCGAAATGGTTGCGAGCTCTGCCATGTTGTAGGTTGGTGATCGCGTGGCTCACCATTGTTGGTGTATAGAAGTGAGAGGTGGTGGGCGTGAGCTTTGTGGTCTTGGGATGGGTGGCTGGTCTGGAATGTGGTATAGGCTCTGCGTATATCTGTGCCATGTGTCCGGCTCTTGGATGGGTCTTTGCTGTCTCCTCCCTCTGAATTGTCGCCATGCCATAGCACTGTCTTGGCTCATGAGAGGGTGATAGATGTCCCAATACTATCTCTCCTCCCAATCCTGCCTCTTCTGACGTGTGAGGAGCTGCATGCGGCGCTTAGCCTGTCTATGTGTAATCTCCCCGCTATGCTTTGCTCTGCTCGCAACTGTTTCCCGGCTCCTGACTCTCATCTTTCATCCCTTGATCCTCTGTTTTGTCCAATTCCCCCATTCTCAGACCTAGCACATTTGTGTGGCAAGGGGAATGAATTGCCATGTGAATGACACACAAATGAGGTAGGTCAGAGAATGGGGGAATTGGACGAGAGAGAGGATCAAGGGATTCTATTCTTCGAAGAAGAGGATCAAGAGACTCCACATCAGAGGATGAAGGGGCTGTGCGCTTTGTGAGTGACGATGAGGGGTCTTCCACAGGATCCTGAAACTCCATGAGAGGATGAAGATGCTATAAACTTCGAGGATGAGGAAGACATGCGACATAAGAGATGAAAGGATAGATGAGCATTTGAAGGTGAGCATGGAAGTTTCCACGATGGCTTCCACAAGAGACTTTAGACTTGGAGCATATGGAAGGAGAAAGAAGAAGCCTTGGAGGAAAGAGGAGAGCGTAGAAGCAGCCTTGGAGGAAAGAGGAGAGCGTAGAAGAAGCCTTGGATGAAAGAGGAGAGCGTAGAAGAAGCCTAGGAAACTTTTCAGGGCTCAGTTGGAGTGGGAGAACTTAAGAGATTACAAAGAGGACCAACACTCGCCTCACACAGTGAGAAGTCTAAGGGAGGGATTACAATCGATCATCTACATGCCAAAAACTTGCATAGAGACTAAGGCAAAGGCACCAAAAAAGAACTATGAGAAAGAAGAATTTGGGTTTGCTAAACACTGAACTGGAGCAAAAATGGAATCAATAACTTATCAGAGACGGCTGAAGTGAATGTCCTCCTTTTCTGTGGGTCCTGAGCTATGATCCCCAGTAAATTCTCTGTTTGCCCATGGATGTGTGGCAGAGAAAGGCGTTATGTACTCCAAAGCTCTTGCTAGGAGTATGGGGTCTTGTAAGAGCCATGCTCCAGAACAGTTTGCTTTTGCGCCTGAGTCAGCATCATAAACAAGATCTTGGTATTCAACAATCTGCTTGGTGCCGACAAGACCTTGATCAACCAAATATTCACAATGTTGAATCATCATCATGTGTGTTACCTTCTTTTGAGGGGTCTTCTTTTTAGGATGAGCTGAAATTACAAAGAAAATAGACGAGTCCATCCTGAGCCAATGCAATATATCAATTTCCTCAGAAAAAGGGATCTCACCTTATCTTTTTGTTTTGTTTCTTGTTTTTATATTAATAGTGAAACCTGTAGCAGTAGTGAGGTTGCTTGTGATGTTGATCTCCTTTTTTTCTTTGGTTGGTGTATAAAGGGAGACTGCTCGTGCTACAAATATAGGTCAATACCTAGAAAAGCATGGAAAAGAGCTACTTGGATCTGCTTACAAAGATCCTATTAGCAGTTTCAATAACTTTCAGGCATTTTCAGTTGAAAATCCAAAGGTATTCTGTTGTCACTTTGGTGTTGTGTTTTTGCATCAACTAAAATATTGCATAGGATGGAATATCAACTGAGCTCAAATCAGTCAATGTTTCTTGCTGTGATAGGCCTATTGGGCTGGTTTGCTGGAAGAGCTTGCCATCAGATTTCATGAGGAACCTGAGTGCATTCTAGCAACAGATAACCTTGATGAATGTCCTGGTGGGAGATGGTTGCCAGGGGCTTCTTTAAATATTGCAGAATGCTGCTTGAGGCCTCATCATGCACGCAAGGATGAAGCCATCGCTCTTATATGGAGAGATGAAGGAATGGATGATACTCCATTGAAAACCATGACCTATGGTGAATTGAGGACTAAAGTCAGGTGATGAAGTGTTGTTTTAATGCATCTTCAGTATTCATATACAATGAAGATTTGTGAAATTTCTTATTTGTTTATTTTTCTGCCAAAATGTAGTCATGTTGCAAATGCACTAGAAATTCATGGTTTTTCAAAGGGAGACGCGATTGCCATAGATATGCCAATGACGACTTGGGCTGTTATAATTTACCTCGGGATAGTGGTCTCAGGCTGTGTTGTGGTATCAATAGCAGACAGCTTTGCACCTCGTGAGATTGAGACACGACTTAAAATCTCAAAAGCCAAAGGAATTTTTACACAGGTCTTCATGCATTCCTTCGAATTCTTCTGAGGAAGAGGGGATTGAGATTCATTTGCAGTGTGCCACTGGTTCAATTTCCTTTCTTCACTATATTGTTGTTTTTTTCCAAATTTTTTGACAGTATTTTGTCTCTATTTGTGCTATTTGTCTTCTGTTTTCTTATGTATGTTACAATCATCAATTGTTTTAAGATCAGCTACTTCTGATCTTATGGAGGGTAGTAATCATGTTCATTCCCTATCATTTTAATGACTCTTCGACAAGGTTTCAAAAGGTGCTGCAATTCATCTGCAAATATATTTTTTGAGTGTCTTATGAGGCATGTAGTGTTAGCTTGATTTCCATGGTTCCCTCTTTAGAGTGGTAGCAAGGTTTATCAAAAGGTACTGCAATTCATCTGTAAATGTCATTTTTATGTGACTTGTTAGGCTTACGATTCTCTTACTGGAGCTGGAATATAAATTATTTTATTGCATGCAACATAAGCTATTTAACAGCCCCTTATTTCATTTGCTGCATACAACTTAATATTTATGATAGAGTTAGTTCAGGTGTTGAGTGGAAATGAATTGACAGGATCTCAGTGCCAAACTATCGTGTCTACAAGTTCTTTCTTTTGATCCATCATTACAGAAGTTCAAGAGAATCGTACTACTGACCAGACAACGAAATCAGTCTCACTGTTGACTTGAAATAGGTGAAGAAAGAATGCAGTTTTTTTGTTATATGATACATCAGACTGATTCAATGCTTTGGTCATGCTCTTTACAACAGTTTCAAACAATATTTTCTCCTTGTTAATAATATATCCTCTGCTTTGGATAATAGGATGTTATTATCTTATCTGAGAATCAGGTGGGTTTTTGTTTACTAACGTGATGGTAAATATTAGGATAGCCGTGAATATGCTAATCTGTTGAAAGGTCACTGAGCATGTCTGAGATGGTCTCACTTGTTTGCTTTAATTAAGGTAGTTATTTTGAACTTGGATGAGCAATTATGGTTCATTATGGGCTTTTGATCTCTATGTGGATCTTTTTTCCATTTCTGGGAGATGTCAATTTGTTGATTTATATACGTTATTGAAAAGTCTCAAGGCTGAATACTGACTGAGTGGTGGCGTTTGCTTATAACACTGCAGGATATCATTGTTCGAGGCTCAAAGTCTCTTCCCTTATACATGTAAGAAAACATATATTCTTTGTTTTGCTCTAAAATTCCTCAATTTTCTCTATTTTGCGATATGTCAATTGCATATATGAACCATGTTACTAATATAGCACAATCTCCATGTTCTAGTGACATTTGTGTGCTGTTGTCAAGAAACCTGGCTAAAAATTCCTGTGGTCAGCGCAATCATTTTGTTGTCAGTATACAAAATTTATTGTCTGTCTTTTCTGCATTTACACATCACGTGCAACAGTAAATATATGTTTTGCATACATCAGTCATCATCAACATAAGAATTGTTTTCTGTACACATAAGTTGTCAGTAGTCAGCAATATATGTTGTATTAAATCATCAGTGATGAGTAGTCAGCAACATATAATGCCTGTTCTCTGCAAACTCAAATCGTCAGCAACACTCTTCTAGAAAATGCCTGTCTTCTGCAGATATCAATTGTCAGTTGCTACCAATACCCTACTTGAACTCCTGCAATACTGAAATCGTCCGTTGGTTTTGGTAGTACTCTTACTTTCTATGTTCAAAAGTACATGAACTTTCATGCAGCCAGCCCTCAAGGATAATTTTACTACCTTGGAGCAGGACTCAGGAGTCCCGTCAGAAGTTCACCCCCAGCATGACCCTCACGTTTTAGTCTCTACCATGAGGGACATATTGTGTGATGGCCTCAATTGGAATGCTTAGCTTACAGGAGAGGTCAAGGTTTTCATACTACCATAAAATATTGCAAGTAAAGATTTTTGGTTTCCATTACTGGGGGCAGTGCTCTCTATTGGGGTCGACTTTATGAAAAAAGTACGAAATCAACTTCTAACCGTGACATTTTCTCAACCATTGTGCTTACTGCTATTTGGAGGTTTGACTTCTTTTTTTCCATGGGAATTTGTAATATTCGGGGGGAGCTTCTTTGTGCTTGCCCAGTTTGGGTGGATCTTTTTAACCTTCCGTGTTATCTTCGAGATAAATAGTTGATGTTGGAAAAGAATTAGGGAAGGTACTACATGTTCCCTTGCCCTCACATTGATTAAAAATGAGCTTGCCAAGAGCATGGAGTAGGCTCTTTAAGTTTCTAACCAAGTAAAAAGTGGGGAAGAGGCCCTCCTTGTATAGAGTTAGAGGATTCTCTCTAAAGTACATCACATGTGGGATAATTCCCCTTAAAGGAGAATGAATATAATGGTAGAAGGAGAATGAATATAATGGTAGAAGCAAATTGCAAGGTACCCAAATACAATGAGGTACAATATAAAATGATATAAAATGGAGTGTCTTTCGGATACAAAATGGAGATGCACTCATGCGGATACAAATGAAAATGAAATAGAAGAAATCATATTGTCAACGCCCTCTCTATAGCTCCATCTTGGAGAGGTTGAATGCTGTACAGGTCCACCAAGCTTTGGAGGGGAATTGGAGGTAGAGCCTTCGTTAATATGTCCGTCAGGTTGGTCTAAGAGGTACACTGCTCCATACTAATCTCTTGAGATATGAATTTCTCACTTATCAAATGGTATTGAATCTCTATGTGTTTTGTCCGAGCATGGAACATTGGATGCATGTCGGAGTAATCTACAAAATACCAATGTGAGATAAACATGTTGCAAAGCTGGATGCTCGGTACTTGGCCATGGTCCGAGGAGCATCCCAATGTCTCTGGAGAGATTGATGTGCAAATTGACTTAGTATACCGACTCCATAGGCAATATTTGGTCTTGTGTTGGCTAGGGAAAGTAAAGCGCCAACCAAGTGTCGATAAGCATGCACATTTACGAGTGACGATGAGTCCTCCATTATGAGCTTGATGTTTGGATCGAGTGGTGTAGATATTGAGACACCCCTTCATGTTATATCTCGAAAGGAGATCAAAACAATACTTCTTTTGTGAGAGAAATATACCTTCCTTTGTTTGCCATACTTCCATTCCTAAATAGTGAAGTAGACCAAGATCTGTCATGGAGACTCAAGGTGAAGCTCCGAGATGTTGAATTGGGTGCATAGGTCATCTCAAATGTCAAAAATCAAGTCATCTATATAGAGGATGATGATTGCAACTAAGGACTCTTTTTGGTATATATATATATATATATATATATATATATATATATATATATATATATATATATATATATATATATATATATATATATATATATATATATATATATATATATATATATATAAGTTAGCATCGCCAATGCTCCTTTGAAATCCTTTAGCTTCATAGAATTTATGGATCTTTTCATACAAGGCTCTGGGAGCTTGCTTAAGTCCATAAAGTGCTTTGTGATGCTTGTATACATTATCTTCCTTTCCTTTCACCTTGAAACCTTTAGGTTGTTCTACATATACCTCTTCTTGAAGATCACCATTGAGGAAAGCACTTTTGACCTCCAGTTGGTAAATGGACCATTTGAAGTGTGCACTCATGGTAAGAATAACTCTTCTAGTTGTAAACCTTGCAGTAGGGGCAAAGGTTTTTCCATAATCAACGCCATGCTTTTGCTTATAACCCTTATCTACAAGTTTTGCTTTGTACTTGTCCAAGGTACCATCTAATTTGTACTTAACTTTGTATTGCGACTTAACTCCAATAACTTGATGATCAATAGGTTTTTGGAACAAGTGTCGAAGTGTTGTTCTTTTCAATTGCATCCATTTCTGTCTGCATAGCTTCTTCCCACTCAGGTTGGCCTTGAGCTTCTTTGAAATTGGAAGGCTTTGGAATTTGTTGATGCTGGTGGTAAGTGCATAATTCACATAGTGACTTTGTTCAGGTTGCTTCTCGATGAGCCTTTGAGATCTCCTAAGTTGGTGAGGAGTACTTCCTTCTGAATTTTGTTTAAAAATAATTGTATCCCCATTTGAAGTGTAGATGGGTGGACTCAAAACTTGAACTTGGATATTTGGTTGAGTACTTTGAAGCTTCATCAAAGATGACATCTTTTGAAATGGTTATGGAGCGGTTCTCAAGGTCATACAATCTGTAAGCCTTAGACTTTTCACTATAACCAATGAATAGATGTTTCTTGGACTTAAATTGTAACTTATGTTGATCTTCCTTGGGCACATGTACAAATGCTTTGCTTCCAAATACTCTAACGTAGCTGACATTGGGCTTAAAAGTAGTCTTCAAATGGAGTCTTGTTGTGTAGTGCACTTGTGAAGCCTCTATTGATGATGTGAACTACAATGTATATAGCTTCGGCTTGAGACTTGAATGGTAAGGCTTTGTTGTGAAGCATAGTGCGTTCCATTTCCATAACCCTTAGGATCTTTCTTTCAATTACTCTGTTTTGGGATGGAATATGAGGTTGGGTGACTTCTTCTTGATGCCTTTTTGTTTCAAGAAGTTGTCAAAGTCATGGTTCATGAATTCACCACCTCGATTTGATATAGTGGTCTTGACTGAAGCCTTGTTCTCAACTTGATAGAGCCATTCTCTGAACTTAGAAAAGATATCTGCCTTAGGCTTAAGAAAATAGACCCATATGTATCTTGTGTGATCATCCACTATGAGAAAGAAGTAGAGTGATCTACTAATCAATGGGATATTCATTGGTCCATACAGATCCATGTGGACTAGGGCTAGAGGGTTCCATGCTTGGATTGAAGTCTCTTCGGGAACATGAGCCTTGTGTTGCTTTCCCTAAGTGCAAGCGTGGCAGATATCATGCACTTGCTCAATCTTGGGTAAGCCCTTAACCAATTGGAATGCTGAAATCTTGGTTAAGTAGGATGTGTATCCATATCTCTAATGCCACATACTCGAAATTGACTCTTTAGAAAGAAAGCATGAGAGCTTGTACAAACCTTTATCTTTAATTCCGTAGGCTATATAGCCTTGGTGCTAGGATCAATCACCTTCACTAATGTGTTGTCAAAGAGAACTTGTTTGTATGATCGGTGATTGCCTTGATAGAGAGGAGGCTCATACATAAGTTTGGTACAAAAAGTACATTTGATAAGGCTTTGCACTCTCCTCGTGATTTATAATTTGTACTTTGCCCTTCCTTTCTATCTTGTTATTGCCTAAATAAACTTCGCCCTTGAGGTCTTCTAACTCCTGAAAAGATTCATGATCTTTGCACATGTGAGAGGTTTCACCACTATCAAAGATCCACTCCTGAGGGTGCTCGCTTTTGTGGAGATAAATAGATCTTCACTTGAACAGTGAGACCTATGCTCAAAGGACTCAGCTTGATTCTTGGAAGTAGAGGCTTTACAATTGTTCTTTTTTTTTTTTTAGCAAAACTTCTGGATATGTCTTGATTGACCACAATAGTTGCAGGTGAACTTCTTGGATGAATTGCTAGAGTCTTGTTTAGGAGTATTGCTCTTTTTTAGGACTCAGCTTGATTCTTGGAAGTAGAGGCTTTACAATTGTTCTTTTTTTTTTTAGCAGAACTTCTTGTTTAGGACTCAGCTGCAGGTGAACTTCTTGGATGAATTGCTAGAGTCTTGTTTAGGAGTATTGCTGGAATTATGACTAGCATTCTTGGCCTTGTTGAATGGACCCTTAACTTTCATGGAAGCTTCTTTCCATGTAGAAGACTTAACTTGAGAGTCGTGGAGGAGCACAAGTCTCCGCACTTCCTCTCAACTTAACACTTGGCTGCAATTGTAAAGTGTTGTCACAAAAGTTTCATATGACCTAGGAAGCTTATTTAGAAGCTTAATTTCTGTATTCTTGCTTGACACTTTTCTTCCACACAACACAAGCTTGCGTTGGTAAACTTTGAAAGTGGCAATGACCTTGGTAATTGGATCTTAGGGCCTAAGGGAGAGGTTATGGAACTCTTCTTCTAAGATCTAAATTCTAGAGGGTGTCTTATCCTCATAGAGATCCTAGAGTTTTTTTCAAGCCTCATGGGAAGTCTTGCAGGAAGTGATCTGTCCTTAGTCAACTCATCATAGGCTAGCAATAATTGTCATAGGGTTCACTTGTGTTTACATTCCAAATGTTCAAGGCAGCTAAGTCACTATTCTTATTGGGCTTAAGTTTTGTAGCATCTACTACTCCATATAGCAAGTTTGTATAGGGATAAACCCTAATTGTGTCCTTCCACAAATCATAGTTTGTGCTGTTTAACCTCTCATCCTTTGGTATGAACAAAGGCGTAAATGAAGGCAAGTAGAATTGACTAGAAGACGTTGCATTCGAAATGGTAGACATTGTTGCCGTTGAAAAAAAGAACTTCAAAAATGAATCACCGCACTTGCAAAATGGGAGTCGGCACCAAAGTTTGAGATGAGGTGGGAGGAGGGGCTTAGAGTAGCCCTTTGTACTTAGTGACACGCTTTGGAGCTTAGAATAGCCTCCCGAAGCACACACACTCACTGGACTCTTTCTTATATTTTTGAGTCTACAAAAGGAGGACACTTAGTGCCAAATTGAGCTAATTGGTGGGGCAAAATGAGGAGTGGACCCTTGGAAAAATACAAAGAACAACCTTTTGGGGATTACAATGAAGAGAAGGGTCTTAAGAAGGAGAATAGATCCTTGGTTTTTACAAAATTAGGGTGGGTGTCTTAGTATCGAAAATGGACCATAAGTGAATGTAAGATCCGTTGACAAACTAATGCCATAGATCAAGTGATAGTCCTTTGGTGCTAGGAGAGATGCTTAAATAATTGTAAGGAGAGATTCAAGTTAGGAGAGTTCCACAATTGTTTGGAGTATAGGAAGTAATGCAAATTGTGATTTGTTCCTTTGAAAAAATAAGGTTATTTGAACCCCAATGTGGTCTCCTAAAATTTCTTTAGGAAGGGAACAAAATGAATTCACCATGTGCATATGGCCACTAGAGGTTCATTGCACGAACAACGGTTACAAATCTCAAATGTGCCGTTGGTAATCGCATGTGTGTGGACTATTTCCATTTTCAAAAAAATTATCAAATGTCTAATGAAATCAGAAAGCAATGTCATTCGACTCCTAATGTACATGAATGTAGCGGAATGGAGACAATGGCCGAGATTAGTGTGGTGCTCTATCGTTGTCTCTCTCTTTCTATCTTTGGAACAAAATCTTCAAGCGATCACTTTGCCATGCTCAAGCACTAGATGTATTCCTCTGTGTAGTAACACTTGACCTGCCTCCCTTGATATCTGCCTCCCTCATCTCTTTTTCTCTCTTTCTCTCTCTCTCTCTCTCTATCTTTTGGATATGGTTTGTCTCATAGGCCAATTTTGGCCTTTTAGTAGATGTTAATATGACTTTCTTTCTTTCTTTCTTTCTTTCTCTCTCTTCCTCTCTCTCTCTTTGACACACAAAGGCATTTGTTTCTTGCAACAAGTGCGCCTTTTTAATGTGGGAATATTGAGTTCCCTAGCGTCGGCATTTGGAGTTGCTACTCTACTATAGTTACCGGAGACGGCGTTTCCGGCCTTCGGAAATGGTTCGCCGTTTCCCCGAACCGTTTCCGATCGCATTTCCAGGCCGTTATTTTTTTTGTTCATCCTTAGGTTGAAATGCCTCGATGTTTTCTATTGTTTGTGTTTGGGTTTTGGCGTTTTTTCACATTCATCCCAACTAGAGTCTATCTGCCCTTGAGCACCTATCTTCCCTCCTCTTGTGGGCCTTAATAGGTGAGCACTTACTACCTAGCCTCCTTGCAAGTCAACCTCAATTACCAGTATATTGTATGAAACTAATGATTGATGATCGTGTTGGTGTTTCACTATGTTTTAATATATAATCATTGATGTTTTAATTTTTATTATTCTTGTTTGTCTACATTGTACAATGTGTGTGATAATTCATTCATTGAACATCATATGTACTTTATTATCTTGACTCAAATGTGAAGGGTTTATAAACTTTAGATTTTATTCTTGATGTTTGAAATTTGAGCTTAAATGGATATTGTCAATGGTAATATATTATGTAATATCATATGATTTTTATATCTTTATATGTATATCTACGCACACACAGACACACACACACACACACACATATATATATATATATATATATATATATATATATATATATATATATATATATATATATATATATATATATATATATATATATATATATATATATATATATATATGTATATGTATATTATTTACCCTTTCCCATTTCCTACTGTTTCCAGATTTTTGGAAACTCGGAGACTCCGTTTCCCGCCGGTCCGAACCGAACGTTTCCAACCGTGCTGGCAACTATGTACTCTACATCAGAGTCTTGTCTGTATGTGGATCCACACGGCTCGCTCTCTCTCTCTCTCTTATTCTAGAAGCTTCGAGTTTGGTAGAGAAGGTGCTCGGATGCTAAGTGTGTGTTTGCTCTCTCCTTTCGCCCAAAAGGATCGCCTAGGCTTCAATGCTTGCTTTCTTTACCGGTAACTTCTAGCTATGGCTTGTCTTCCTCATGTAATGAAGCGTAGGCTATTGATGGTTGCACTGGAGAAGCACCCTGAGCTCGCTTTCTGTTATATTGTGCTCAATAGTGCATCCAAAGATTAGCAAGAGAGAACACAAGGGGCTTTAGTGTCCCTATGCGCAGTAGAAGCTTAATAGACAATTGGTATGATCTATGCAACTGATCTATGAGATGGTTTGTTGCAACAAAAATTCCGTGATATGGATAGAGAATAAATCCTATAATTTGAGGCGAACATAATTGCTGTCTTATTTGTTATGCTATGCATAATCCTTGGCCACATAGCAACACTTATTTGACATGTGCCACAAGCGCCACAAGCGCTTAGTTACATTGATCTATCGTGTTACGAATTTCACGTCTCGGTCTACACAATCTCTATTGTGCAGCAAATGATGGAAGGTTACCTCTCATCACCCCATCGGTACTAGACCAAAACAAACTAGGAGCGTTGTTTCTCATGGTTGTGTGGAGAAAAGATGAGGCTTCTGACAACACAGTCCTTTGCCTTCTGTTTGCTAGACAATTCAAGAAGTATGGGGCTTCAACGATAGATAATGGGGGAATAGGATTAGGACTTATCGAAGCTTTGAGAGACTGTCACCAGCATAAAAGATATTGCCTTGGCTGTGAATGAAGAGAGAGGTTCTTCCATGATTGGGCACATACAGGATGCTAAAACACCAAAAGAGGTTTGGAACAATTTGGTCACATTGTATGAGACCAATACAAAGGCACGAAAATTGCAACAAAAGAACAAGTTGCATACACGAAAGAAAAAGAGCATGTCTGTAAGTGACTACACCTTGAAAATCAAAACCATATGTGAATCACTTGTACCTATCGGTGCGAATGTAGATGATGATGATAAGGTGGAAGCGTGCCTTCGTGGTTTAGGAGCTGCATATAAGAAGTTCGGAACTTCTATTCAAAACAGGGAGAATATTTCGAATTTTATTGTTTTGGTATCCATGCTGATAAATGAAGAAAAGAATCATGGTGAGGACTCAAACTCCCAAGGAAAACCTAGTTGAGAGCATGTATTCTACTCTGGAAGAGGCAGAGGCATAGGCTTCAGAAGTGGAAGAGGAAACAACAACCAAGACCAAGGTCAACATGGGACTCATACAAGAGGCATAGGACGATTTGGAGGAAGGGGGAGCCAAAGAGGCTGCAAAAATTTCCAAAGAAATGATTCAGGTAATGATAGTAAAGGATCTTGAATTGTGGTAAACCTGGTCACTTTGAACATGATTGCAATTTGAAGAATCAAATTTCAAATGGCAACAAAGCAACTATGCATCTACAAGTGCAAACATAGTTGTTTCTGACGTGTTTCTGACTTCTGACTTTTGACGTTTAACCTATGCCTGATAGGTAAGGTAAAACGTATCTGACGCCGCCTAAAATTTTTACAAAGAATCAAAAAGAAAATAGTAGACCACACTAGTTTCTTTCCCATAACCTTCAAAAGCTACATATCTTGGTATATTGCACACTACTAATTTGATTATTTATTGTGCTCTTAAGCTTTTTCTTTGTCTTGTTGTTTTGTGTGCATCTGTACTCTTCCAAATTCAACATATCTTTAGGATTCATGAAATGTGATTCTCTCCAAAACACAATATCATCTTACTTCCTTGTTGCCATAACATACATACATACATACAATGATACATGCATGCATACTCATGCTTAGAAAATAAGGCTAGCCAAGCTTACAAAATGTTCTCTCCCCCTACCCCCCTCCCTCTCTCTCTATTCCCCCCTCCCTCTCTCTCCTTCTCTCCTTCCATTGTTCCCTCCGTCTTTCTCCCTCCAAACTCTAGTAGCTAAACAAGAAAGTCTTAAAAAACATAGCATTTTTTGAATAATACATGATTTTTTCTATTTCTGAAAAAGTCACGTCAGAAACCTGCGTCAGAAACAAAACGTCAAAAACGTCTGGTAAACGTTACTGACGCGTCGGGAAACAACTATGAGTGCAAATGATTTAGAGAAGCCCGTTATGGTCCAACATCACATGATGAATACGATGTCTGTTGATGTTTCAAAATCAAATGGTAATGTCTGGCATGTTGATTCAAGTGCTTCAAATCACATGATCAATCATGCAGACTGGTTTAGTAGTTTGCAGAAATTGTTAGTTCTTGGATATGTTGAAATAGGTGATGACACATCACATCCTATGGAGCATATAGGAAACATAGCACTATCTATGGAGGACGGGAAGGTAAAACATCTTGATGTGGTGCATGTTCCGAATATAATAAAGAACGTGGTTTCTATTTGACAAATGGTTGACCAAGGATTACAAGTCAGGTTCAATGCCGATGGTTTATATCTAGAAGAGTACAAACAGAATGGAAGGTTGGTCCCCAAAGGGAACAAAGTTGGTAGGATGTTCACCTTGAATGTGAAAATTCTTGAAAAGAGTGAAGCCATGTTTGCAAAAGGTGTAGGTGTTATTGCTCATATGGAGATTTGGCACAAGCGAATCGGACATGCAAATTTGCAGAGGTTAAAATTGATGTAGCGAAAGGAGCTTGTCAATGGACTACCAAATTTCAAGGTTCCAGAGATGCAAAAGGTATGTGGAGCATGTCAATTTGGTAAACTGTCATGGGCATCATTTTCACATGACAAGCATGTTAGTGAGAAAAGCAAGCAGGGAAGTATATTCAGACATTGAGATATGATGGAGGAGGTGAATACATGTCAAATGAGTTCAATAGCTTCCTTAAAATTCATGGAATTCAACGATAGTTTTCATGCAGGTACACACCAAAACAAAATGGCATTGCTCAACACAAAAATAGACATATTGCAAAAATATGGCTCATTGTTATTGGGCGGAAGCTGTGGACACTGCTGTATACATCATGAACATAACTCCGATTGCTACATACATCATGTTACACCTTAAGAGAAATTTACAAGTAAAAAGCCAAACTTATCACATATGAAAGTATTTGGCTGAATTGCACATGTACATGTTCCAAAAGAAAAAAAAATGAATCTTCATTGGGTACTCCCTTGCGCAAAAGGGATATAAATGTTATGACCCACTCACATGACATGTGAAGGTAAGCAGAGATGTGGTGTTTGATGAAATGTCAAGCTTCTATAAAGATGCCAAAGAAGGATTTAATCTTGACTCAAATGACAAAGGAAATGCTGAAAAATTAAGTGCAAAATCTCAAGTTTTGCGTGGACGTGATATTTCAAAAAGCAATAGTTCCAACTCAAATCCATGGAGTGGAAGATTGCGTGGAAATTTCAGTGGAGCAAATTCATTGACTACATCCAAGATAGGTAAAGAAATGCTTTCTGCGGGAAGTAGAACACCTACAGGTTTTGAAGATGGAGATTCAAGTGGTTCAGAAAAGAGCCTTGATGAGGAACTTGGATTGCCCTCTGTGAAGACTCCAGGAGTAAGAAAGGCACATGTAGATGATACAAGGAGAAGTGACCCAGGACCAAGAACTAGGAGGATGCGGAATTCAGTGCAAAGATTGACGTATGACAATTACATGGTCGTCATTGTGCCTACATGACCAAGGTAATACAAGATGATGAACCTTCTTGTTTTGAAGATGCAATTGGAAATGCAGATTGGGAGAAAGCTACAAATGAGGAGATGGCTGCACTTTATGGAAATGAAACATGGAAGCTGGTTCCAATGCCGCAAGTAAAGAAACCCATAGGCTGCAAGCAGGTTTACAAGGTAAAACACAATGCCGATGGTAGCATAAGCAGGTATAAAGCACGATTGGTAGCAAAGGGATATGCACGGACGTATGGAATTGATTACGAGGAAACGTTCAGCCTTGTAGCTAAAATATCTACTTTCATAGCACTTGTTGCATTAGCTAGAACAAAAGGATGGACTTTGCATCACATGGATGTGAAATATGCTTTTTTACATTGTGAGTTGCAAGAATACGTACACATGGATGTGAAGAATTCTTTCTTACATTGTGAGTTGCAAGAAGATGTACATATGGACCAGCCACAAGGATATGAGGATTCAAAACATCCATTATATGTTTGCAGGTTGCAAAAGGCTTTGTATGGGCTTGAACAAGCCCCTCATGCTTGGCATGCAAGGATTGTTGATTACTTAATTACCATTGGGTTTTCTATGTGTGATGCAGATAATTTATTATATGCAAGGAAGGATGATAATGGCATCACGATTGTGGCTATTTATTTTAATAACTTAATTGTAAGTGGTGATAATGAAGAAAGCATTAAAGAGGTAAAGAAAATCCTTATGTAGGAATTTGACATGAAAGATCTTGGTGTGCTTCGCTATTTTCTTGGCATTGAATTTGTACATACAGAAACAAGTATATGGATGTCGCAAATGCGATATGCCTTGAGTATGCTGCAAAAGTATGGCATGGCTGATTGTAAGCGAGTTTCTAAATGTCTATGCCATTAGATTAGAATTTGAAGTTGGATACTACATCAGGTCAAACATTGGAAAATGCTACTATGTATAGGAAAATTGTGGGAAGTTTGATATGTCTCACAATTACAAGGCCTGATCTAAGCTACAACGTTGGACTTGAAACTCAATTTATGCAGGTTCCAAGGAAACCACACCTAGATGCTTTGAGATGCACTTTACGATATGTGAGTGCTACTTTGGATTATGCATTGTTTTATGAAGCTTGCAAAATTGTAGGTTCATGGATACACCGATGTAGATTGGGCTGGTAGTATTCTAGATAGAAAATTTACTTGTGGCTTTCTATTCTCACTTGGAGGTGTAGCTATTACATGGAGCAGTGACAACCAACCCACTATTGCCTTGTCGAGTACAGAGGTGCTGCAATGGAAGCATGTGAAGCATCATGGCTAGAGATGCTACTTGCAAATTTAGGTGTGGAAGTGCAAAAGCCTATCGTCATCTATTATTATAATGTTAGCCGCATACATTTAGCACAGAATCTTGTTTTTCATGCTAGAACAAAGCATATCGAGGTATATTATCTTGCATCAGGGAAAAGGTATTAGTAGGCGATATTGAGCTTGTTTATGTGAGAATAAATTGGAAGTTTGCTGACACTTTCACTAAAGCACTTCGAGTTGAGAAGTTGAAGAAGTTTGAAAAGATGCTTGGATTACAGGACATGATGTTGAGCTTGAAGGGGAGTGTTGAGATATCAATCTCAACATGTGATGATCAAGGATGACACAAGGTGGTACGGAACGTTTGATACGACACGTACTGTGCACGTATGGAACATGGTACCGTACCAAATGCCAGGATATGGAATGTTAAGAAACGTTACCATATATATATATATATATATATATATATATATATATATATATATATATATATATATATATATATATATATATATATACATACATACATATATACATATATATATATATATATATATGTATGTATGTATGTATGTATGTATGTATGTATATATGTATATGTATGTATGTATGTATGTATGTATGTATGTATGTATGTATGTATGTATGTATGTATGTATGTATGTATGTATGTATGTATGTATGTATGTATGTATGTATGTATGTATGTATGTATGTATGTATGTATATATATATATATATATATATATATATATATATATATATATATTCATTTAGTATTTATTTAGGATATAAGAAAGAATCAAAATTCAAAGATACATATATGCACATGCCGTTATCAATACATGCATGTGCATTGTGTGTCATATTTTATATGCATGTGTCTTATGTAGCATATATGATGGAAATTGAGTACATATGCATATGTGTGTGTTATATTGTATATATATGTGTATTTATCCATGTGTGTCATATTATATAAATGTATTATATATAAATATTATATGTATGTATTATATATGATAAAAGCTGATTTTGTAAATAAGAGGCAAACTCTTTTTTTTTTTTAAAAGAATGCGTTCGGAATGTTTTTTGGAACGCATGTTCCGTACCGAATGTGCCGTACCCAAACATGTTTGGAACGCGTTTCAAATTTACCTTGGGATGACACATCAATTTTTCATTTCTCTGACATGTATAGTGGTCACGCTAGTATATGTCAGGGATGCTTTAGTGAGCTATACTATATTTATCTACCGAGAGTGATTGCACATTTGTTTCTTGCTAGCTCACTCATTCGCGGACATTAGGATTTTCTTTATGTGCTGTTCTTTATATATTGCACTAGTTGTATTGTTGTATTAGGTCATTCTTGTATATTCTCTTTATGTAATAATAGTAGAAGAAGAATAAGAAGAAGAAGAAGAAGAAGAAGAAGAAGAAGAAGAAGAAGAAGAAGAAGAAGAAGAAGAAGAAGAAGAAGAAGAAGAAGAAGAAGAAGAAGAAGAAGAAGATGATCATTCTTCCTTGCCTCGATGTGTTTGTGCTCCTCTTTGAGGGTGAGAGTGTGTGCGTGTTCTCTCTTCCTTATCTCCTTTCTCCTGACAATAAGGTCTTTGGAGTTAATATTCTACATGATAGTGTTAATTTGGAGGATATATATTGACTATTTCACTCTTGCAGCTTTTGTGGCCGAGCATGGTTGTTCACTTGTAAGATGTTTTAGACGTGCATATCCTAGATAGATTATGAAACATGCATTTTGGTTTTGTGCACTTGTGAAGAAAGCATGTGATGGGTTTTTTTCATTGTCAATATGGCAAGAGAGACCGATGAAAATAGCGTACATTATTGGATTTTCATACTTATAACAAAGACATGCTATGGATCTTGCATAGAGTTGTATATCATTTGCTGTGGTATATTTTTGGCAACAAAAGAAAAAAAGTTTCATGGCTATAGCTTGCTATTCATTCTTTCATAATATATTTGTTATGCAAATTGATTTTGTGAAAGTATTCAATCATATGCCATGGGAATTTATATCAATTCTTATGCAAAGATCAGGTTTTGGATGTAAAATGTCTCCGTTGGGCTTGCTTAATTATGAGTTCTTTGTTCTTTGACCCAAATGATTATCTTTGGTCTCTATGCACATCAATTTCACGATACCTTTTGTATTGTATAGCGGTTCAAAATGCTGATCCTTGGTTTCATTTGGCGAACATGTAATTTAATTTAAATTGCCTAGGTTCTAGAGGACAGTAAGAGGATCCATATATATTTCTTAAGGCTGAAATACGATGCATACATGAAATTCTGCCAACAATGATCGCTGTTTATGACATACCCCCCTCCCCTCCTTTTCCTTCCTCTCCCTCCCCATGTGCCCCCCTTTTCACCTTCTTACCTTTGGGCGGCCATAAAAAAAAGAAGGAAGAAAAAAATGTTTGTATGTGCATTTGTGTTGGTTTTTCATGGGCATGGTACAAAGTAGAGATCCAAATCATAGATTTAAATTGGGATTTAAATCGTTTGAATCGTAGATATTTAAATAATCCAAAAGAAAATCGAGGTTTTTATTCACCCCTAGATTTCTACCTTCCACATTTTCGCTGAAAATGTATGCATAAGGTAAATACTCTTTTACATCCATGGTACAAAAAATACATAAAATTTGTAAAGACATGCTCATCTATCTACCTTGCATCAATCAATGATAGATCTTGATATTTTCGTCTCTCTGTCTAGTATCTACCTTGTTGGAAGTGGGGTGGGCCTCAATAACAATATTAATCACATGTTTATAGTATCTTCCAACACATGAACCTTAGCATACACACCTTAATACTCAAAATGAGATGAGTGAGAGATAGACAGAGTAGAAAATATTTTCAAGTGTAACGGTAAGCTAGAATGCTTACCTTCACTATTATATATGAATGTCAATTACAATGTGTGTAGTGGATTACAAACATTGAATCTAAGTAGAAATTAGGGAAGTAGATACAAGAATTTGTGTGTAAAGTGCCTAAAAGGTGTGAAGAGTGTGTGTGTGTGTGAAGGTGTAGAGAATATGAATAGTTTAGAATTGTTTTACAGCGAACCGTAATTCTGAAATTAGGATTTCAGAAACCCTAAATCAGAAACTAGTGACCTAACAAGTAAGGAACTGACATAGACTTGTTACTCATAGTAAATCAGCAATAACGCTGATGGTTGGCTGATGCTAACTCCTCCGAATCTGCACCAAGGTTGGAGCATACCTCCTCCAAGTGTGTAGAACACTTCCTCCATGGTAGATCCCTACTCCAAGCTTGTGTACCTTGAGCACTCCTTGAATTGATGTCCATAATGACCCTAGGCCCTTCTTTTATAACTTAGGAGGTGCTCCACGAAAGTTGTGCTAAAAAACTACACCAAAAAGCACTATTCTCATGGGGAAAACTCAAGAAAGCTTTGCTATCGTAAAAAATTGCGATAGTATTTTCTTGTCATTAAAATTATGCTTTTGGATACAATTTTGTATCGATCAGCTGCTTTTGACCATAAGACAGCTATGGGACCTTGCTTTCCTTGACGACAATCCAAATATGTAAAAATCCTTTTTTTGCACAGAAATTAGGATTAGGGTTTTCTCTTGATTTGGACCTCTGATGACTGAATGTTATATATTAAATGAAAGCTCTTTTCAAGCTCTACCTAATAAGCTAATATAAAAATTTTGGGTTTCAGTACCCAAAAATTGGTTGTCCTCAAAAATAGGGTTGCTTGAATTTCAGGGTTTTGGACTATTCTGACATTGTTTCCAACAATCCCCCCTTCAATTTTATAATGATACAAGGTTCAAAATTCTGCAAAACTTCGGATGGCTGAAAATATATCTCTTAACTGATTTCCACTGAATCTTGAATTGATTGGTCATGAACCTGGATACTTGAGAAACTGCAAATTGAATGTCAGGACGTGTATTACTTGAGCTGACTATACAAAATAGCATCAAAAGGTTCTGAATATGCTTCTTCTTATAATAACACATTAACATCCATAGGTGTTGCATAGGCTTGGAATATGATATCTCAAACCTTTCCAATAATTTTTCAATGTATTTCTTCTGTGCTATATAGATACACACATCTCTATACTTGAACTTAATCCAAGATAATAATGCAAATTGCTTAAACCATTCACATTAAATGTATGCTTAAGTTGTGCTTTAAAATGTTGAAGGTATGAATCCTCGGGGCTTATCATGACCATATATGATAATAATAATCAAAACATCTTTCTCAGCTTTAACGTAAAGAGTAGGAGCTTCATCTGAGTTTTCAAAACCAATAGATAGAAGATAGACATGTATCTTCTCATACCAAGCTCTTGATGCCTTCTTTAGTCCATATAAAGCTTTAATAAGCTTGCATACTGAATGCTCTTCACCTGTCTCTTAAAAACCTTCTGGTTATTAAATGTAGATATCTTCATGAAGTTCACCATTCATAAATGAAGTTTTGATATCTAACTGGTATACATTCCATCCAAAGAGTGCAACTAGAGAAAGTAAAGTTCTGACTATTGTCATTCTAAATGTAGGTGCAACAGTCTCATCATAGTCAATACCTTTCTTTTGTGCATAACCTTTGACTACTAATCTTGCTTTATATCTCTCAGTAGTACCATCTTCTTTTCTTTTGATTGTGAAGATCTACTTGATACCAATTGCTTTCTTACCTTTTGGTAACTCACAAACCTTCCATGTTTGATACCAATTGCTTTCTTACCTTTTGGTAACTCACAAACCTCACAAATCAATCTCTTCTTGCATAGTTTTTTTCCATACAGGATTATGTAGTGCATCTTGAACACTAGCTGGTTCATTCTCTACTGAAGTTAGTGCTATAATAAAAAAAATGTTTCGCGTAATTTACCTGATCTACTTGTTCTCTCCTTGTTGACTTCGGGTTCATCTTGTGAAGCTTTTTATACCGCTATCCTTCCAAGTTTGATATAACCACCTCGGCGTATTCTTGAAAAGTGGTCTCTTCTGGTTCTTTAGTATCTCTTTCTTCGAATTCTAGAACCTTCTCCAACTTCATAAGTCGGAACATCAAGAGGTACTGATGATGGACTAGGTACTGATGATGTAGGTAATGAAACTCGCTCTTCACCTTTATCAAGTGCATCTTTTAGGGTTTGAGAAGGTTCATCATCCCCCTTGTATGGCTGAATGTAAGAATCTAGATTCCTTCTAAAAAATGCATAATCATCTTCTTTTATTAAATCTGGAATCTCTGTCTTCTCTGATTTTTTGAAATATATGCATTGCGTGAGAGTAAGATATCACCTGTTTTTGGAACATAGAATCTATATCCTTTGCTTTTCAATCAGATAACTAATAAAGATAGCTTCAATGGTTTTATCATCAAGCTTACCATGATCTTTCTTTTCAATGTGAACATAAGCTGGGGAACCAAAAACTTTGAAATAACTCACATTGGGTTTCTTCCCATAATAAGCTTCATAAGGTGTAATGATCTTCAAAGCTTTTGTGCAAGACCGGTTCAAAATCTGATTAGCTGTATGTAATGCATCAAACCAAAACTTGGGAGAAAGCTTTTTGGATGACATCATACTACGCATCATCTCAACAAGTATCCTATTCTTTCTCTTTGCAACACCATTCTATTCTGGAGTATAAGCAATATGAGCTAATGAGAGATACCTTTGTCTTCAAGAAAAGATTTAAAGTCTTTAGACATGTACTTTCCTCCTCTATCACTTCTCAAAATCTGCATCTTTGACTGACTTTCATTTTCAACCATAGCTAAGAACTGCTTGAAAGTAGAAAAGACTTCTGATTTTACTTTAAGACCATAAATCCATGAATATCCTGTGAAATCATTAACGAAAGTAACGAAATACCTGAAACCTTGAATGGAATCTGTTCTCATAGGACCATTCACATCTGAATTTATGATCTACAACTTCCTTGTGGCTGTGATGTATCTGTGCTTCTTGCAAGGAAGTTTATGATACTTTCCTTCAAGACATCTGTCACATGATTTTGCATCATCTGGTAAAGCAAAAGTAAGCAAACTCTCCACCATACCATGATCTTTTATGTGCTTGAGAGCTGTGTAACTGATACGACCAAACCTAGCATGCCAAAACTTCATGTTCTCCTCAAGTGTAGAAGACTTAGCAACATTAGCATGATTAATTGTGGATAACACAAACATGCCACTTCTTCCACCTTGAAGTAGACAATGCCTCCTCATTAGGTGAGAGGATCTAACATGAATCTTTCTTAAGAATAACTTTAAAACCACTTGATGTGGAAGTTAAAATAGAGAGCAAATTCTTCTTCATTTTTGGTAGATAAAGAACATTGGAAATTATGAAATTTCCACCTGCTCTTGACTTTAGGTTTACTTCTCCAACACCAACAACGTCCAAATCATGACCATCTGCAATGGTCACTCTTCTCCGTGAAGAGTTAGTAAGAGAAGAAAATACCTTTTTGCAACCTGTCATATGCTTAGTAGCTCGAGAATACAAAATCCAAGGATTAATAGAGATTGCATTTAATGCTTCCTGAACAAAAGCTAATTCTTCAATTTTAATACATGCATAAGATTCTTCCTTTAAAGACTTAGGCTTTGGATCATCTTGAGCACTATTACCCGACGCTTTCTTCTTCTCATTAAAAATCCTTGGTCTGCATTCTACTAGGAAATGACCTAGTTTCTTACAGTAATGGCAAATTCCTTTCTTTGAAGTAGATACAGTAACATATTTTTCTTTGGGCGTAGAGGATGCATTAAGGGTAGGCCTGAAAGGTTTAGGATTAGAAGACTTACTTTCCTTCTTAGTTTGTTGACTCTTCTTCTCCTTCTTTGTTATCTCCTTCTTTTTTTCTCCCTTTGATGATTATAACATGGCTTTTGTTGATCTAGTAAATTAATTCCTTCTGAAATAATAACTAAGAGATGTTTTCTAAACACCTCTTCTGTCTAAAGGGAAATATGCTCTATTCTTCTCTTATGAAGAAATCATATTTTTCTTTCCTTCTTTCTCTCTGAAAGAACAGGAGCTAAAGTGAGACCACTGAGCTAAAGTGAGATCTCTCTTAGATCTCTAAGCTAGTTCCCACTTTCTCCTTTCCTCAAAAGAGAAACTTATGAATTCATTTGCTCCTCTCTTCGATGACTGATGTATAATCCCTCATTACAGACATTACTATAAAGATGGAGAATTAATCTCCCATAACTAATGAAGGTGTATGTAATGAAGAGTGGAGGAAATAAACTCCTAATAAGGGTCAAAGCCCTCTGCTAAAATGGTCAGCAATGATATGATATGATACCATAAACACATGTGTATCTATACTAAAGAGCTATCTATGCCAACCATAGTCTATGGATGGATCTATAAGATCCAATCAAGTAATGGATTTATCCTTCGTGAAAAACTCAAAATGAGTATGATACGAATGGTGATAAAATCACCTATCACATTCTCTACTAGAAGAATAAATCTTTCCTAAACTAAGAAGGATAACTCCCAATCCTAAGGAGATGTCTGCTAAGAGCTCTCCTCTGATCTAGTGAGACATGATGCCATGAATCATGAGTCCTTTTCTCCTTGGCCATAGAAGAAGAGTGCTCAAAGGGAAGTCGTTTCCACCGTCCCATACCAGTGGAACCTTCTTCCAATCCATGGTATCATACCTACACTAAACCGAATATATATTCCATATATATGTAATGGAATATACAGGTGGACTCTAATGAATCCCATATCCTAAAATCATGTCAATGGACTCAAATGAGTCCCATGTCCTCGAACTAGTTAGTTTGGTTCTAATCAATGTGTGATAAGGAATATCCCTTTCTGTTCCAAACCAACTTGTTCCTAGGTACCAAGACTAAGCCTAGGTACCTCTCTGTAGATCCCGATATACATATATGTATTGGGTACCCCAACTATTTCTTACTAAAGGATCTATGCTCTAAGTCATAGAGCTAGTGCCATTCCTGTGGCCTTCCTAACCATCACTCGAATCACATAAGCATCCGTCGATGCTATCTCATGAAACCCATCTCTGTGATCCCATCTAATTGGTTTCCTTAGTAGGGAAGCAGAAATACTTCGCTACTTGCTCAAGTGATGTGCATGAGTGAAACTAATCACTCTTTGGGTATTCCTCATAATACCCCATAGTCTCCTAAACATACTGTGAGACTCTTGTGAAGATAAGTAAATCATCACCACCTTGGAGATTATCATAACTCTCTCTCTCGTGCCTGTATGCAACTTCCTAAAACCTATAGGATTGCTTGTGCACATTACTAATGGTGAAGGTGTAGCTCCTTTCCTTAGCAATCCTATGGTCTAAATCCATAAGGATTTTGTGTAGGGATCTTATTTACTACTGAAGTTTCCTTATCTATACTACTATGATGGTCCTAAGTCCATGAGATACATGCTTAAAAGCACGCTAACATTTTACTGATGTTTGCAGAAAAGGCATGTTACCATGCCATAACATTCTTACGTAAAGGCAAGTGCGTATATAACTCCATGAGGTGGGAAAAATTTCGACAGCATTTCCCGAGGATATGGAATCCCAAAAAAATTTAACCATAAACTCAATGGTACACAGGCCATCCAACAACATAGGGCTTGACAGGCCATGGCATGCACACCATAAACTCATACATGGACTCCATAACCTGCAAAAACATAAAAACAAATGCTAGCAACAATCTTTTCGTTGCATAACCATGTAGTTCCTGCAATCATCTTTCCTGCAAACAATCAAAAATGTACTTTTCGCATGTTGATCCATACTTTTAGAATTGAAACAATGATCAACTTGGATATATGCACTCCAATCCATGCATGTACTTACAGAACATGCCATAAAATAAAGTAAGATGCCTGAAAATATAAGGCATACTTCCCTGAATGATTTGATATTGGAATTGCATGCATCCAATCTTTCTCGACGAGCTTCGAAACTTCTGCACCTTCCTCCTCAGGTTCTAATATAAACTTTGAAGTCCGAGAACATCTGATCACATCCCAAAACATAAAGCATGGTCAGATGATTACCAAAATAATGCAAAATTATCCCAAAAGAAAAATGCATTTGTAATCCTTCTTTAGGCCTGCATAAACCATTTTAGGACCTGCAAATAATCATAAACTGAAATATATAACATGTGCAAATAGCTCGACGTGAAATTACTTCAATCGCCTTCCTGGTTTGTAAGATATGGCTCCCGGAAGATAGTTCCCAAAAACTGTTCAGACTTTGCAGACTTGTTGAGACATGCAAAAATACTTTTTTTTCAAAAATTTCTTCGGATAAAATGAAAATAGACCTTGTGCTCTTCAAAACGAGCCATAGCACGTCCAATTTGGAGTTTTTTAGCACAAGATATGGCCTTTCCAAGCGGAACATGCCAAACTAGTGGATTGTTGGAGGGGCTGGAAAAAGTGTGAAAATGTGATTTTTAGGGTGCCCAAAATCATTCTTCCATCAAGCAAATCCTAAAAATCTCTCTATAACCTCAGAGAGTGGTATATGAAGATGCTTGGGCCTATTTTTCCCCTTCCAAATCCTCCCTTAGTGCATGCGAATTTGCTCTCCAAAAGAGGCATAAATCAAGATTTTTACTTTCATGCAAAAACTTAAATGGGAGCTTTTACCAGGCTTCTAATCCACTCCTAATGTGCATTTTTCTTGGATTTTCTTTTCTCCAAGGTAATTCATACACCATACTTCATGCATGTATGCTCTAATCCATGGGAAACATCTTAAATAGCCTTTTTTCTTACTCTCAAAAGTGGAGTTTGACAAAAATTAACATCTGAAATTTTTTCCAAAAAGTGCGGGAAGTGGGTCTTTGAGGAAGTAAAATTCCTCCTTAACTTATCCTTTTAATGAATTCTATGATTTCCATTGTGAAGTCCGTATAGGATACTCTGAGTATATATAATTTTTCCCATCCATCCATAGCTAACACATCTCTTTTTCCCTCTTCCAAAATGGTAATTTCTTAGATTCAGGTGCTAAAATTTTTTCTCAAACAGTGATGGAAGTGGGTCTTGTGGAGCTTCAAACTCCCATCATACTGAGGTATATTTTGGATTTCTTAATTTTATATGGAAGTCAATACATTAGACTATAGATATGCATGACTTTTCCTATCAAACTAAGAAAAATCCCGCGTCATTGCCCTTCCATAAGATGGCTACTAGTCCAAAAATAGCTCCTGAAATTTATGTGAAAATCATGAAAGTAGGCTATTTTGAAGGCACCTAAAGCTTACACTTTGTTGTAATTTGAGGGAATTGTTGACTCTAGATGAGAGTATAAACCTCATACTCTCCATACATGTAACTTCCCTCCAAAATTTTGGCCTTCAAACCCTTCCTTGCCCTTCTCATTAGGCTTTGTTTCTTCCATGAATTTGACATCAATGAATTTTCATAGCAAAGGAAAGTACGAACTATCCTTTTTCTCCTTCATGATGCGTTGCCCAAATCCTCCTCAAGTTCTAAGGAATGGGATTGCATCATCATTCAATATTGTCTTCATAGCTCTAGTTGAGCAGCTTATATGGAGATCTCTCTCCCTTACTCCTTGATATGCTACGAATAAGCTCTTCTTGAGAAAGGGAGAGAAAAAGTATGTTTTCTCACCTCTCCTCCTTGAAACAAGGGAATCACCCACGGACAAGTGCTATGTCACTTCATCTGTGTATGATGTATATAAGAGACTCTTACCTCCAAGGAAACGCACCACGGGATCAATTCGAAAGTAGTTTGCTTACTCTGTAAGATAAAGATCACCTCTATTTTGGATGCCGATCGTGGCAGCTGGTCGGGCTCTTCTTTTGGCTCCCGGACATGGTCTTCAATAAGACATAAATTGCAGTCGCGCTCTTCTATGGACATCTAGAAGAGATGGCACCTTGGATGGTGCAAGCGCCTTCCTTCGAGGGGGCATGGGTTCGATTCCTCTGCTCTGCAACGTGCGTGGACCAAGAACCTACTCTGATACCAGTTTTATGTTCGCCTCTTTTGCTGCTCGATCGAGGGTTATATCCAACACACAGAGGTCGTATGTGGTTCGGCGCCCAGCCACGCCCAAGACTCCTCTGAAGACTCGCGTGTCCTTTCAATTACACGCCCCTCATCTTCCTCTACCAATGTGGAGTAAATCCCATAAGAATGCGATGTGGCATTCTCTATCAAACCCCATATAATATCATGTGACATAACCTAACTAGTACCTACCCATCCATCCATCCATTTATCTCATAATTTTCATTGATCTTTCTTTTTCTCCATCCATCTATTTGTCTCCTTACCTATGTTCTACTATCTATCTCTTCTCTATCTATGTATTTACAAAACAAACCACTTGCCTAACTAACATATCTATGATTATTTGACTCAAGAATGCAAGAAATTCTATTCATCAATCTTTATTGAATACAAGAATACAACAACAAAATGAAGATTTTGTTGAAAAGAAAAAAGAGATAAATAGAAAATTGTTAGAATTTTAGAAAGAAATGACTCCCATATCATTGGTTTACTATCTATCTCTATATACATATTTATATTAGACTCTACCTAGTTAAGTAGTTTATATGTCATTATATAACTCAAGAACACAAGAAATTTTATCTAAGTTTTATAGATTTAATTAATTTATAAAATCCCATCCAGTGCAAGAATACGAAACAAAATAAAGCTATTATTTAAAAAATCATCAAAATCTTGATAAAACTTGCTCCTTAAGATTTAAACCATAAAAGAGATTTAAAGGGTTTTTATTTTGAAATAATTGTGGGATTTTTTGGACAGTTGAACGTTTGCATGCATCCGATGATATTAATGCTCGAAATTCGCTCATATGAGGAAACAACATTTGTATAGAGCAGTCACTACACGAGGCATGCATATATAAAATTTTACACATACATACATATGTTTGTGTGCACGTGCATACATGCATGCGTGCAGCGCACACTCTCTCTCTCTCTCTCTCTCTCACACACACACACACACACACACACACACACACACACACACACACACACACACACACACACACACACACAAAAAAAAAAAAATTCACGTTTTTCAGTTTGTTGGATTTAGACGTGTCAAGGAAGCAGATGCACCTCGAGCAATTGTTCTTCCTGGACGTGGATCAGATTTGACAGTAGATTTGCGTGAGGAGGACATCTCTTGGGATGAATTCATGGACAAAGGACTGGAGAAGGACAGGTAGTATTTAATTATGAGGTTCTTTGTAAGCTAAAATGATTGTGATTTTGCTTTTAAAAAAATCATTTTCTTATGTACCATAAATGTTGATGGGCAACACTTGTTTGTTTATCATCACTGGATTCTGAGATTGCTGAAGTTATGGAAATTCATGAGTCTTAATTTCAACAGTATTTCACAGTTCGCTCAAACTGAGTATGTTGAGGAGAAGTGCAGGTGTACTAGTCAGAGAAGTTTTGGTTTTATGAAGAACAAAATAAAAAGGAACTGAAAAACATGCAAATATGACTCTTGGTTGGTAAACTGTGATTTGAGCTTAAACCTGGTTAGATGGGCCAGAGGCCAACAACTTTGCAAATGAGTCACGGTTCTGTTCAATTTGGCAGTGCTGTTCTATTTCGGATGCTTCTTGGGCCATAAGTTTACAAAGACAAGATTGGTTTTGCTTTTCACAGGGCTCATTTATGTTATTAGTTGTTGCAACGTTATTTTCTGGAAATCTAAAGCTGAATGCTCCTTCTGCAAAAGATGTAGATCATATAGGATTTCATCTGCTGTGAGACTATTGTCAATAAAAAAAAAAAATCAGCATCTTGCACATCTCTTATACCTGTATATTTTTTCTCCTTTCCTTTATTGTTTCATTAAACATGAACTCAATCACATCACCTGCAAATATATGAATCGTATTGACTTCTAAGTAAATGTACAATTACTTGTAAGAAAATAAGTGTGGATGATTATTGCCATGTTGTTTCCATCCAGCAATTTATGATCCATCCTGCTCAAATAAAATCCGTTTTCTTGCTATGCTATTATGAAGAAATGAGGTTTGAAAATAGCATTTCTCTGCACAAAGTAGGAGTTTCTGACTCTCTTTGTCCTTGTCAGATCAGGTGACTATAAGGCTGTACCTGTATCTGTGGATGCATTTTCCAACATACTTTTCTCATCTGGAACCACAGGTGCATCTTGGTTTTTAATAGTTCTTAGGAATCCTTATTTTTTGACTTCTAGATTATGTTAGGAGAAATGAATTCAATTATTCAAATGCGAAGTTGTGTGATGCATAGGGGAGCCAAAAGCTATTCCATGGACTCATTTAACACCATTGAAGGCTGCAGCTGATGCTTGGGCACACCATGACATTAAGGCTGGGGATATAGTGTCATGGCCTACCAACTTGGGTTGGATGATGGGGCCTTGGCTTCTTTATGCTGCCTTATTTAATAGTGCGTCGATAGCTCTTTATAATGGCTCTCCAGTTGGACTTGGATTCATCAAGTTTGTGCAGGTTCCTACAATTTTATAATCATATTATTTATATTAGCTCCATATATTTTTTTATTTCAAGGGTTTTTTGTTTGGTTCATGGATTTTGGAACAATGCCTCTTAAAACAGTGAAAACAATCAGCTCTCTATATATATGAGGTTGTTTAGGATATGACAAATTATTTATGCTTTGCTATGGTTTTGTTGATAAGAATGGAGTAGCACAGTTATGAAACAAAGGGCAAAACAGTGCATGAGTGATGCAGATTACTGTGTGTAGGCATTGTACCAAAATCATTAATGAGGTATTTAACAACGTGGAAGATTGAAGACCTTTTCCCTCCCTTTTTCCAGGATGCAAAAGTCACTATGCTTGGTCTGGTACCCAGCTTAGTGAAAGGTTGGAGGCGTATATGTAATGTTTTCGATTATGACTGGTCCAGCATTCGGTAAGTTATCCAATATCAACTAAGCTTAGGAGGAGCATTAAACTTTCTCATTTTTGTCTCTACATTGTGATTACAGATGTTTTAGTTCAAGTGGAGAGGCTTCGAATGAAGATGACTACCTATGGCTAATGGGGAGAGCTAACTTCAAACCTGTTATAGAGTACTGTGGAGGCACTGAGATAGGAGGTGCCTTTGTCACAGGATCAATGCTTCAGCCCCAGGCTCTTTCAACTTTCAGTACACCCACAATGGGGTGCAGATTGTTTCTCCTTGATGCAAAAGACAGCCCTTTGGTAAGCCTAAACTTTGTATTTGAAAACAGGAACGTCTGTAGAGAGGACATCTTTTGTAAACAAATTGCACTCATCACAAGTGTTGGTTTTTCAAGGACTTTTCCTCAGATGTAAATTGGGCTGTTTATCATTAGCACAAAACATGCTTCCCAAATTATGTTATTACACAGCATAGATGCACTCTTGTATATGATATCCCACACTGTATATATGCCAGTTTTCTTGTGAAGCCTGAAAAGCTCTGTATGCCATGTTGCCCTTACCCATATCCTGAAACCAATGTAACATACATACTGTCTGGAATAGTGCCATGGCAAGCATCAGGGGTGCAGCAAGCTCTGCGCTAATAATGTCGTGTGGTACTGAAGGTTTATTATGGATGAGCCCAGATATCATAAGTATTTGTGGCCTCTCTACTAAAGCCCATATTGAATATGCTAACCTTGGCCCCCAAATCGATGATCCACACATCAATGAGGGTGTGACTATTGTATCGAATAGCCACCCCTTCATACAAGGCTCTTGAAAATGTGCCTGATGACACTGTCTCTCCATAAGAGATAATGCTGCATATCCATGCGTGAGTCGATTACGAGCCATTGAGAATGCTCCTGATGTGGCCGTGAAAGTCACTCCAAGATTAATATATGAGTCTCTGATCTCAATGGAACCACTGGCTGATGTAAAGTAACTGTGTCTTCGTATTCTGTGGATGTGTGAAAAATAAGAACCTTGTTTTCCCAAGGTTCTCTCTGCGAGCAAAAATCATCTAGGGCATGTAAATGGCTTTGATCCCTCAGCTGACTTGGAGATCAGCACAATGTCATCAGCATATAGATGAATATGTATTGTAGCACCTCCCAACTCCATCTGGGCACTGCCTTGCTGCTGAATGAAATCCAGAATCTCATCAATATAGATTTCGAAGAGAGTCAGGGAGAGTGGACAACCTTGTTTCACACCTATGCTTCTAACAAGGGAGTCAAAGAGTCCCCCGTACATCGAAGTCTACTTGTACCCTCTCAACCGCTCTCTAGGTACTGTATCAAATGCTTTGCAGAATTCCACAAAGCAACAATGAAGTATTTTCTTCCTCACTTGTGCCTGGTCGATCAAACATCTCAAGGTGAAAATATGGTCGATGGTGGAGAAAGGACGTTAGAGGTTTGTCTCCTTTGGAGCTTGGAAATCTGCCCTCTTGGCTAGAGTACTTAACTCCTTGGAGCTCCATAAAGTTAGGCTAGTATACGGCCAATCATGATAGTGCGATAAGTGCTAGGGTCCATAGTGTCTGTGGATTTGTGGATAGGTACAATACTATGTTCTTTACATGAGGAAGGAAACCCCTCAACCAATGCATGGTTGAAGAGGTGGGTAGAGAGAGAGAAAGAAAGAAAGTTTTTTTTTACACGTCTATGACAGACCAAAATCGGCCTATGAGACAAAACCTAGGATACATGATGCGGATGTCATCTGGTTCTTAGAGAGATAAAACAAGATCATAATGAGCATAATATAATCTAGTATGAAACATGAGTGGTGAAATACTAGGGGTGATGGAGCCCTATCTATGAGGTATATCATATATGCATGTCTATATGCTTAGGGTAGTACAAACATGAGAATGAATCCGTCTACTAGCTCCATCCAATGGCAATGGGGGGTGGAGGATGTGGTACATAGGTGGAGCCAGTGCTAGGGCTGCCTGTATGAAAGCTGTAGGATTTGCTCTCATCCGGGCTACTCACTTTGCAGTCCCCTTGTGCTATCGGGCTCGAATCTCTTTTATCTAGCGATGGTGTAGCCTTACTCCTCGGAACCCCGTGACTCGTGGTCGTCGTCTAGCTCGGCTCATCTCAACCTACTATAGTGTCACTCCTCCTTGGGAATCGGGTTTGGGGGGGGGACCTCTGGTCCTCTGGAAAAAATCAGTGAGGTGTAGCGTACTCTCCATCCGTGTAGCTTTGTGTGTTAGTAGTAAAAGTGCATCCCTATGGCTCTAGATCTCTGTCAAGAAACACCCTAACTTTCTCTAATCTCGAGAGTCCTTAATCTCTTGTAGGGTGGGCTGTCCTCTAAACAAAGTCTCATATTTGTCTCTAATATAAGTATATGCTTCCGCATCGACATAGAAAATGCTCCTCACTCTCCACCTCCTCTCTACATAAGTCTGCTGATCAGCTTTGCCTTGCTTTGTCTCCCACTTTGGATCTCGAGTTTGTGCGATGCCACCCTTACCTGACCAATTGCTTCCCGTGAAGTGTGTGGCATATAGATGTCCTTGTATTGTGGTCTCTTTATGAACCCATGTGACCAAATCATGAGAAATTGGTCTCTCTAGTCTCACATCCTCCCCTCTAAACTGGATGATCTTCATACTCTCCTGATGTAGAGCCTCCGTAGGCCCTGTGTCAAGACCAAATTCCTCTTGTCGGAGGAGAGGTGAGAGTAAGGTGAGTCTGGGTCATACTAAAAAGATGGTAGGCACTCCATATCTAGCCCATGTGTTGCAAACCAAGTTCTAACCTCTGAGTAGGAGACTCTATCATGTCCACTTTCAGACAATTGTATATTTACCTCAAATGATCTAAGAGTGAGTCTGGCGTGGGGCAACTTCCTCACCCTCTGAACGAAGATCGTTGTCGGGAATAGTCCGCCTTGAGGATCATGGGTGGTGTAGCGAGCTATGCTCCGATGATGTCATGTGGCACAATCTGCTTGCTACAGAACAAACGTGAGATCATACATGCCTGCGGCCTCTCAATTTGTGCCCAGTCATTGGCAGTCAAACGTGGTGCCCATACCGTGGCTAAATACATCAAGGCCGGAGTGTTTAGTGTATCAAAAAGCCACCCCTTGATGTGGGTTTCTTGGAAGTGTGCCTTGCCGCACCTCCGCTCTAGCGTGGCTAGGGCTGCATATACTCGGGTGAGTCTTTCAATAGCTTCCTGCCTCATGGTGCAAGGTCCTGGTAGGTTAGTGAAAGTGACTCCTAGGTAGACATGTGAAGTAACCACCTCGATCTTCCCTCCTCCTATTGTGAAAATGGATGCACTCCCCACTACACTGGATGCGTGAAAAATCGTGACGTTGGTCTTGCCAAGGTTCAAAGTCAATCCTCTATGCGTATAGAAATCATCAAAAACTCCGAGATGGCATTGAAGCCTCTTAGGTGATTTTGAAATCAAAACAATATCATCAGTATATAATAGAATGTGAACTGGGGTACCTCCTAGGTCGCTCCCCTCCCCGCTTGCTCGTAGTATTTAGTCGGAGATCTCATCAATGTAAAGCCCAAAAAGTGTCGGGGAGAGTGGGTAATCCTGCTTAACACCAATGCTGCTAGCAATAGGCTGCGATAAATTGCCGGGCTATCGGACTCGACCAAACATGTGCTCATAGAGAGTGTAGATGGCCTAGATCATCTCTATTCAGATCCCAAGGATTAATAGGCACCGGAATAGCCTCTTGCGTTGGATCGTATCAAAAGCCTTGTGGAAATCCACAAATCAATAATAAAGCCTCTTCTTTTTGCCTTTGCCCCATGAGTGAGACAATGCAGGATGAAGATATGGTCGATAGTGGAGAAAGATCGTTTGAACCAGCTTGGCATGGTGATTGGAGGCCCTTAGCCTCTGCATATGAGCTAAGCTCTACCTCAAGAACTCCGTATAACTTGGCCATTGTGTGGCCAATCATGATAGTTCTGTAGGTCCCTAGATCCAAAGTGTCGCTAGATTTGTGGATAGGTGTCCACTCCTTTGGGAAACCCTCCCCTATAGCCTTGTTGAAAACATGTGCGATCAACCGGGCTATAAGGAAGGCTTCGTGTATGAGATGCTGACTCTGTAAACCTGTGTGGTCGACTGTCCATATGTGCTGCATTCGGTGTATGGACCTCTCCACCATCTTTGTAGTACACAAAGAGGAGTGTGTGGGCCGAAGCTCGGGTGGCTGTCGAGGCACATCATATAGTCGTGCTCCATAATCCCCCCAATTTTGTGGGTCCTCAATGGGTGTAGTCGGACGAGGCTCGCAGGCGAGGGTGATGGTGGGGCGATGGAGGTAGTACAAACATGACTATGCGTCTGTCTACTAGCTCCATCCAGTGGCAATGGGGGGGAGAGGATGTGATACATAGGTGGAGCCGGTGCTAGGGCTTCCCGTATGAAAGCTATAGGATCTGTGTATGAAAGCTATAGGATTTGTGTATGAAAGCTATAGGATCTTCTCTCATCTGGGCTACTTGCTCTGCAGTCACCTTGCACTGTCTGGCTAGAATCTCCTCTATCTAGCGATGGTGTAGCCTCACTCATGCAAACTCTGCGACTCATGGTTGTCATCTTGCTCGACTCACCTCAGACTTTTGTAGTCTCACTCCTTGCTGGGAGTCGGGTGGGGAGGGGGGGTCCGTGGTCCTTTGGAAAAAATCAGTGACTTGTAGATCTCTCCTTTCCATCTATGTAGCTGTGTGTGAGAGTGATAAAAGTGTATCCTTATGGCTCTCTATCTTTGTCAGGAAACTCCCTAAGTATCTCTGATCTCGAGACTCGAGAGTCCATAATCTCTCGCAGGGTGGGCTCTCCTTTGAACAAAGTCTCATATCTTTCTCTAATATTAGTGTATGCTTTGCATCGACATACTAAATGCTCCCGACTCTTGAATCTCCACCTCCTCTCCACATAATTTATAGATCGGCTCTGCCCTCGGGACCCCACTGTCTCCCACTCTTGATCTCCAATCTGTGTGATACCACCCTAAGCTGACCACGCCACTCATGAACTGTGTGGCATATAGATGTCCATGTAGTGTGGTCTCTGTATGAACCGGTCTCACAAAACGGTGAGAAAAGGGTCTCTATAGTTTGACATCGTTCCCTCTAAACTGGGTGATCTCCATACTCTCTTGATATAGGACCTCCATAGATCTCGTCTTAGTATCAAATTCCTCTCACTGGGGAGAGGTGATGGTAAGTTGACTTGGAATTGTATTGAAAAGGTGGTAGACACGTCATATCCAACCCATGTGTCGTGAACCAAGTTTTGACCTCTGATTATCAAGTTCTATCATGCCGACTCTCAGACAATTTGGCTGCCTCAAATGCTCTACGACTCAGTCTCTCATGGGACAATTCCTTCACCCTCTGAATGAAGCTTATTGTATGGAATAGTGCCTCGAGGACCATGGGTGGTGGAGCGAGCTCTGCTCAGATGATGTCATGTGGCACAGTCTCCTTGCTATGGAACAAGCATGAGATCATACTGGAAGTCAAATGTGGTGCCCATACTGTTGCTGAATACATCAAGGCCACCCCTTTGTGTGGGTTTCCTAGAATTGTGCTTGGTGGCACCTCCCCTCTAGCATGGCCAGGGCTGCATACCCTTGTGTGAGTTTGTCGATAGCTGTCTGCCTCATCGTGAAAGGTCATTGTAGGCTCGTGAAAGTAACTCCCATGTAGACATATGAAGTAACCACCTCGACCTTCGCTTTTGCTATGGCTGCAGTGGATGCGTAAAAAATCATGACCTTGGGTCTTTTCGAGGTTCAGAGTCAATCCTCTACGTTTACAAAAATCATCCAAAGCTCCGAGGTGGCATTGAAGCCCCTTAAATGATTCTAAAATCAAGACAATATCATCAGCATATAATAGAATGTGAACTGGGATGCCTCCCAGGTTGCTCCCCTCCCCGCCCGGGCCCCGCTCGTAGTATGTAATCAGAGATTTCATCAATGTAAAGCCCAAAAAGCGTCGGGGAGAGTGGGCAGCCTTGCTTAACATGAATAGTGGTAGCGATCGGATTGGGCCAAACACCTTCTTGTAGAGAGCGTAGATGGCCGAGATGAGCTCTCTCGAGAACCCAAAGGGGGGAGAGAGAGAGAGAGAGAGAGAGAGAGAGAGAGAGAGAGAGAGAGAGAGAGAGAGAGAGAGAGAGAGAGAGAGAGAAAAGAAAGAAAGAAAGATATATTAACGTCCACGGGAGGCCGAAATCGACCTATGGGACCGATCAGGTACATCAAAACATTACATTCCACTTGGGGGGAAGCCCTCAAGGGGCTATAATAAAAGGGAAAAATCAAAATAAAAATAAAAGGGGGGGGATGTGGCTTCCAAAGCACTCTTATGACTCATAAGAGTTTCAAAATTACATCAATATATATTACAAATGAGGGAGATAGCTGTTTCTTCCTATGTGGTATGTGGTATGGGTATAGCTGTTTCTTCCTATGGGTATGGGTATGGGTATGAGAGAGAGAGAGAGAGAGAGAGAGAGAGAGAGAGAGAGAGAGAGAGAGAGAGAGAGAGAGAGAGAGAGAGAGAGAGAGAGAGAGAGAGAGAGAGAGAGAGAGAGAGAAAAGAAAGAAAGAAAGAAAGAAAGTGTTTTTACGTCTATTAGGAGGCCGAACTCGGCCTATGAGACAAATCGATGTACATGGGTGTATCTTCTGTCAATCAGAAAAGATAAAAGTGCTGAAAAGAAACTGGTTAAGCTGATATAGATCTCCGTAGTATGCGTGTGGGGATACCCATGAAAATGGTGGGGGGTGTATGGAGTGCGATATCTATGATAGTCTATATGCAAAAGGGTAGTACAACAACCATGAGAATGCATCTAAAACGACTACTAGCTCCATCCTGTGCTAGTGGGTGGGTGTAATATGTGATACATAGGTGGAGGTGGAGTCAGGGCCACCCTGATGGCTGCAACGGGATCGGCCATCATCTGGGATCGTCTCTCCTCCATGGCGCGATGGTCACAAGCCTGGATCTCCGCAATCTGGTGTCGGTGAAGTCTCGGGGCCCGATATCCTATAGCACGGGGTCGTCTCCTAGCTCGAGATATCTGAGCCTGCTGAAGAGTCACCCCGCTCGGTGTGTGGGCTGAGGGGGGGAGGGCTGCAGCACGTCGTGGAATAAAGAAGTCAGTGAGCTGGCTCTGTCTCCCTCCTGTGTGGAGTGCTACAGTAGGCTGGAGTAGGGAATCTCTGTGACTCTGTATCTCTAGTAAGAATCGCCCGAGCTGTCGCTGGTCTCTAGAGTCCATGATCTCTCGGAGGGTGGGCTGCCCTGCAAACAGAGTCTCGTATCTGCCTCTGATGCCATCATATGCGCTACATCTGCATACAAAGTGCTCCTCATCCTCTCTACTCTGCATACTCTGCATATCCGCTCCTCTCTGGGAATGTCTGCGGCTCTGCCCGTCTCAATCTCGAGTCGGTGTGATGAGACTCTCAGCTGGCCAATCGCTACCCTCGAGCTATGAGGCATGTGAGTATCCATGTAGCGTGGTCGCTGGATGAAACCGTCAGCTAGTATGTCTATGAACTGGTCTCGATAGTGCGATAGTCTCGATCCTATGTGTGGTGTGTGCCATGTCTGACTAATGTAAAGCTGCCAGAGATCCTGTCTGAGCACAACATTCCTCTCACGACGAGAGAGGTGGATGTGAGGTGAATCTGGGTCATACTGAAAAGGCGGCAATCTGTCCATATCAAGTCCATGACTATCAAACCAGACTCTAACCTGAGTGTACCAAGCTCTCTCATATCCTGACTCTGATATCTGTATAGATGCCTCAAGAGCTCTGTGTGTGAGTCTATCTGTAGGGAGGTCCCTAATCCTCTGAATAAAGCAGATAGTCTGGAATAGTGCCTCTACTGCCATGGGTGGTGCAGCTAGCTCTGCCCTGATGATGTCATGTGGCACCGACTGTTTCCCACGAAATAATCGCGAGATCATACGTACCTGTGGCCTCTCGATCGCACTCCACTGGGTGACTGTGAGACCTGGGGCCCAAACCGTCGCGGCATACATCATAGCTGGTCTGACCAGTGTGTCAAATAGCCAGCCCTTCGTGCGGGGCTCCTGGAAGTGTGCTTGGTGACATCTCCGCTCTAACATGGCTAAAGCTGCATATCCGCGTGTGAGTCTATCGGTGGCTGCCTGTCTCATGCTGAAGGGGCCAGGCAAGCTCGTGAATGTGACTCCGAGATAGACATAGGAAGTGACCACCTCAATCTGTCCACCACCAGCTCTGAATCCTGCTCCATTCCTCACCATGGGGGAGGTGTGGAAGATCATGACCTTGGTCTTGCCACGGTTTACTGTCAAGCCCCTCTGTGTACAAAACTCATCCAGGGCCTCAAGGTGGCGCTGTAATCCCTCGGGTGAGTCTGAAATCAAGACAATGTCATCGGCATATAATAAAATGTGGACATGTGTACCTGCGAGGTCTGCACCCTCTCCTCCAGCTCGGAGAATGTAGTCCTCAATCTCGTCAATGTAGAGACCAAATAGAGTGGGAGAGAGTGGGCAGCCTTGCTTAACACCGATGGTGCTAGCAATGGCCTCAGACATACCTCCTGGACACCGTACCCTCCCAGTCACCTGCTCATAGAGTGCATAGATGGCCCAAATCATCCCTGATGGTACTCCCAAGCTCTGGAGGCGCTGGAAGAGCCTCTCTCGCGGCACCGTATCAAAAGCTTTGCGGAAGTCCACAAAGCAGCAATATAGCCTCTTCTTCCGCATCCTTGCCCCATCAATGCGGCAGCGCAGAATGAAGATGTGATCAATAGTAGAGAAAGCCCGTCGAAAACCTGCCTGGCCTCGTGCTCGTAGCCCCTCAGTCTCTGCATATGAGCTGAGCTCTGCCTCAAGTATGGCACCGTATAGTTTGACCATGGTGTGGCCAATCATGATGGTCCTGTAGTTCCCTGGATCCAGGGTGTCGCCCGATTTGTGGATAGGCACAATGGTGTGCCTAGTCCACTCCTCTGGGAAGCCCTCTCCTATAGCCCGGTTGAAGACATGTGCAATCAACGGGGCTATAGTGGAGGCTGCATATATGAGATGCTCGCTCTGCAATCCCGCGTGGTCTGTCGAACGTCCATGTCGCAGTCGTCGTATGGCCCTCTCAACCATCTTTGCTGTGAAGAGAGAAGAACTAGTAGGGCGAGGCTCAAGTGGCTGGGGAATGGGAGGCTGCCTAGGTACCTCATATAACCTCTGAGCATAGTCATGCCATGTGTGTGGGTCTCCAATAGGTGTGGTCGGGCGTGGCTCTCGTAGGCTGTGCCATGCTGCAGCACTGTCCATACTCATAAAGAGATGGTATAGCTCAAGCTCCTGTGCCTCCTCAAAGGCTCGCCTCTTTCGACGTGTGAGAGTCTTCATCTGTCCCTTGGCCTCTCTCTTTGTGATCTCTCCCAATGCTCGCTGAGCTCGTAGTCGGCGGTAAAGATCTCTGCAATCCTCATCATACCAACGATGTTGTGGCATAGTCCCGGGAGGAGGTGTGTGACGAGAATGGATGGTGTGTGGGAAGGAGCTGATGGCTGATGTCTGAAGAACTGATGCTATCTGAGAGGTGAGTAGGGATAGTGGAGTGTCAGGATGAAGTAAGAGAAGACCCTTCTCGACTCGAGCCGCATATATGTGAGCTAGCTCGTGTGTGAAGTGGATGGTGGTGTGTGGGATGCGTGCTGCGGGTATGCGTAAAGGGGTGTCTCCCTTCAAGGAGAGTGCGAGGTATGTGTGATCGGCCCCAATGGGTATGGGTGGGATGGTGAATGAGGTAAGTAGGTGGATGGCCTCTCTGGACCCCATGACGTAATCTACTGTACTTCCCCCGCCATCTGTGACTGAGTGTGGTATGCATGTCAATCCTCCTGAGGTAGGCCACTGAGTCATCCCGTTATAGATAACGAGATTATGTCGAGAGCCTAGTCTGAGTAGGTGAGTGCCATAGTGAGTGTGTGTAAGGTCAGCTGAAGCTCGAGCTGTAGACTCATCCTCTATGGTATGTAGTATCTCTGGGTCTTCTGGGTCAAATATCTCACACTGATCGTTGCCTGTCCTTGCATTGAAGTCTCCCATAAGGAAGACTTCCCCTAATGCAGAGTACTCTGTAATCTCTTCTGACAAGCAAGTGTATGGTGAGTCCTCCTCTCGATCTATGATAGCGAAACGCGAGCTAGAAGGAGCAAAGTAGCATAATGCTATGAAGATGATCCGCTCCTGCGAGAGCTGGAGTCGAATCCAAAGATACCTGGCCTGTGAATCACGTGCGACTATCTGTATCCTGCTCTGAAGTCCATCTCTAAAGAGTATGGCTACTCCTCCTGATCCTCGGGTGGTGTGCTGACGTGTACACTCTCTGTATGTGGACTCCCACTGAAAACCGTGGACTCGAGGTAGGCCCCGGTCCGGGCTCTCATGTGTCTCTGTGAGCATAATGATGTCTTTGCCTTTGCGCACCTCTTCCAATCTCTCTGGGTGTGTCCATAGATCTCCATTGCAGTTCCAAACTGCAAGGTGTATCTCCTCGAGTGTCTCACAGGCCGCGAATCCCTATGGGATGGCCTTGCCATCAATGATGACACGACCATCTCTGTATGAAGCCTTCTTTCCTTCTTTGCGAGCTTGATGTACTCTCGGCATGCATGCACGACGGTGTGCTACCTGCATGGGTGTGAGATCATCGTCAAGGTAGATGGGGGGGCCATCAAGTGCTCTCAAAATCACCCTCTTGCGTAGGAAAGTAGATCTTATATCTTCGGAAGGGAAGTGTAGAATGAGAGCTCTCTTCTTCGTGGGGTCTCGTCCCGTTCTCCAAGACTTGATGAATGGGGGGGACTCCTCTTTGTAGCCGAGTATCTTGCATAGTGTCTTCCCATCGGACTCGGGGGTAGAGCCTTCTTTTTCTTCAATGCCCGTGATGCGTACATTGAGACGGCGGGCATGTCTCATCTTTTCTTCCTCAATAGTGGTGTGCACGATGAGGGCTTCTTCCTTTTGTGCTTTCTCTTTGGCTTCTTTTTTGATGTTCTTCTTCACTATGTCGATCCACCCTTCTTTGGTAGCTTCTAATTTGTTTTCCATGCTCTCGGTCAAGGATTTGGTGAGTTCTTCTTTGAGAGCTTCTGTCTTGTTCATATTAATCTCTCCTTCTTCGGGTGTAAGAGAGACCATTGAAGTTTTGAGAAGCTCCAATTCCTCTTTCATGTTTGCCCTCTCCTTAGCCCATTCTTCTTTCTCTTTTTGCCATGCTTCCCTCTCCTTATGATACGTTTCTACTTCCTTCTCGAGCTTTGAGAGGCGGCTGATGATGGCCGTGATAGTGGAGTCCACCATCTTCTTGTTTTCCTTGATAGCTATGGTCAGTTTGTCCTCCATTTTTGTCAAATCGTCCTTAGAGAGAGAGAGAGAGAGAGAGAGAGAGAGAGAGAGAGAGAGAGAGAGAGAGAGAGAGAGAGAGAGAGAGAGAGAGAGAGAGAGAGAGAGAGAGAGAGAGAGAGAGAGAGAGAGAGAGAGAGAGAGAGAGAGAGAGAGAGAGAGGGGAGAGGGGAGAGGGGAGAGGGGAGGGGGGAGGGGGGAGGGGGGAGGGGGGAGGGGGGAAGGGGGAGGGGGAGGGGGAGGGGGAGGGGGAGGGGGAGGGGGAGGGGGGGGGGGGGGGGGGGAGGGAGGGAGGGAGGGGAGGGGAGGGGAGGGGAGGGGAGGGGAGGGGAGGGGAGGGGGGGGAGGGAGGGAGGGAGGGAGGGAGGGAGGGAGGGGGGGGAGAGGGAGGGAGGGAGAGGGAGGGAGGGAGGGAGGGGGGGAGAGGGGGGGGGAGTGTTATATTTGAGAGATGTACATGCTTGGAGGAACGAGAAGTTCCTTGCTCGGGGGATAGCCAAGGTCAAAAGCCAGAGGGTTCATACGAGGTACCTACTCATGATGGCCAGATGAGTAGAGGGACCTTAAAGAGAACTTTAGATGGTGATTAGGCAAAGGCTATAAATAGGCTTGGAGGTGAGTTCCAGGTATGTCATTCTCCACTTCTCACATTTGGTATGAGAGCCAAGGGAGAGAGAGACCTTGGGGAGATGGAAGAAAGAGCTTCCTCCGGTGATTTATCAAAAGTTTCCATGCTAATTTCAGAGATCTTCATCGTCGTGGAAAAAAAATACGAGGAGCCATGGAGAGAGGTTGGCATGGAGGTCAAATTCGAGTAGCCTTGGGTATAGGAGATCGCAGAATAATAAGGAATAAAAAGAAGTATTCCTCATCAAAGCAACGCGGGATGGCGACTTCAACAAGCAACAAAACCATTGTCATCTTCGGCCGCAAGATGAAGTTCGCTGGCATTGAACCCACGACCTCTCTTCAAGAGGTATATGCACTAACCAATTCGCCTAGCATGCTTGGTGGCAAATGTTGCGCAGAACTCTAATATGATGTTTGATACGCTATCGTGTGTGCAATCAAGAGAAAGAGAGAGAAAGAAAGAAAGAAAATAAAGAAAGAAAGAAAGAGAAGAAGGAAAGAAAGAGAAGAAGGAGAGAAAGAGAAAGAAAGAAATAGAAGGAGAAAAAGAAGAAAGAAAGAGAGAGAAATAAATGGAGAGATAGAGAAAAAATAAGAGAGATAGAGAAAGAGAAAAAGGATGGAGAAAGAGAATGAAAGAGAAAGAAAAGAAGGAGAAAAGAGAGAGAGATAGAAAGAGAGAAGCCAAAGGAAGATAGAGAGAAAGAAAGAGATAGAGAGAGAAGGAAAGAGCTTAGAAAGAGCAATTTTAGCCTACCTACCTAAGAGTAATTTTAGCCTACCTACCTTTACTTAAATGGACATAACTCTCTCATATGATGTCCAAATTGGATGATTCCACTTGATATGGAAAGTAGAATTCAAGGGCTTTCAAATGAATGGCTGGATGCTATGATTGATATTTAGAAACCACCTGTAGAGAGCATTTAATTCTCTGCATATTTCTTCAAAGAGGTATGCTGCCTACTCACTTAGCTTCATTGTTTTGGCCATAACTTCCTAATGGAAGCTCCAAATCAAGAACAACTTAGTATAGATTTTACGCTTCAAGCTCTTTCTTCTGGCTGGTTTAGATCACATATTTTGACCATTGGAAGCCATCTCTGCACAAGCTTTTACATGGTTGTTGACTGGCGAGAAACTCTTTTTGAGTGATTTGAGTGTCTAATTATGATAATTAGGACTTTGTAATCATATTTTGAACCATTTTGGATAGGAATGAACTAATTTGCATACCTTTGCATCATAGTTTTGCTCTTAAATATATTCATTTGGATACTTTTTGCATCAAAGTTTATAATCTTGTGTTGTATTCTCTTCCACTTTTATGAAACCAATATTGGAATGTGCATTAAAGTTAGTTTTTACGTGAATTTATCTATGCATATGAAGTTACACTCCTTATGTTGATTCATAAAAGCATGCATAGGTTATTGTTGTGTGTTTCAAGATCTTTGTGCAGGTATTGGAGCAAGAAAAGATCTGGTTATGAGGGCGTGTAGTGCCCAACAACACACTTTGGAAAAGCTTCTTATTTGTAGGTTTCTGGAGTTAAAAATGTGGTTTGCCAACTACTATGCTGATGCCTATCATTGTATTATGGTTATTATTTTTTCAGGCTTTATTTTCTTGGGGAAATGTTGCCGAAATTTTGTAGCCACATGGCGTTATATGTCATGTGAGAACTAGAGTGATGTTGTGTTATGAGAGAGGAAGTCTTATGTATGCATAACTAAAAGCATATAAATTGATTGAAGTAGAGAAGAAGATGCATGAGTGGATGCATGCATACATAGACGATATTATTGCTAGAAAGTTTGAAGTGCATTATGCATTTTATGTCTATAGAAGATCACTTTTATGTATCACGAGGATGAGTTAGGATGAGCATGAGGTATGTGGTAGAGGTACCATGTGTAGGCTAATTGTGCCTTTGGAAAGTAAATGACAAGGTATATGCATCAAGTACAACTAAGATCTGTTTTCATCTAGTAACGTATGAGCACATGAATTGTTCTTCATGTGAGTCTATGTACTTGATATAGAAGTTTATTTCCAGTCAGTACAAGAGTGTTATGGTTATGATCATCAATACAAGTATTAAATGCTTGTATGTGATTGTTTTTGATGAGGTTAATAAATGTGCAAGAAGCACAATGAATAGAATGACATCCATAGATATTCACTTTCACTGAAAGGTGGATACTATGTAAAGAGTTGATTTTTCAATGAGACGATTTGGATTATTAATTGGTTTGCATTAAAGTAGACGATCATTATATGCATAGATACGTCTCCATATCATAATGCATCCAAGAGAATGAATGAGTATGTCTAATCATAAGGATTAACTTGTCTCGTCATTTTTCGATTTAAAAAAAAGGAAATGATTGAGCAAATAGTTAGTGAGGTAGCAGCCTCATAGAGATTTGGATGCTCCTCTTTGAGAGAATGTCCAAATTTATTGAAATTTGGTGAGCAAGTAGCTCATAGGCTTATCTTTAAGCTGATCAATTTTCAAGTAATTTGGATACTTTTAGAAAGGTCAAATGACCTATGCACTAAAAGTGCTTCTAGTAGAGGTAGAGGCCTGAAACAAGTGACATAGACCTGTTACAAAGGGCATTTCTCTTCATTGGTAGATCCAAATTGAATCATTTTTGTTGTAAATGAGAGCTCGATAGAGGCAATTTGTGCATACAAATTTTCAATATTTTTAGAGATCATTTGATAGGTCAAAGAATCTTTGCACATCAAAGTGAAGCCTCTAGAATTTATGAAATGACTAGAGATCATGTCACCTAGAGGTGATTGATTCTCTTAGCACATTTACTCAAATTGGATGATTTTTGTTTATAACATTAGCTAAACACCTTTAGATGGTGTGTACAAAATTTCAAGATGAAATGTTTTTCCATTTAGGCGATATAAAGAAAAGAGTAGAAGTTAGCCTCTGCAAATTTTTAAAATATTGCAGGTATAGAGGCTTAGTATTTTGGTCATTATGAAAGCTTCAAATGTCCAAAGACTATGAAACTTATATCAATAAAAGTAGATAGTAGTAGCTATATGCTATTAAAATTTGGAAGAAGTTGGATATCAAGTGGTTTGTCAAATGACCTATTCTTCTTATACCAATCTCTGGCGAAGATTTTCCAAAGAGTGGTACATGTTTCTGATGAGGACATGATATTTTCATATTAGAAACTTTAATTTCAAAAATTTGTTGGAGAAGCTTCTCCGGCATAGAGACTATAATATATCCAAAATTCAAATATTTTGGAATTTATCTTCATAGTTAGAAGATATTTTAAAAGTGAAGCAGCATTATTTTTAAGCTCACCTAAGTGTAGGTGTAGCAGAGATAGAATGATACATTTGAATGAGTATTTGATTGAATTTTTAATTGAACTTTTGTGAGACCAGACTAGATAAGGTGATCTAGATTTGGGCACAAAGAAAATGAAATTGGGAGTTTGTTTGATTAGTGTAAGGGCTTCAAGAAGATGACCCTGTACATTTTCAGAGTTGGTCGTCAAGTGTTCGACCCTTCCAATAAAATGGTTATAAGACTCTGAGAAAATATCCAAATGAAGTGATTTTTGTGCCTAATGAAAGCTTGAGAAAAGCTACAAAAGGCTGGAAAATTTTGTAGATTTTGCATGAGTAAAAGGTAGTTAAAAGTAAATTTTAAGCTCCTGCTGTTGCAAATTGTTTATGCAGGAGAGGTTGTTGAAAGGAAAAGATTTTTCACAGGTTTTTATGATATGGTTTTGATATGGTGTGATAACCATAGGCTAGACATGCCCTATATACTTGTTTATTGAGCATTGGTTCATGGTGATCATTCTCACTAGGACGAAGGAAACTTTGTCGAAATTTTCAAGAATATATATAGTGCCATGAGAGCATGGAAAAGGAGAACTTTAGTAGTTGTTCTCATTTCATATGATTGGATTCATACAAGTTGTATAAATTCCAATTTATTAAGATTTAATATTTGATTTAAGTTGCATGAGTTGATATTTGATGCAAGCCGCATTCTTTACAACTCTATTTGAATTGGTTTATTACATAGTTTCTCAGTTCTCAACTCAAGATGAGTTGATGTTACATGTAGTTATGAGTGATAGTCATAGGAATGACTTTGTTCTTTCCATCGAGGGAAGAAAACACTTCATGATTTCATTATTATTATTTATGGTTGAGAGTACTCACCGATCTATTCTAGTATTTTTTTTGAGAGAAGTGTTCGACATTAATCTCATACACACATATATGTGGGGTATAAAGTTTGGTGGTATGGGACATCAAACTTTGTATTCTACCCAGGTGTAGGATGGATGGTATGGGAGAGAAGTGTCTGAGATTGTATTTTTGATATGATTTGGAGTTCATTCATATGATCTTCTTATTATTAAAGAACAGAGGGGCAATTGAGGTAGTCACTCTGTATGTGATTGCAAACAAGGCAAGTCTGCAGGCAAGTAGCCTAGAAGCGGAAAGGCAAGGTTTGCACATAAGAATCATGAATAGGCAATTGCATTGAGAAGAAATTCATAGAGTACATACTTGTTTGTCTGGTATGCGTGAGAATAGGCCATGGTTCATACATAGTGTGTATGAGGTGAGCTAGATGCTTAGCCTAGTGAGCTATGAGTGTGCACACATCTACTTACCATTTTTCAGTGTATTTAGTGGATTCATATTATGGTCCTCATTATATCAGTAGTTTCAGAGATACATCTCATTCCTAGTTGGGAATGATTTGATCATAGTGATGATCGGATGGTGGTTGGTGATAAAGCAAGTTTCATCCACTTGGAACATATTGTATTGAGAAGGCGGTGGTAGTTCCACTAGTTGCTATACTTTCTTAGCACGTTGTCGACAAGATTTGCACTTTCCAGTTGACGTCGAGAAAAATTAAAATATTTTATTGGTGAATTCTAAACCTTTTTAATAACACTGTTGATCAGCTGATTTGTTGGATTTAATCATTTGGAAAATGTTGCAGGTCTAAATTAATGAAGGCAACATGTGCTCATATTAGGGATTACCCTAATTACACATTTAATGTGTTTTCGTATTCATACAAGCAAGAAACATGGGTATAAAACCCTAGGGTTTCATAAATTCATAAGATTTTATGTGAGTAGGGTTAATGATAAGGGTTCAAAAGAATTCCAATGGGTTAATACTAGGGTTAAACTAGGTTTCCAATGGGTTTCAATGAGTTTCAAAGGGGTTTCGAAGGGTTTTAGTGTGTTTTAAGGGTAAAAATATTTGGTATTCAATTAAATTAATCTATAAATTAGACATTTATTCATTATAAATTAAATTATGGTTTAAATAGATAATTTAATTGTGTGTGTGAATATAAATACTAAGGTATTTATTTATTAAAACCCTTAATGTAAGCTTAAATTAAATGAATTATTTAATTAGGAAATATAGGATAATTTAATTAAAAAGATAATTAATATGGATAAATAGTTAGTGGTGTGTGAGAGTGCTAGATAAAAGAATGGTATGTGAGCAATGTGTAACCAAAGTGTTTAAAAGAGATAGTAAATAATGCACTTAAAGTAGTTTAAAGAGAAAATTTAAATGAGAGGTATGTGTGGAAAGTAGATGAAAGAGTGATGTGATTAAAGTAGTTAAAGTTGTGAATTAAGTGTAGGCAAAAGTGTGGATGTAAGATAAAGTAAAATCTAAAAGAGTGATAGGCACACGACTCTATGTGTGTATATATATGTGTGCTGTGCTCCAGAGTTACTAATGTTTTTTTTTACAGGTACTTTTCTTCTTTGCATTTTAGTCTCTTTTTCCTTCCGCTGTCGTTCATGCAAGAGAGAGTTTTAGTTGTTTTTAATTAATTTTTTAAGAGGCTTGATCTTGCGGTCCTTTTCTCATCGGGATTGGAGATTGCTCCGCCCTCAATCTTGATGTCTGACGGCGTTGTTGCTATCGCATGATGCGTGAGAGAGATCTGCGGGAGGAGAGGCAGATCTAGGCTAATGGCGACGTGCATCACTCAAAGAGAACGGGAGTGATTAATTCTCCTCATCCGAGCTCCTGAAATGGCAGTGCTGGCTGCTTGTCCTGACAGCTACGATGGCAGAAGAACATATAGCATACGTATACGAGAGATTAAAATAACAAAAAGAAACAATCTTCTTTTCTTCTCCCCCTCCTGAGAGATTAAAATAACAAAAAGAAACAATCTTCTTTTCTTCTCCCCCTCCTGCAGGCTGCACGCGGCAGCGCCGCCGAGAGAGAGAGAGAGAGAGAGAGAGAGAGAGAGAGAGAGAGAGAGAGAGAGAGAGAGAGAGAGAGAGAGAGAGAGAGAGAGAGAGAGAGAGAGAGAGAGAGAGAGAGAGAGAGAGAGAGAGAGAGAGAGAGAGAGAGAGAGAGAGAGAGAGAGAGAGAGAGAGAGAGAAAGAAAGAAAGAAAGACTTTTTAACGTCTATTAGAGGCCAAAATCGGCCTATGAGACAAAACATATACATCAGTATGATCCAATCCACTGTGATCCAAAACGAAAATAAAGTGAGAGTACTACAAACGGGTATAAAAGGAGGGATAGTACCTGGCATCAAGGGTGTGGGGTGCTATGGGTATGCACTCTATATGCTCAATGGGTGAGATACAAACATGATATGCATAGGGAGGGGAGGCTCGATGGTGTCACAACCCCCTAAATGCCTGGAGTGGGTGTAGGATATAATGCATCGGTGGGTAAGGCATCATGGCGATCCTCAAAATGCTCTTGGCGTCCAAATCGATAGGGGTGCGCTGCTGACGTCTCTGTATCTCCATGTCATGGCGTGCGTGAATCGCCTGAATCTCTCTCTGATGTGGACGAGCTCTCCAGACAAGGGGTCTCGGTCGTCGACGCTGTCGTCTAAGCTCCTCTGCTCTGTGTAATGTGACACCCCGCATCGAGCTGGGCCCTCGAGTGTATGTGGGTCTGAAAAAATCTGTAATATGAGTCTGGGGGGGGGGGGGGGGGCTACATGTATCTCCATCTGCTGTTGGAGGAGTGATGCGCGGTGGTGCTGGAGCTCTACTAGGAAACGACCTAGAGGGCGCTGGTCCTCTGTCCCCAATAAAGCCCTGATCTCTCTAGGCCCCCTGAAGAGGTGTGGGTAGCGGTCTCTGATGTCCTCATATGCCTGGCATCTACATGTGTAGTGCTCCTTGTCCTCCACCTCCTCTCTACATATCCTGCATAATCGCCCAGGGGGTATGTGTGGCTCGCCCAATCTCAATCTCGAGCTGGTGTGATGATACTCTGAGCTGCCCAATGGCCACTCTCTCAGCTGGTGCCATATATGTATCCATGTATCGTGGTCTCTGAATGAAACCATCCGCTGTCACAGTCAGGAAGTGCTCTCTGTAGTGTTGCCTCTTTGTGGGAAGAGGCTCCCGTGGTGCTATCCATGTCTCCCTGACGTGTATCTGTAGTAGGTCCTGACGGATGATCCTATTCCTCTCCAAACGAGAGAGGGTAATGTGGGGGGAAGAGAGGTCATACTGAAAAGGGGGGAGATCCGTAATGCTCATGCCATGGTCCGCTAACCATTGGTAAGTCTGTGCATACCATACTCTCTCATGCCCTGTCTCTTCCAAATGTCTAGAGCTCTCAAATGCAAGCCTGGTGAGTCGGCTAGTGGGGAGCTCTCTGACTCTCAGAATAAAGGTCACCAATTGGAAGAGGGCCTCCACTAGCATCGGTGGTGTGCCAAGCTCAGCTCGTATAATGTCATGTGGAACGGAGGGCTTGCTCCGCAGCAAGCATGATACCATGGTGATCTGGGGCCTCTCAATCTGCGTCCACATCGCCTCTGTGATCCCTGGTGCCCATACTGCTGCTGCGTACATCAATGCGGGTGTCACTAGAGTGTCAAAGAGCCACCCCTTAGTCCAGGGCTCCTGAAAATGTGTCTGAAAGCAGCGTCTCTCCAATCCTGCAAGTGCCGCATAACCTCGCGTCAATCTATCTCTCGCAGCCTGTGCCATGGAGAATACCCCTGTGCTGCCCGAGAAGGTGATACCTAGGTAGACGTAGGAGTCCACTACCTCTATCTGTCCTCCAGCCTCTGTGAAAGAGGCGCGATACTGTCCTGGAGGTATGGAAGATCATGACCTTGGTCTTGCCAAGGTTCATTGTGAGTCCTCTCTCCATGCAAAAGGTATCGAGTGACTGTAAATGTGACTGCAACCCCTCCTGTGACTCTGAGAGCAGGACAATGTCATCAGCATATAATAGGATATGTACTGGCGTATCTCCGATGTCTCCTCCTCTCCCTCCTGCGCACTGTATATACTCCATGATCTCGTCGATGTAGAGACCGAAGAGAGTGGGTGAGAGGGGGCAACCTTGTTTCACACCAATGGTGCTAACAAGGCTGTCTCATAGACCGCCGGGGCAGCGTACCCTGCTTGTGACTCGTGCATACAAAGCGTGGATGGCCCATAGCATGTCTGATGGAAGCTGGAACTCCTGGAGCCTCCGTAGTAGTCTCTCTCGAGGGACCATGTCGAAGGCTTTGCGGAAATCCACAAAGCAACAGTATAGTCTCTGCTTCCTCGCCTTCGCGCTCTCAATCAAGCAACGAAGCACGAAGATGTGGTCGATGGTGGAGAAAGTGCGGCGGAAGCCTGCCTGGCCGGGTGCTCTGATCCCCGCTGCGTCAGCGTGTGTACTGAGCTCTGCCTCTAGTACTGCCCCATAGATCTTGGCCAGGATATGGCCTATCATAATAGTCCTGTAGTTCCCTGGGTCCATCATATCGCCGGACTTATGGATAGGCGTAATGGTATGCATAGTCCATGAGTCGGGTAATCCCTCAACCAAAGCACGGTTGAAGAGATGGGTAATCCATGAGTCGCGTGTGAGGGCTCGCATCTGTCGTCGTGCCTCCCTCTCTGTGATGGATCCCAAGATACTCTGTGCTCTGAGATGTCGGTATAGTCGCCTACACTCCTCATCGTACCATCTATTCTGGGGTGTATGCCCCAGCCGTGTCGGATGTGGAGTGCTGTGGGTGGTGTATGGGAAGCTGATAGTAGCAGATGTATGGAGGATCGAGGAGAAGTGGGCGGTGAGGGTGTCCAAGGAGGCAGAGGGATCAAGGGAGTAGATCCGCTCTCGAACATGGGAGCTATAGATATGTGCTAGCTCATGTCTAAAGTGAATGGTGGTACGGGCTCGTGGTTGTGTGGTGACGGGGTGGGGTATGCATGGTGAGCCGCGAATGGATAGGGCAAGATATGCGTGATCAGCTCCAATCGGTAAGGGTGGGATAGTGAATGAGGTGATCAGATGTGTCGCCTCCGGGGGTCCGATAACATAGTCTACCACACTGCCCCCCCTGTGGTGTCGTGGGTGGAATGCAGGTGAAACCGCGCGAGGTGGGCCAGCTCCCCATCCCATTATATATAACGAGACGGTGTGCTGCTCCCATCTGGAGTAAGTGTCGGCCATATAAGGTGGGTGTGGCAGTGTCTGCCGAGGCTCTGAGTGTAGGCGTGTCCTCTATGGTACGAAGCATCTCAGGGTCGTCAAAGTCGTAGATATCACACTGGTGGCTCTGAGTGCGGGCATTGAAGTCTCCTACAAGGAAGACTTCACCCATCCCGGTATACTCCATAATCGTGTCACTGAGGCAGTCATATGGCGATGTGGTGTCTGGTCCCTCCCCTCCTGATGGCTGCTGAGGGGAATGTGTGAAGCGTGAACCAATGGGTGCAATATAGCATACGGCGAAGTACGCTGCTCTCTCCTCTGATAGCTGCAAGCATATCCACATGAAACGTGCCTCTGGGTCTCTGGCTACCACCTGTACCCTGTGCTGTAACGACTGTCTATAGAGCACGGCTACTCCTCCTGATCCTCGTGTGGTGTGGTGTCTCATCTGACGGCGGTGAGCTGACTCCCACATATAGCCCTCAATCCTCGGTAGGCTCCTCCCCGGGCTCTCGTGTGTCTCTGTCAAGAAGATAATGTCTCTTCCCTCCATCACCTTCTCGAGTCGCCCTGGATGTGTCCATAAAGATCCATTGCAGTTCCAGACTGCAATGTGCACCTCCTGCAGTGCTGTCTCATAGGCCGCGAATCCCTAGTCAATGGGCCGTCCATCAATGATGATCCGACTGTCTCTGTAGAGGGCACGATGTCCCTCTCGTCTGGCCTGGAGGACACGTGGCATGCATGCCCGTCTGTGTTCTACCTGCATCCGTGTGAGGTCGTCATCCAAATAGATGGGGGTGCCCGGTGTAGTGCGTAGTACCGCCCGTCGTCTGAGAAAGTCTCTCCTCCTGGCCTCATCTGAGAACTGAAGGATAAGTGCTATGCTCCGTGTGGTGTCCCGTCCTGCTCTCCATACTCTGGTGAAAGGGAGAGGCTCATCCGCGCGGTATCCAAGTAATGTGCACAAGCGACGCCCGTCCGACTCTGGTGAACCGTCTGTCTCTGTGAGGCCGGAGACGCGAACATTGAGCCTGTGGGCCTGTCGCATCCGCTCCTCCTCAATGGTGGTATGCACTATGTGGATCTCCTCATGGTGGTTGTTCTTCTTTGCCTCCTGTCGAAGGTTCTTTTTGACAACCTCGACCCATCCATCTTTCTTAGTCTCAAGCTCGTTCTGCACCACCTCCATACACTCCTTCTTGATGGTCACCCGAATGTCCTCTAGATGTGGAGCGATCTCCCCCTCCTCGTGCATGCTGTCCAGTTTCGTTTTCATATCAGTAAGAGCAGTGTGCAACTCCTCCAGGTCCCGTGAGTGCTGCTTGCGGGTAGCGAGAAGCTCTTCCCGAAGGGATTCGTTTTCCTTCTCCAAGGTTGCCACCTTGGCTTCGAGGGCGACAACTCTACGGGTAACCCCGTTCAGTGCAGAATCTCCTTCTTTCTTGTGTTTTCCTATCAACTCTCGGAGGGCATGCTCTAAGGTGGCCAACTGTTCGTCCAGCTTGGGAGCCATGAGAGAGAGAGAGAGAGAGAGAGAGAGAGAGAGAGAGAGAGAGAGAGAGAGAGAGAGAGAGAGAGAGAGAGAGAGAGAGAGAGAGAGAGAGAGAGAGAGAGAGAGAGAGAGAGAGAGAGAGAGAGAGAGAGAGAGAGAGAGAGAGAGAGAGAGAGAGAGAGAGAGAGAGAGAGAGAAAGTCATATTAACGTCTTCTGGAGGCCAAACTTGGCCTATGAGACAAAAACCATATACAAGTGTAGTAACCTTGTGTAGAAGATGAAATGAAATGAAAATTATATCGCTACACAAAACTATATAGGACTGGAAGAGGTTGGGGAGATGTGGCTCTCACTCTGCAGATAGTGGCCACCTAATACATGGGGGATCCATAATGTGAGTAAAAACACCCTAGCTACTGGTGATGGGTGGAGGTGGGTATAGTATGTGATACATCGGTGGTGGTCTGAGTTCCTCCTTAAGGAAGACAACCCAGGAGGTGGTGGTACACCTGTGCTCCATCATGTGGTCGTATGTTGTCCTCATGCGTGAGATATCCTCATGATATAGTCGTGGTCGATGGTATCCGCCCATGCGTGGTTGGCGCCGTGCTCTCTGTGCTGCTTCCTGGTGGAGCGTGAGCCCTCTAGATGGACCTCTCTGATGTAGCTCAGCTCGCTGGAAGAACTGGGTAATGGTCTGCTTGGTACTCACCCGTGGCTGATGTGTCGGCTGTAGTGACTGCTCTCGCCTCTCGTATGCTGCTGTGAGAAAGCGTCCCAAGCGTTGCTGGTCTCCCATAGTCATGCACAACTGGAGTGACTCGTCTATCTGGAAGTGTGCCGGCAGGTCTAAGTATGCCGGGCATCTGATAACAAAATGCTCCTCACTCTCTACCTCTGTCTCGCATACTCGGCACCACCTCTCCTCACGGGGGACTCCATTGGACTGACCCCTCTCAATCTCGAGCTGATGTGATGAAGCCCGGAGCTGCCCAATGAAGACTCGAAGGTGGTGGGGTAGGTATGTCTGCATATATCTCGGAATCCTGATGAAGCCCTCATCTAATATATGTAGAAAATGCTCACGGTAATACAACATTTTCGGTGGCAATGTATCCCTAGGGCTCACCCATGTCCTCTGTATGTATGTATGCCATATCTCCTGACGAATGACCCTATTCCTCTCTGGATGAGAGAGCGAGTAGGTGGGTGCATATGAGTCATACTCTAGTGGTGGTAGATTGTCTATGTCAAAGCCATGGTGGGCCGGCCAGTCTCGTGTCTGTGCATACCATGAGGAGGTGTCGCCTGCTAATGCCATATCCCGTGATGCCTGGAAAGCACGATAGGCAATGCACTCTGTATCCATGCTCCGGAGTCTCTGTAATAGGCATAGTGTCTGGAATAGTGCCTCAACTAGCATCGGTGGTGCAAGGAGCTCTGCTCTAATGATATCATGTGGTACGGAAGCCTTGCTATGAATAAGTCTTGCAATCATGAGGATCTGTGGCCTCTCTAATGCTCTCCATACTGTAGCTAAGCCTGGTCCCCATATGGCTGCCCCATACATGAGTGCTGGCGTAACCAAGGTGTTGAAGAGCCACCCCTTTGTGCGGGGCTCCTGAAAATAAGCTTGGTGGCACTGTCTCTCCATAAAAGCTAGTGCTGCATACCCACTTGTGATGCGGTCACTGGCTGCCTGAGACATAGAGAAGACCCCTGATGCTGCTGTAAATGTCACTCCCAAGTAAACATATGATCCGACTACCTCAATCGGTCCACCTGCTGCTGTGAACAAACTATGTCTGCGTACCTGTGCTGATGTATGAAAGGTCATGACCTTGGTTTTACCAAGGTTCACTGATAACCCTCTGTGTCTGCAAAAGTCATCTAGGCCATGTAGATGATGCTGTAGACCTTCTGCAGACTCTGAAACCAGTACAATATCATTAGCGTATAAAAGAATATAGCCCGTGGACCCACGTGCCTCAATGCCATCACCCCCTTGCTGACGTATGTAGTCCACTATCTCATCAATGTATAGACCAAAGAGGGTTGGTGAAAGAGGACATCCTTGCTTCACCCCGATAGTGCTAGCAAGTGGATGAGATAAGCCCCCCTGACATCTGACTCTACCAGATACTCTATGTATAAGGCGTAGATCCCCCATATCATCTCCTCCGGAGCCCCGATATCAAGTAATCGTATGAAGAGTCGTTCCCTGGGAACAGTGTCAAATGCTTTGCGGAAGTCCACAAAGCAACAATATAACCTCCTCTTCCTCACCCTTGCCTGGTCCATCAGGCATCTCAGAGTGAAGATGTGGTCAATGGTAGAGTAATCGCGTCTGAAACTTGCCTGTCCTGGAGCCCTGATACCCTTCCTCTCAGCCTGAGTACTCAACTCTATCTCTAGTACCGCCCCATATAACTTGGCCAGTATAGGGCCAATCATGATGGTTCGATATGTAGCTGGATCCATAGTATCACCTGACTTATGAATGGGCACTATGGTGTGCTCAGTCCATGAGTCAGGGAACCCTTGAACCCTGCCATGCTGTAGATGGGCAATAGCGCGTCCAACCATAGTAGGTGTGAAGAAGTGAGAGGTAGTAGGACGTGAGCTCTTTGGTCCGGGAATGGGGGGCTGGTTCTTAATCTCGTATAGGCTCCGTGCATAGCTATGCAAGGTGGTCAGGTCTCGAATGGGTGTCTGCTGTCTCTCTCTCAAGTGTCTCCATGCCACTACACTGTGACGCTGCGCCTATGTGCGTTTAATATCTCCTCTATGCTCTAAAATCCGTAGGTGCTTCCGTAGCTCCCGACAATCTGCATCATACCAGCGGTTCTAGGGAATGGAACCTCTGCGTGGAGGGTGTATATGTTTGCGGTGTGGGAAGCTGCAGAGAGCTGAGTCCTATAGGATGGCGATGAACTGTGATGTAAGTGTGTCCAAGGGAGACAGTGGATCGAGGGAGAGTAGTCGGGTGTGTAAATGGTGTGCATAAATGTGTGAGAGTACGTGTGTGAAGTGTATCGTGGTGTGTGTCTGAGTGGGTGAGAGAGGGTCTAATGGAATAGGAGATGAGAGTGTGAATGTGATAAATGTATGGTCAGCACCAAGTGGGCGTCGTCCAATACTAAGTGAGGGGATGAGTGAAGCTCCATAGATGGTACCTAAAATGTAGTCGACTGTGCTCTCACCTCCCCCGTGAGGGAAGCAGGTAAGTCCACCCGAACCTGGCCAACGATTCATCCCGTTATATATATCGAGCTGATGTCGGCTGACTAGCTCAAGTAGATGTCTCCCTTACCCGGTGGTGTCCTGACCCATATCCGCCGATACTCTATTGGTGCTCATCTCATCTGGGTCTGGTCCTCATGAGGTGTGGGTGATCCATGTTGAATGCCTCGCACTGACGTGATTGAGTTGCGGCCATTGAATTCCCCCATAACGAAGACTTCACTTAGTGTGCTGTAATGTAGTATCTCATCTGAAAGTGCTGTGTATGGTGAGTCTCTATCCCGAATTGGTCCCCCAAGATCCTGTCCTGCGTATCGAGATCCGCCTGGAGGGAAGTAGCATATAGAAATGTAAATCCAGCTCCCGTGTGCCATCTCCATGTGAACCCACATGTATCGTGCCTCCTCGTCTCTTCTTGTAATATGAATCCGGCTCTGTATCTCCTGTCTAAATACGATGGCCACACCTCCTGATCCCCGCGTTGTACTCTGTCTCGTCGTGGTCCTAAATGCAGATTCCCAATGAAAACTTGCAATGCGTGGTAGACCTCTCTCTGGGCTCTCGTGTGTCTCTGTGATGCACGCAAAGTCATGTGATGCCAAGATCTCCTCGAGTCTGTCTGGTCGCGTCCAGAGTGTCCCGTTGCAATTCCACACTGCTCCTCTGAGTGGTGTCTCCTGGTGTAGCGATGTCTCATAGGCCACGTGGCCCTATTTGATAGGGCACCCATCTATGAAGACCTTACCATCACGGTAAAAGGCCTTCCTCCCCTCTCGACGTGTCTGGGGTATGTGCGGCATGCAAGCGCGTCGGTGTGCCACCTGCATACACTTGAGGTCCTCGTCCATGTAGAGGGTGCCGCCGGGTAGTCCACGTAGTACTGATCGACGTCTAAAAAAGGCGGTCCGTGCCTCCTCGGAACTCATCCTAAGTATGAGTGCTCGCAAACGCGATGTATCCCTCCCAACCCTCCATGCGTGTGTAGGGCGTGCTCTCGTATCCAAGTCGACGGCAAATGTCAGTGGCGTCTTCCTCCGGTGATGCCACTTCGGGTAGGCTTGTAATCCGAATGTGAAGTCTTCGAGTGTGTCGAAGCCTATCCTCCTCAAGTGTATCCTGGACTCGTGCGAGCCCTTCTTTCTGCACATCTTCCCTAATTTCCTTCTTAACCCTTTTGTGTACTACTTCCACCTACGACTCTCGAGTAGATTCTACCTCCGTTTTGATTTCCTTCTTTATTTCTTCTTTGAGTATCTCCACGTTGGAGATCTCCCCCTCTTCTTTCATGTGCTCATAAGCTATCCTCCAATTATCTCTTTCTTCTGTGAGAGTCTTCGCTTGTTCTTCGAGTCCTTTGACTTTATCCATTACTTGTTCTTCGAGTGCTTTGAACTTTTCCATCATCTTTCGTATCTCCATATCGAGGTTGCGGTCTGCTTCCTTTTTGGTCTCTTTGAGGGCTTTAGCGATAAGGTCGTCCACTTCCCTTCGGTCCATGGGAGCCATTTCAAGGTTTAGGATTAGGGTTAGGGTTAGGGTTAGGGTAAGGGTTAAGGTGGGGATTTAAGGTTCTGGCTTGAGGTTAAGGTTACTTTGGGAGGCTTTGGCGACATAGGGTGGGTTAAATTTTAACGTTTAAGATTAGGGTTATTTTCGGGTTAGGGTTAGGGTTTGGGTGGGGGGTTAGGTTAGACATGGTAGTGGTTAGGGTTTATGGAGTTGGGTGATAGGGCATGGCGGGAGAGGATTAACGGGGCACTTCGCAGAGACCTCGTCGGGCAGAGCTTCTGGTAGAGAGGATAGAGCACTTGCGGGCAGAGAGGACTAGCTTCACGCAGAGCTTCGGGCAGAGCTTCACGCAGAGCTCGGGCAGAGCTTCACGCAGAGCTCGGGCAGAGCTTCACGCAGAGAGGAGCTCGGGTAGACGGGCGCTAGGGTTTCGCAGAGGTTTCGGGCATAGCTGACGAGCGCTAGGGTTTGCAGAGGGTGCAGAGGGGCTGACGCTAGGGTTTGTAGAGCTTGGGCAGACGGGCGCGCGAGAGAGAGAGAGAGAGAGAGAGAGAGAGAGAGAGAGAGAGAGAGAGAGAGAGAGAGAGAGAGAGAGAGAGAGAGAGAGAGAGAGGAGAGAGAGAGAGAGAGAGAGAGAGAGAGAGAGAGAGGGAGGGAGGGAGGGAGGGAGGGAGGGAGGGAGGGAGGGAGGGAGGGAGGGAGGGAGGGAGGGAGGGAGGGAGGGAGGGAGGGAGGGAGGGAGGGAGGGAGGGAGGGAGGGAGGGAGGGAGGGAGGGAGGGGGGAAGGGAGGGAGGGGGGGGGGGGGGAAGGGAGGGAGGGGAGGAGGGAGGGAGGGGGGGGGGGAGAGGGAGGGAGGGAGGGAGGGAGGGAGGGAGGGAGGGAGGTGTCAGGGGAGCACTAGATTGTGCTCTCTGACTACAGTAGACAAGATTTCGGAAATACACTTTTGATTACAAGATCACCCACGAAGGGGAAATGATACAAGAATACGTGACTGATACAAGATGTCCCACAACCCGGGACGGATAGGTATGGAAAACTAGACTAGAGATGATACCCACAACCAGGGATCGTGGGTAGGAAACAAGATATCTGGGTTACAAGAATTCCCCTCAAGGAGATGAACTTGATACAAGAAATAACTAGGAAGGATCTCGTACTACGAGATTACAATAGGACAAGGCTAGATGTCCAGGAAACAAGACTAGACAAGACTAGAGAAAGAGACACGACTAGAACTTAAACTGGAACTTGAAAGTACTTTGATGTCATCGACTTGAATCAGGACCTCCGGGTGTCAGAATTCAGCAAATGGATAGTCTATCTTGGGGTTTTGGCACGTTCCGGATGCAATGGAAGCATTAGAAATCTAATCCAATCATGACATATAGAAATTGACATAGAATTTAAGGTTTAGATGGTTTCCTTTGTGTCCATGACAGGAGGGAGGGAGGGAGGGAGAGAGGGAAGGGGGGGGGGGAGAGAGAGAGAGAGAGAGAGAGAGAGAGAGAGAGAGAGAGAGAGAGAGAGAGAGAGAGAGAGAGAGAGAGAGAGAGAGAGAGAGAGAGAGAGAGAGAGAGAGAGAGAGAGAGAGAGAGAGAGAGAGAGAGAGCATTAAAAGATTGATTTTGCACTAAAAAAGTATGTATACATAGGGATATATATTAAAAAGTTGGTTTTATGTGTTAATTTAAGCATATCTTTTTCCAATGTGGGTATATTAACTTATGTTAACATGCATAAGTATGTTTATGTGCATATGTATTAGAGCATATGAATAGGGATGTGCAATGCATGTGCATTAGAGAGTGTACATGGTTAGTATGCATGTACATGTAAGCATGTATATGCATATGCATGGAAGTGCATATGTGTATGTAAGTGAATAGATGAGTATAAGTGTTAAGGTATGCATTGTTATGTTAATATGTATAAAGCTAAGTGTTAACATATGCTTGATTATCTATTAGCATGTTTTTTTTTTGGAATGCATCTAAATGAGAATGTGTCTAATGAGCATAAGTGTTGAATAAGTTTAATTAGTAATGTATGAGCATATGAGTTATCATTTACATTAGAGTGTATGAGCATGAGAATTGTTTTAATTAGCATAAGTAAAAGATTATGAGAATGGAATGCTTAAGTGCATATGTGTGTTATTAAGTATTCATATGCATGAATTAAATGAATGTGTATGTTAATGAGTGTTAGGACATATAAATTAATGCATTTGCATGATTTAATACATTTAGAAGTGAATGTGATATTTGCATGCATATGTGTGTGTGTGTTTGAATGTATGTACATGAGTGGACTTAAGTATTTATGTATGTGCATAGATGTATGAACACATGAATGCATGTATGTTTGTAGGAGAACATAAATATATTTCTATGATAAATGAAGAATGTAAATGCTTAAGTATATTAAATGTATGTTTGTGATGATATTTGAAGTAGGGAAATGCATATGATTATGAATTCATATATGTATAAGTACATGTGATTTATGTCTTTTAAGTTATGATTTTTGTAACTCTACTTATATGCTAATGTTTTTTTTACAGTGACAAGCATTGATAAAGTAAAGAGTAATCAGAGTGCAGTGGATCGAGATTCAAGATTGAAGAGAACCCATTCCATTTACAGCTTTCTTTTAGACATTTGTATTAGTCATATTTTCATATATATTGTATTAGAAAAATTGATTCTTTAGCTTTAGCCAAGCTCATTTGTCAAGAAACAGATTTGATGGATTTAACCATATTTCATTTATTATTTTTGATGTCTTTTGAGGAATCTAAAAGAAATGAAACTAGGAACACATTTGAATCAAATAGTTTAAATAAAAACACTATAGAAGTGATAATTAAAGATAGGATTACTCAGGAAACATTGATTTCCCTGTCGTACAACCATTGCTTAAATACATTTTTGACTCTATTTTCCATAGTTCCACCAGAATTTCCTGAATATCAAACTAATGAGATTTTTCCGCCACGTTTAAATAGACCTGATTACCTTAATCCAACTGAAATGAAATAGAAGAAACTATGAAAGAACGTTTATCAGAAAAGTTATTAGTTTCACAGTCTTACTAAGATGCTGTTGCTAAATATAGAGCTGCGCATCCTTACGGTCCATAGTTGCATAAATGATTAAAGTTGTTTAATAAGTTGACTCCTCAAAAGACATCAAAACTAATAAATGAAATATGGTTAAATTGATCAAATCTGTTTCTTGACAAATGAGCTTGGCTAAAGCTAAAGAATCAATTTTTCTAATACAATATATATAAATATATGACTAATACAAATGTCTAAAAGAAAGCTGTAAATGGAATGGGTTCTCATCAATCTTGAATCTCGATCCAGTGCACTCTGATTACTCTTTACTTTATCAATGCTTGTCACTGTAAAAAAACATTAACGTATAAGTAGAGTTACAAAAATCATAACTTAAAAGACATAAATCACATGTACTTATACATACATGAATTCATAATCATATGCATTTCCCTACTTCAAATATCATCACAAACATACATTTAATATACTTAAGCATTTACATTCTTCATTTATCATAGACATATGTTTATGTTCTCCTACAAACATACATGCATTCATGTGTTCATACATCTATGCACATACATAAATACTTAAGTGCACTCATGTACATACATTCAAACACACACACATATGCATGCAAATATCACATTCACTTCTAAATGTATTAAATCATGCAAATGCATTAATTTATATGTGTTGGAAACAATGTTCAATTGGGTCAAATTTTGCTAAGCTAACATACCATGTGTAGCTATGATATGACTCCTTCCTACAACAAAGCAACGCGGGCGTCGTCGATCAGAGATAACAAGAAGTATAGTGTCTTTTAAGAATCCCTTATATAGCAGAAGTCGACGAGCGCCATGGTTAAGTCAAACACCTTTCAACCTGCCCACGCAGGTTCAATTCCCCACTCCAGCAGCTACGTGCGCGATCAAATAGTTTTAGCTTTTAAAGCAATGGACAGCGAACGCGGACAGCGCCTAACTCCTGAGCAGAAAGACGTCGACGGAGTTGCGTTTTCTTTGATTCCGATCAATTAACGATCGTTGTGCGTTTAGCTTTATTATGGCTTTTGGAGAAGCTTTTGGAGGACAATCAAACACTATATAACAAGTGCTTGGTCTCACTTCTATTCATCCTTCACCTAGTTTTCAACACAGCTTTCTAGAGCTTGGACCTCAATAGAGGTGGTGTTTCGTATAGCACATGGGGCAGCCATGGTGCTAACTTGAAGCATGTTGATGAGCAGCTATGGAGTTCTTCTTAATGATTCTTCTTGATGAAGATGAAGGGTGTGTTCACACTCTAGCTCATGGAGAGGAGGTTATCTCTTGTTCATGGCAAGAAGACTTAATGGTGAGGATCGACCATCTACATGGTGTATTTGAAGATTATCTTCTACAGGAAGATATTAGGTTGAAGATTGTCTTCTACAAGAAGATGTCGGGCTACTTCAAAGACATTGGATGGTGTTTAACATAAGATTCACATCTTATGTTAAGTATTCAGGTACATATTCTCTTTATGCACACTGGTACTACTTGAAGTTTATGGAGGCTGTGGCGTTCATATCAGGAGGAGTCCTATTCAGCATAGGTACAAGAGAAACAATACGTATATGCTTTATGCATATTTTGATGAGGTGTTTGAGAAGGTGTGTTCACATAGTTTGAGGATTTCTAGGAGTAAACTTGTTAGCATTCTATGCTACTTTATAAGTATGTGATCTTTTCACACACGTATCTAACTTAGGGTCTTCCATAGCCTAAGTTCAGACGAGGGTTTGTTGACTATCAGTTTCACACTGATCCTTCTTCTTTCAGTCACTCATATTCACTCTTCTATAACCTATAAGGTCACACATCTCATTTATATTCAGATTACTGCCCATACATGTGAATATGTTTGTTACATTGTACATTCACTCATTCATCTATTTCTCATCACATAGAGTGATTGAGAGTTTTGCTCCCACATTGTACATTGAACATTGGTATATATGATACTATGAGTAAGCGATGGCTTACGTAACACCTTACACATGTCTATTCTTTCTCTATCTTTATCTCATCATATGTATGATTAAGTTGTGATATGTTCATGTTTTGTCAATATGGAAGATTGCTGGAATTAATGTTGTACATGACTGGAACTATGGAACCATGGACCTGTGACATGAGCCTAAGGGCCTACCTCACTTCCAACAATATGTCCTAACACTCATTAACATACACATATTCATTGAATTCATGAATATGCATACTTAATAACCCACATATGTACTTAAGCATTCCATTCTCATAATCTTTTAGTTATGCTAATTAAAACAATTCTCATGCTCATACACTCTAATGTAAATGATAACTCATACGCCCATACATTACTAATTAAACTTATTCAATAGTTATGCTCATTAGACACATTCTCATTTAGATGCATTCCAAAAAAAAACATGCTAACATATAATCAAGCATATGTTAACACTTAGCTTTATACATATTAACATAACAATGCATACCTTAACACTTATACTAATCTATTCACATACACATATGCACTTCCATGCATATGCATATACATGCTTACATGTACATGCATACTAACCATGTACACTCTCTAATGCACATGCATTACACATCCCTATTCATATGCTCTAATACATATGCGCATAAACATACTTATGCATGTTAACATAAGTTAATATACCCACATTGGAAAAACATATGCTTAAATTAACACATAAAACCAAGTTTTTAATATATATCCCTATGTATACATACTTTTATAGTGCAAAATCAATCTTTTAATGCTATATCTCTATTTTTTTTTTCTCTCTCTCTCTTTCTCTCTCTTTCTTTCTCTCTCTCTCTCTCTCTCTCTCTCTCTCTCTCTCTCTCTCTTTCTCTCTTTCGCTCTCTCTCTCTCTCTCTCTCTCTTTCTTTCTTTCTTTCTTTCTTTCTTCTTTCTCTCTCTCTTTCTCTCTCTCTCTCTCTCTCTCTCTCTCTCTCTCTCTCTCTCTCTCTCTGTGCAGCGCTACCGCGCACAGCGTTTGCAGGAGGAAGGAAAGAAAAAAAAAAAAAAAAAAAAAAAAGAAAAAACAAACTCTCTCTCTCTCTCTCTCTCTCTCTCTCTCTCTCTCTCTCTCTCTCTCTCTCTCTCTCTCTCTCTCTCTCTCTCTCTCTCTCTCTCTCTCTCTCTCGGCGGCGCTGCCATGCGCAGCCTTCAGGACGGGGAGAAGAAAAGAAGAGTGTTTTTTTGTTATTTTAATCTCTTTCTCTCTCGTTTACGTATGCTATATGTTCTTCTTCCATCGGAGCCGTCAGGAGAAGCAGCCAGCGCTGTCATTTTAGGAGCAGGGAGGAGGAGAATTAATCACTCCGGTTCTCTCTGAGTGATGCACGTTGCCATTAGCCCAAATCTGCCTTTCCTCGAGCAGATCTCTCTCACTCATCATGCGATAGCAACAAGGCCCTCAGACGTGAAGATTGAGGGTGGAGTGATCTCCAATCCCGATGAGAAAAGGATGGCAAGATCAAGACTCTTAAAGAATTAATTCAACACAACTAAAACTCTCTCTTGCATGAACAACAACGGAAGGAAAAAGAGACTAAAATGCAAAGAAGAAAAGTACTTATAAAAAAAACATTAGTAACTCTGGAGCACAACACACATATATATACACACATAGAGTTCTGTGCCTATCACTCTTTTAGGTTTTACTTTATCCTACATCCACACTTTTGCCTACACTTAATTCACCACACTTTTATTTCTACTTTAACTACGTTAATCACATAACTCACTCACATCACTCTTTCATCTACTTCCCACGCATACTTCTCATTTAAATTTTCTCTTTAAACTACTTTAAGTGCATCATTTAGTATTATCACTCTTTTAAAAACTTTAGTTACATATTTCTCACATACCATTCTTTTATCTAGCACTCTCACACACCACTAACTATTTATCCATATTAAATATCTTTTGAATTTAATTATCCTACATTTCCTAATTAAATAATTCATTTAATTTAAGCTTACATTAAGGATTTTAATAAATAAATACCTTAGTATTTATATTCACACACACAATTAAATTAACTAATTAAACCATAATTTAATTTATAATAAATAAATGTCTAATTTATAGTTTAATTTAATTGAATACCAAATATTTTTACCCTTAAAACACACTAAAACCCTGGGAAACCCCTTTAAAACTCATCGGAACCCATTGGAAACCTAGTTTAACCCTAGTATTAAGCCATTGGAATTCTTTTGAACCCTTATCATTAACCCTACTCACATAAAATCTTATGAATTTATGAAACCCTAGAGTTTTATACCCATGTTTCTTGCTTGTATGAATACAAAAACACATTAAATGAAACCCTACTCACATAAAATCTTATGAATTTATGAAACCCTAGGGTTTTATACCCATGTTTCTTGCTTGTATGAATACAAAAAAATGTGTAATTAGGATAAACCCTAATATGAGCACATGTTGCCTTCATTAATTTAGACCTGCAGCATTTTTCAAATGATTAAATCCAATAAATCAGCTGATCAACAATGTTATTAAAAAGGTTTAAAATTCACCAATAAAATATTTTAATTTTTTTGGACGTCAACCGGAAGGTGCAAACCTTTCTGACAACGTCTTCACTGGGCATGATGAACTTAGTTTCAGAGAGTGGATTGGGATTTACTTTATATGAGAGATATTTTCTATAATTTGGATGTGACAGATTGAGATCTTGGTCCATAGTTTGGATCATTGACAGATTGACATTTTGTTCCATAGTCTTGATCATTGATAGATTGTCATCTTGAATTCATAGTTTGGATCATGATGAGACTTTCTTGAGTTTCATTTTCATTATAGTGAGTAAATCAAGCAGATTTACTTGAACTTAGAGATTAAGCACTATTTGGATTATCTTTAGTATTTTTTTTTTTCCACAGAGATTGGGACATAGTCACATTGTTTTGGATCAGTATATTAGTTTTCATTACTCTAGTGGAGTAAGTGATTTTGCATGATTATATCATATGAAAAGTTGTCAGTGAGTATTTCAGGGAGACAAGGGCAAGCTGCCGAGGTCTCTACAGGTGAGAAGCCGTCACAACTTAGTAGTCAAGGTCTAGGCATAGGGAGTCCGAGGATATTCCGAGTACTTATGCTGTGCACATAGACACTCATTGGGCCTCAAACGGATTTCTATAGTAAGCCCAAGGCAAGGACTACTATTTATTGGTGGAAATGCTAGATATGAAGAGTATATATATATACACACACAAATATATATATATATATATATATATATATATATATATATATATATATATATATATATATATATATATATATATATATATATATATATATATATATATATATATATATATATATATATATATATATATATATGTATATATATGTGTGTGTGTATGTATGTATGTATGTATGTATAGAGAGAGAGAGAGAGAGAGAGAGAGAGAGAGAGAGAGAGAGAGAGAGAGAGAGAGAGAGAGAGAGAGAGAGAGAGAGAGAGAGAGAGAGAGAGAGAGAGAGAGAGAGAGAGAGAGAAAGAAAGAAAGAAAGAAAGAAAGTGTTTTTACGTCTATTAGGAGGCCGAACTTGGCCTATGAGACAAATCGATGTACATGGGTGTATCTTCTGTCAATCAGAAAAGATAAAAGTGCTGAAAAGAAACTGGTTAAGCTGATATAGATCTCCGTAGTATGCATGTGGGGATACCCATGAAAGTGGTGGGGGGTGTATGGAGTGCGATATCTATGATAGTCTATATGCAAAAGGGTAGTACAACAACCATGAGAATGCATCTAAAACGACTAACTAGCTCCATCCTGTGCTAGTGGGTGGGATGTAATATGTGATACATAGGTGGAGGTGGAGTCAGGGCCACCCTGATGGCTGCAACGGGATCGGCCATCATCTGGGATCGTCTCTCCTCCATGGCGCGATGGTCACAAGCCTGGATCTCCGCAATCTGGTGTCGGTGAAGTCTCGGGGCCCGATATCCTATAGCACGGGGTCGTCTCCTAGCTCGAGATATCTGAGCCTGCTGAAGAGTCACCCCGCTCGGTATGTGGGCTGAGGGGGGGAGGGCTGCAGCACGTCGTGGAATAAAGAAGTCAGTGAGCTGACTCTGTCTCCCTCCTGTATGGAGTGCTACAGTAGGCTGGAGTAGGGAATCTCTGTGACTCTGTATCTCTAGTAAGAATCGCCCGAACTGTCGCTGGTCTCTAGAGTCCATGATCTCTCGGAGGGTGGGCTGCCCTGCAAACAGAGTCTCGTATCTGCCTCTGATGCCATCATATGCGCTACATCTGCATACAAAGTGCTCCTCATCCTCCATCTCTACTCTGCATACTCTGCATATCCGCTCCTCTCTGGGAATGTCTGCGGCTCTGCCCGTCTCAATCTCGAGTCGGTGTGATGAGACTCTCAGCTGGCCAATCGCTACCCTCAAGCTATGAGGCATGTGAGTATCAGTGTAGCGTGGTCGCTGGATGAAACCGTCAGCTAGTATGTCTATGAACTGGTCTCGATAGTGCGATAGTCTCGATCCCATGTGTGCTGTGTGCCATGTCTGACTAATGTAGAGCTGCCAGAGATCCTGTCTGAGCACAACATTCCTCTCACGACGAGAGAGGTGGATGTGAGGTGAGTCTGGGTCATACTGAAAAGGCGGCAATCTGTCCATATCAAGTCCATGACTATCAAACCAGACTCTAACCTGAGTGTACCAAGCTCTCTCATATCCTAACTCTGATATCTGTATAGATGCCTCAAGAGCTCTGTGTGTGAGTCTATCTGTAGGGAGGTCCCTAATCCTCTGAATAAAGCAGATAGTCTGGAATAGTGCCTCTACTGCCATGGGTGGTGCAGCTAGCTCTGCCCTGATGATGTCATGTGGCACCGACTGTTTCCCACGAAATAATCGCGAGATCATACGTACCTGTGGCCTCTCGATCGCACTCCACTGGGTGACTGTGAGACCTGGGGCCCAAACCGTCGCAGCATACATCATAGCTGGTCTGACCAGTGTGTCAAATAGCCAGCCCTTCGTGCGGGGCTCCTGGAAGTGTGCTTGGTGACATCTCCGTTCTAACATGGCTAAAGCTGCATATCCACGTGTGAGTCTATCGGTGGCTGCCTGTCTCATGCTGAAGGGGCGAGGCAAGCTCGTGAATGTGACTCCGAGATAGACATAGGAAGTGACCACCTCAATCTGTCCACCACCAGCTCCGAATCCTGCTCCATTCCTCACCATGGGGGAGGTGTGGAAGATCATGACCTTGGTCTTGCCAAGGTTTACTGTCAAGCCCCTCTGTGTACAAAACTCATCCAGGGCCTCAAGGTGGCGCTGTAATCCCTCGGGTGACTCTGAAATCAAGACAATGTCATCGGCATATAATAAAATGTGGACATGTGTACCTGCGAGGTCTGCACCCTCTCCTCCAGCTCGGAGAATGTAGTCCTCAATCTCGTCAATGTAGAGACCAAATAGAGTGGGAGAGAGTGGGCAGCCTTGCTTAACACCGATGGTGCTAGCAATGGCCTCAGACATACCTCCTGGACACCGTACCCTCCCAGTCACCTGCTCATAGAGTGCATAGATGGCCCAAATCATCCCTGATGGTACTCCCAAGCTCTGGAGGCGTTGGAAGAGCCTCTCTCGCGGCACTGTATCAAAAGCTTTGCGGAAGTCCACAAAGCAGCAATATAGCCTCTTCTTCCGCACCCTTGCCCCATCAATGAGGCAGCGCAGAATGAAGATGTGATCAATAGTAGAGAAAGCTCGTCGAAAACCTGCCTGGCCTCGTGCTCGTAGCCCCTCAGTCTCTGCATATGAACTGAGCTCTGCCTCAAGTATGGCACCGTATAGTTTGGCCATGGTGTGGCCAATCATGATGGTCCTGTAGTTCCCTGGATCCAGGGTGTCGCCAGATTTGTGGATAGGCACAATGGTGTGCCTAGTCCACTCCTCTGGGAAGCCCTCTCCTATAGCGAGAGAGAGAGAGAGAGAGGGAGAGAGAGAGAGAGAGGGAGGGAGGGAGGGAGGGAGGGAGGGAGGGAGGGAGGGAGGGAGGGAGGGAGGGAGGGAGGGGCGGGGGGGGAGAGAGAGAGAGAGAGAGAGAGAGAGAGAGAGAGAGAGAGAGAGAGAGAGAGAGAGAGAGAGAGAGAGAGAGAGAGAGAGAGAGAGGGAGGGAGGGAGGGAGGGAGGGAGGGAGGGAGGGAGGGAGGGAGGGAGGGAGGGAGGGAGGGAGGGAGGGAGGGAGGGAGGGAGGGAGGGAGGGAGGGAGGGAGGGAGGGAGGGAGGGAGGGAGGGAGGGAGGGAGGGAGGGAGGGAGGGAGGGAGGGAGGGAGGGAGGGAGGGAGGGAGGGAGGGAGGGAGGGAGGGAGGGAGGGAGGGAGAGAGAGAGAGAGAGAGAGAGAGAGAGAGAGAGAGAGAGAGAGAGAGAGAGAGAGAAGAGAGAAAGAAAGAAAGAAAGTCATATTAACGTCTTCTGGAGGCCAAACGTGGCCTATGAGACAAAAACCATGTACAAGTGTAGTAACCCTGTGTAGAAGATAAAATGAAATAAAAAGTATATCGCTACACAAAGCTATATAGGGCTGGAAAAGGCTGGGGAGATGTGGCTCTGACTCTGCAGATAGTGGCCACCTAATACATGGGGGGGTCCAAAATGTGAGTAAAACGCCCTAGCTACTGGTGATGGGTGGAGGTGGGTGTAGTATGTGGTACATCGGTGGTGGTCTGAGTGCCTCCTGAAGGAAGACAACCCACGGGGTGGTGGTACGCCTATGCTCCATCATGTGGTCGTAGGCAATCCTGATGCGTGAGATATCCTCCTGATATAGTCGTGGTCGACGATATCCGCCCATGCGTGGTCGGCACCGTGCTCTCTTTGCTGCTGCCTGGTGGAGCGTGAGCCCTATAGATGGACCTCTCTGATGTAGCTCAACTCGCTGAAAGAACTGGGTAATGGTCTGCTGGGTACTCACCCGTGTCTGATGTATGGGCTGTAGTGACTGCTCTCGCCTCTCGTATGCTGCTGTGAGCGTCACAAGCGTCTCTGAGAAAGCGTCCCAAGCGTCTCTGGTCTCCCATAGTCATGCACAGCTGGAATGACTCCTCGATCTGGAATTGTGCTCGTAGGTCTATGTATGCTGGACATCTGATAACAAAATGCTTTTCACTCTCTACCTCTGTCTGGCATACTGGGCACCACCTCTCCTCACGGGGGACTCCCCTGGACCCACCCCTCTCAATCTCGAGCTGATGTGATGAAACCCGGAGCTGCCCAACGAAGACTCGTAGGTGGTGGGGAAGGTAGGTCTGCATGTATCTCGGAATCTCGATGAAGCCCGTGCCCCATATATGTAGAAAATGCTCGCGGTAGTAGAGCATTTTCGGTGGCAATGTACCCCTAGGGCTCACCCATGTCCTTTGTATGTATGTATGCCATATCTCCTGACGAATGATCCTATTCCTCTCTTGATGAGAGAGCGAGTAGGTGGGTGCATGAGAGTCGTACTGTAGTGGTGGTAGCCTGTCTATGTCAAAGCCATGGTGGGCAAGCCAGTCTCGTGTCTCTGCATACCATGAGGAGGTGTCGCCTGCTAATGCCATATCACGTGATGCCTCGAAAGCACGATAAGCAATGCGCTCTGTATCCATGCTCCGAAGTCTGTGTAATAGGCATACTGTCTGGAATAGTGCCTCAACTAGCATCGGCGGTGCAACGAGCTCTTCTCTAATGATATCATGTGGTACTGAAGGCTTGCTGCAGATAAGTCTGGCAATCATGAGGATGTGTGGCCTCTCTAATGCTGTCCATACTGATGTAGCTAATCCTGGTCCCCATATGGCTGCCCCATACATGAGCGCTGGCGTAACCAAAGTGTCAAAGAGCCACCCCTTTGTGCGGGGCTCCTGAAAATATGCCTGGTGGCACTGTCTCTCCATCAAAGCTAGTGCTGCGTACCCACGTGTGATGCGGTCACGGGCTCACTGAGCCATAGAGAAGACCCCTGATGCTTCTGTAAATGTCACCCCCAAGTAAACATATGATCCGACCACCTCGATCGGTCCACCTGCTCTGTGAACAAACTATGTCTGCGTACCTCTGCTGATGTATGAAAGATCAAGACCTTGGTTCTACCAAGGTTCACAGATAACCCTCTGTGTCTGCAAAAGTCATCTAGGCCGTGTAGATGATGTTGTAGACCTTCTGCAGACTCTGAAACCAATACAATATCATCAGCGTATAAAAGAATATGGACAGTGGACCCGTGTACCTCAATGCCAGCGTATAAAAGAATATGGACAGTGGACCCGTGTACCTCAATGCCATCTCCCCCCTGCTGCTGTATGAAGTCCACTATCTCATCAATGTAGAGACCAAAGAGGGTGGGTGAGAGAGGGCATCCTTGCTTCACCTTGATAGTGCTAGCAAGTGGATCAGATAAGCCCCCTTGGGGGGGGGGGGTAGAGAGAGAGAGAGAGAGAGAGAGAGAGAGAGAGAGAGAGAGAGAGAGAGAGAGAGAGAGAGAGAGAGAGAGAGAGAGAGAGAGAGAGAGAGAGAGAGAGAGAGAGAGAGAGAGAGAGAGAGAGAGAAGAAAGAAAGAAAGAAAGTCATATTAACGTCTTCTGGAGGCCAAACGTGGCCTATGAGACAAAAACCATGTACAAGTGTAGTAACCCTGTGTAGAAGATAAAATGAAATTAAAAGTATATCGCTACACAAAGCTATATAGGGCTGGAAAAGGCTGTGGAGATGTGGCTCTGACTCTGCAGATAGTGGCCACCTAATACATGGGGGGGTCCAAAATGTGAGTAAAACACCCTAGCTACTGGTGATGGGTGGAGGTGGGTGTAGTATGTGGTACATCGGTGGTGGTCTGAGTGCCTCCTGAAGGAAGACAACCGAGGGGGTTGTGGTACGCCTATGCTCCATCATGTGGTCGTAGGCAATCCTGATGCGTGAGATATCCTCCTGATATAGTCGTGGTCGACGATATCCGCCCATGCGTGGTCGGCGCCGTGCTCTCTGTGCTGCTGTCTGGTGGAGTGTGAGCCCTATAGATGGACCTCTCTGATGTAGCTCAACTCGCTGAAAGAATTGGGTAATGGTCTGCTGGGTACTCACCCGTGTCTGATGTATGGGCTGTAGTGACTGCTCTCGCCTCTCGTATGCTGCTGTGAGAAAGCGTCCCAAGCGTCTCTGGTCTCCCATAGTCATGCACAGCTGGAATGACTCCTCGATCTGGAACTGTGCTCGTAGGTCTATGTATGCTGGACATCTGATAACAAAATGCTTTTCACTCTCTAACTCTGTCTGGCATACTGGGCACCACCTCTCCTCACGGGGGACTCCCCTGGACCCACCCCTCTCAATCTCGAGCTGATGTGATGAAACCCGGAGCTGCCCAATGAAGACTCGTAGGTGGTGGGGAAGGTAGGTCTGCATGTATCTCGGAATCTCGATGAAGCCCGTGCCCGATATATGTAGAAAATGCTCGCGGTAGTAGAGCATTTTCGGTGGCAATGTACCCCTAGGGCTCACCCATGTCCTCTGTATGTATGTATGCCATATCTCCTGACGAATGATCCTATTCCTCTCTTGATGAGAGAGCGAGTAGGTGGGTGCATGAGAGTCGTACTGTAGTGGTGGTAGCCTGTCTATGTCAAAGCCATGGTGGGCAAGCCAGTCTAGTGTCTGTGCATACCATGAGGAGGTGTCGCCTGCTAATGCCATATCACGTGATGCCTCGAAAGCACGATAAGCAATGCGCTCTGTATCCATGTTGCGGAGTCTGTGTAATAGGCATACCGTCTGGAATAGTGCCTCAACTAGCATCGGTGGTGCAGCGAGCTCTGCTCTAATGATATCATGTGGTACTGAAGGCTTGCTGCGGATAAGTCTGGCAATCATGAGGATATGTGGCCTCTCTAATGCTCTGTCCATACTGATGTAGCTAATCCTGGTCCCCATATGGCTGCCCCATACATGAGCGCTGGCGTAATCAAAGTGTCAAAGAGCCACCCCTTTGTGCGGGGCTCCTGAAAATATGCCTGGTGGCACTGTCTCTCCATCAAAGCTAGTGCTGCGTACCCACGTGTGATGCGGTCACGGGCTGCCTGAGCCATAGAGAAGACCCCTGATGCTGCTGTAAATGTCACCCCCAAGTAAACATATGATCCGACCACCTCGATCGGTCCACCTCGATCAGTCCACCTGCTGCTGTGAACAAACTATGTCTGCGTACCTGTGCTGATGTATGAAAGATCAAGACCTTGGTTTTACCAAGGTTCACAGATAACCCTATGTGTCTGCAAAAGTCATCTAGGCCGTGTAGATGATGCTGTAGACCTTCTGCAGACTCTGAAACCAATACAATATCATCAGCATATAAAAGAATATGGATAGTGGACCCGTGTACCTCAATGCCATCTCCCCTCTGCTGTTGTATGAAATCCACTATCTCATCAATGTAGAGACCAAAGAGGGTGGGTGAGAGAGGGCATCCTTGCTTCACCCCGATAGTGCTAGCAAGTGGATCAGATAAGCCCCCTGGACATCTCACTCTACCAGATACTCTCTCGTATAAGGCGTAGATCCCCCATATCATCTCCTCTAGAGCTCCGATGTCAAGGAGTCGTCTCAAGAGTCGATCCCTGGGAACAGTGTCAAATGCTTTGCGAAAGTCCACAAAGCAACAATATAATCTCCTCTTCCTCACCCTGGCTTGGTCGATCAGGCATCTCATAGTGAAGATGTGGTCAATGGTAGAGTAATCTCGTCTGAAACCTGCCTGTCCTGGAGCCCTGATGCCCTTCCTCTCTGCGAGAGTACTCAACTCTGTCTCTAGTACCGCCGCATATAACTTGGCTAATATAGGGCCAATCATGATCGTCCGGTATGTACCTGGATCCATAGTATCACCTGACTTATGAATGGGCACTATGGTGTGCTCAGTCCATGAGTCTGGGAACCCTTCAACCAATGCACGGTTGAAGAGATGGGCAATGAGTGGTGCGAGAGTCGTGCCTCCATAGATGAGGTGCTCTGCCTGTAAACCGAAATGATCATGGGCCCTTCCATGCTGCAGCCGGGCAATAGCGCGTCCCACCATAGTGGGTGTGAAGAAGTCAGAGGTAGTAGGACGTGAGCTCTCCGGTCTGGGAATGGGAGGCTGGCCTGGGATCTCGTATAGGCCCCGTGCATAGCTATGCCAAGTGCTCGGGTCTCGGATAGGTGTCTGCTGTCTCCTCTCTCTCAAATGTCGCCATGCCATTGCACTGTCTCGACTCATGAGCAAATGGTAAATATCCCAATACTGTCTCTCCTCCCAATCCCGCCGTTTGCGGCGAGTAAGGCTCTGCATGCGACGCTGTGCCTGTGTGTGTGTAATATCTCCTCTATGCTCTAAAATCCGTAGGTGCTTCCGCAGCTCACGACAATCTGCATCATACCAGCGGTTCTGGGGCATGGATCCTGTGCGTGGAGGGTGCATATGTGTGCGGTGTGGGAAGCTGCGGAGAGCTGAGTCGTGTAGGATGGAGGTGATATGTGATGTAAGTGTGTCCAAAGGTGAGAATGGATCAAGGGAGAGTAGGCGGGTCTGTAAATGGTGTGCATAAACATGTGAGAGCTCGTGTGTGAAGTGTATCGTGGTATGTATCTTAGTGGGTGAGGGAGGGTCTAATGGAATCGGAGATGAGAGTGTGAATGTGATAAATGTGTGGTCAGCACCGAGTGGGCGTCGTCTAATACTAAGTGAAGGGATGAGTGAAGCTCGAGAGGTAGTACCCAAAATGTAGTCGACTGTGCTCTCACCTCCCCCGTGAGGGAAGCAAGTAAATCCGCCTGAACCTGGCCAGCGATTCATCCCGTTATATATAACGAGATGATGTCGGCTGCCTAGCTCGAGTAGATGTCTGCCATAGCCGGTGGTGTCTTGACCCGTATCTGCTGATACCCTGCTCGTGCTAATCTCATCGGGGTCTCTGGCCCTCATGATCTGTGGGTGATCCATGTCGTATGCCTCGCACTGATGCGACTGAGTGCGGCCATTGAAGTCCCCCATAAGGAAGACTTCACCTAGTGTGCTGTAATGTAGTATCTCATCTGAAAGCGCTGTGTATGGTGAGTCTCTATCTCGGATCGGTCCCCCCAGATCATGTCCTGCGTATCGAGATCCGCCTGGTGGGAAGTAGCATATAGCAATGTAAATCGAGCTCCCCTGTGCTATCTCCATGCGAACCCACATGTATCGTGCCTCCTCATCTCTACCTATAATATGGATCCGACTCTGTATCTCCTATCGAAATACGATGGCCACTCCTCCCGATCCTCGTGCTGTACTCTGTCTTGTCGTGGTCCTGAATGCAGATTCCCAATGAAAACCTGCAATGCATGGTAGACCTCTCTCTGGGCTCTCGTGTGTCTCTGTAATGCACGCAAAGTCATGTGATGCAAGGATCTCCTCGACTCTGTCTTGTCGCGTCCAGAGTGCCCCGTTGCAGTTCCACACTGCTCCTCTGAGTGGTGTCTCCTGGTGTAGTGATGTCTCATAGGCCGCATGGCCCTATTTGATAGGGCGTCCATCTATGAAGACCTTACCATCACGGTAAAAGGCCTTCCTCCCCTCTCGACGTGCCTGGAGTATCTGTGGCATGCAAGCGCGTCGGTGTGCCACCTACATACGGGTGAGGTCCTCGTCCATGTAGAGGGTGCCGCGAGGTAGTCCACGTAGTACTGATCGACGTCTAAAAAAGGCGGTCCGTGCCTCCTCGGAACTCATCTTGAGGATGAGTGCTCGCAAACGTGATGTATCCCTCCCCACCCTCCATGCGTCTGTGTAGGGCATGCTCTCGTATCCAAGTCGACGGCAAATGTCAGTGGGGTCTTCCTCCGGTGATACCCCTTCGGGTAGGCCTGTAATCCGAATGTGAAGTCTTCGAGTGTGTCGAAGCCTCTCCTCCTCAAGTGTATCCTGGACTCGTGTGAGCTCTTCTTTCTGCACGTCTTCCCTTACTTCCTTCTTAACTCTTTTGTGTACTACTTCCACCCATGACTCTCGAGTAGATTCTACCTCCGTTTTGATTTCCTTCTTTATTTCTTCCTTGAGTATCTCCACGTTGGAGATCTCCCCCTCTTCTTTCATGTGCTCATAAGCTGTCCTCTAGTGGTCTCGTTCTTCTGTGAGAGTCTTCACTTGTTCTTCCAGTCCTTTAACTTTATTCATTACTTGTTCTTCGAGTCCTTTGAACTTTTCCATCATCTTTCGTATCTCCATATTGAGGTTGCGGTCTGCTTCCTTTTTGGCCTCTTTGAGAGCTTTAGCGATAAGGTCGTCCACTTCCTTCCGGTCCATGGGAGCCATTTCAATGTTTAGGATTAGAGAGAGAGAGAGAGAGAGAGAGAGAGAGAGAGAGAGAGAGAGAGAGAGAGAGAGAGAGAGAGAGAGAGAGAGAGAGAGAGAGAGAGAGAGAGAGAGAGAGAGAGAGAGAGAGAGAGAGAGAGAGAGAAGGTTAAGGTTAGGGTTTCCACCTAAGTTCAAACTAGGGTTAAGTGCAAATTAGGATTAGGGTTTCAAATTTTCAGGTTAGGCTTTAGCTTAGGGTTAGGGTTAGGGTTTTCAGGTCAAGTTAGGGTTAGGGGCAAGGCTAAGGTTAGGGTTAGGGTTAGGTTTAGGTTTTTTGGGTATCCTAGGGTTAGGCTTAGGGTCGTATGGATATAGGATCATGATGTCGAGTTAGGGTATGGTTTTGAAAAGGGTTAGTGGGCATGGGGGATCGGCAATGTTTGTGGGCAGATCGGGGTGGAGGTATTTTTGGGGGGGCGTCGAGCAAGCGTCAGGCTGATGGCGGGGGCGGCGGGGTTCTGCTAGGGTTAGGGTTCGTGCGTCTCCTGGAGATCGACTACGGGCAGACAGGGTAGGCGGCAGGCCGATGGCACGGGTGGCGCACAGGTGGCGATTAAGCGCGGGTAGGGTTGCGGGCAGTGGCGGGCAGGCGCAGGTAGGGTAGCGGGCAGTGGCGGGCAGGCGCAGGTAGGGTTGCGGGCAGGAGGAGGGCTGAGGGAGGGGTCTGTTGCAGGCGACGGGAGAGAGAGAGAGAGAGAGAGAGAGAGAGAGAGAGAGAGAGAGAGAGAGAGAGAGAGAGAGAGAGAGAGAGAGAGAGAGAGAGAGAGAGAGAGAGAGAGAGAGAGAGAGAGAGAGAGAGAGAGAGAGAGAGAGAGAGAGAGAGAGAGAGAGAGAGAGAGAGAGAGAGAGAGAGAGAGAGAGAGAGAGAGAGAGAGACTTTTTAACGTCTATTAGAGGCCAAAATCGGCCTATGAGAAAACATATACATGAGTATGATCCAATCCACTGTGATCCCAAAAGGAAAATAAAGTGTGAGTACCGCAAACGGGTATAAAAGGAGTGGATAGTAACTGGCATCAAGGGTGTGGTGTGCTATGGGTACGCACTCTATATGCTCAGTGGGTGAGATACAAATATGATATGCATAGGGAGGGGAGGCTCGATGGTATCACAACCCACTAAATGCCTGTAGTGGGTGTAGGATATGATGCATCGGTGGGTAAGGCATCATGGCGATCCTCAAAATGCTCTGAACGTCCAAATCGATAGGGGTGCTCTGCTGACGTCTCCGTATCTCCATGTCATGGCGTGCGTGAATCGCCTGAATCTCTCTCTGATGTGGACTGGCTCTCCGGACTCGGGGTCTCGGACATCGACGCTGTCGTCTAAGCTCCTCTGCTCTGTGTAATGTGACACCCCGCATCGAGATGGGTCCTCGAGTGGCTGTGGGTGTGAAAAAATCTGTAATATAAGTCTGAGGGGGGTGGGGGGGGCAGGTGTATCTCCATATGCTGCCGGAGGAGTGATGCACGGCGGTGCTGGAGCTCTACTAGGAAACGACCTAGAGGGCGAGCTGCCCAATGGCCACTCTCTCAGCTGGTGCCATATATGTATCCATGTATCGTGGTCTCTGAATGAAACCATCCGCTGTCACAGTCAGGAAGTGCTCTCTGTAGTGTTGCCTCTTTGTGGGAAGAAGCTCTCGTGGTGCTATCCATGTCTCCCTGACGTGTATCCGTAGTAGGTCCTGACGGATGATCCTATTCCTCTCCGAACGAGAGAGGGTAATGTGGGGGGAAGAGAGGTCATACTGAAAAGGGGGGAGATCCGTAATGCTCATGCCATGGTCTGCTAACCATCGGTAAGTCTGTGCATACCATACTCTCTCATGCCCTATCTCTGCCAAATGTCTAGAGCTCTCAAATGCAAGCCTGGTGAGTCCGTTGGTGGGGAGCTCTCTGACTCTCAGAATAAAGGTCACCAACTGGAAGAGGGCCTCCACTAGCATCGGTGGTGTTTCAAACTCAGCTCGTATAATGTCATGTGGAACGGAGGGCTTGCTGCGCAGCAAGCATGAGATCATGGTGACCTGGGGCCTCTCAATCCGCGCCCACATTGCTTCTGTGATCTCTGGTGCCCATACTGCCGCTGCGTACATCAATGCAGGTGTCACTAGAGTGTCAAAGAGCCACCCCTTAGTCCGGGGCTCTTGAAAATGTGTCTGAAAGCAGCGTCTCTCCAATCCTGCAAGTGCCGCATAGCCTCACGTCAATCTATCTCTCGCGGCCTATGCCATGGAGAATACCCCTGTGCTTCCGAGAAGGTGACACCTAGGTAGACGTAGGAGTCCAACTACCTCTATCTGTCCTCCAGCTTCCGTGAAAGAGGCACGATGGCGTACTGTCCTGGAGGTATGGAAGATCATGACCTTGGTCTTGTCAAGGTTCACTGTGAGTCCTCTCTCCAAGCAAAAGGTATCGAGCTCCTGTAAATGTGACTGCAACCCCTCCTGTGACTCTGAAAGCAGGACAATGTCATCAACATATAATAGGATGTGTACTGGCGTACCTCCGAGGTCTCCTCCTCGCCCTCCTGCTCGTTGTATATACTCGGTGACCTCGTCGATGTAGAGACCGAAGAGAGTGGGTGAGAGAGGGCAACCTTGGTTCACACCAATGGTGCTAACAAGGCTGTCCGATAGACCGCCGGGGCAGCGTACCCTGCCTGTGACTCGTGCATACAAAGTGTGGATGGCCCATAGCACGTCTGATGGTAGCTGGAACTCCTGGAGCCTCCGTAGTAGTCTCTCTCGAGGGACCATGTCGAAGGCTTTGCGGAAATCCCCAAAGCAACAGTATAGTCTCTGCTTCCTCGCCTTCGCGCTCTCAATCAAGCAACGAAGCACGAAGATGTGGTCAATGATGGAGAAATTGCGGCAGTAGCCTGTCTGGCCGGGTGCTCGGATCCGAGCTGCCTCAGCGTGTGTACTGAGATCTACCTCTAGTACTGCCCCATAGATCTTGGCCAGGATATGGCCTATCATAATAGTCCTGTAGTTCCTCGGGTCCATCATATCGCCGGACTTATGGATAGGCGTAATGGTATGCATAGTCCATGAGTCCGGTAATCCCTCAACCAAAGCACGGTTGAAGAGATGGGCGATCAAGTGGGAAACTACATCTGCTGCATATATAAAGTGCTCTCCCTGTAGCCCCGTGTGGTCTGCTGAGCGGCCATGCTGTAGCCTATGGATGGCCTGTCGTACCATGCCTGCCGTGAAGAGGGTGGATATCAGAGGACGCGGTGTGGAAGGAATCGACAATGGTGGCTGTCCTGGGACGTCATATAACCTTTGGGCGTAGGTGTGCAAAGTCGGAGGATCTGCTATGGGTGTAGGTCGGCGTGGCTCACGTAGTGCCCTCCACGTGGTGGCATAATCCCTACTCATGAGAAGGTCGATCAACTCTGCCTCCTGTCGCTCCTCGAAAGCTCGCCGCTTCCGGCGTGTGAGGGCTCGCATCTGTCGTTGTGCCTCCCTCTCTGTGATGGATCCCAAAATACTCTGTGCTCTGAGATGTCCGTATAGTCGCCTACACTCCTCATCGTACCATCTTTTCTGGGGTGTATGCCCCAGCCGTGTCGAATGTGCAGTGCTGCTGTGGGTGGTGTATGGGAAGCTGAGAGTAGCAGATGTATGGAGGATCGAGGAGAAGTGGGCGGTGAGGGTGTCCAAGGAGGCAGAGGGATCAAGGGAGTAGATGCGCTCTCGAACATGGGAGCTATAGATATGTGCTAGCTCATGTCTAAAGTGAATGGTGGTATGGGTTCGTGGCTGTATGGTGACGGGGTGGGATATGCATGGTGAGCCGCGAATGGATAGGGCAAGATATGCGTGATCAGCTCCAATCGGTAAGGGTGGGATAACATAGTCTACCACACTGCCCCCCTGTGGTGTCGTGGGTGGAATGCAGGTGAGACCGCTCGAGGTGGGCCAGGTCCCCATCCCATTATATATAACGAGATGGTGTGCTGCTCCCATCTGGAGTAGGTGTCGGCCGTATGAGGTGGGTGTGGCGGTGTGGGCTGAGGCTCTGAGTGTAGGCATGTCCTCTATGGTATGAAGCATCTCAGGGTCGTCAAAGTCGTAGATATCACACTGGTGGCTCTGAGTGCAGGCATTGAAGTCTCCTACAAGGAAGACTTCACCCATCCCGGTATACTCCATAATCGTGTCACTGAGGCAGTCATACGGTGATGTGGTGTCTGGTCCCTCCCCCCCTGATAGCTGCTCGGGGGAATGTGTGAAGCACGAACCAATGGGTGCAATATAGCATATGGCAAAGTACGCTGCTCTCTCCTCTGATAGCTGGAGGCGTATCCACATGAAACGTGCCTCTGGGTCTCTGGCTACCACCTGTACGCTGTGCTGTAGCGACTGTCTGTAGAGCACGGCTACTCCTCCTGATCCTCGTGTGGTGCGCTGTCTCATCTGGCGGCGGTGAGCTGACTCCCACATATAGCCCTCAATCCTCGGTAGGCTCCTCCCCGGGCTCTCATGTGTCTCTGTCAAGAAGATAATGTCTCTGCCCTCCATCACCTCCTCGAGGCACCCTGGATGTGTCCACAAAGATCCATTGCAGTTCCAGACTGCAATGTGCACCTCCTGCTGTGCTGTCTCATAGGCTGCGAATCCCTAGAGAGAGAGAGAGAGAGAGAGAGAGAGAGAGAGAGAGAGAGAGAGAGAGAGAGAGAGAGAGAGAGAGAGAGAGAGAGAGAGAGAGAGAGAGAGAGAGAGAGAGAGAGAGAGAGAGAGAGAGAGAGAGAGAGAGGGAGGGAGGGAGGGAGGAAGGGAGGGAGATTGATTGATTGATTGCAGCCCCAAGATGAACCTGGTATCGGAGAAGTTGCACTTGATCCAATATTTTTAGGTGCATCAAGGAGCCTGCTTAATGCAAATCACTATGATGTATATTTCAAGGATATGCCATGCTTTGATGGCCTGGTAATTTCTCGTTAATTATGTTCTTTAATGAATTTCAGATGAGATGGTCTCAGACCTGTTATTTGACTTGAATTTTTCAGCGGCTAAGACGTCATGGTGATGAGTTTCAACGCACTCCAGGTGGATTCTATCGTGCACTTGGTCGTGTTGATGATACAATGAATCTTGGGGGTATCAAGGTTGGTTTACTGCAAATTTGAGTTCATTCGTATGGTTCACCTACGTATTAGTACTTGTGAACTTTTGGTGTTTGTTAGTGTCAGATCCTGGGACTGGTATATCTGCATACGTTTTTTCAAGTAGAGAAATTCTATTCATCTGTTGAAAACTCATAGTTGAGGTATATTCCTAAAAGATACATAGATGTTTGTGTGGATGTAGATGTTTTTGTCCATTTATGGATGCTGTAAAACAAATTATTGAACTGAAGCCATGATTCAATGGTGTTTTCTTTGCATATGGTTTGAGACTTTGCACATGTTTATGTGCTCATGATGATCTTTTTGTGTGTACTATGGGGTCTCAGGACATGAATGTGTGCTAAGAATGACAAGAACTATATCCAGAGCGTTAGCTATTGCTTATTGAGTTATGATGGTTGAATGTACATTAAAGCCTGATAGCAGATAATCATTATGTAGTGGATGGAGGAAAGATATAATGTGTTCCTGAAGTTTTTTGACATCATGAATGAACTAGTCAAGATGCTAGCTCAATTGTGACATGGATTGTTTTCCCTTGTTGATAGATTTAATTCATACAGGTGCACTACACTAGTATTTAGTTAAACAGCACAAAACTCAATTTATCTTTTCAAGTACGTGCTTCTTTCATTATCTAAAAGTCATGGAGCAGAATACTGTGACAGGTTTTGGTTGAGTGACCATGGATGCATTTCTGAGTTGCTTGATTGATTTACTGAATCAGGGAAAAGAAAGATTCAGAAATTAAATTTTGCAAACATAATTCTTATTTTGTTACTTCTTTGATGAGTAGTTAAACCTGATTTTCCTTTTGATGCTGAAGCATATTCCTGACTGTCTCATTACATCCAATATTCAGAGTTTGCTTTGATTTGGTACTGGCTGGGATCTCTGAATGAAATTTGAACGAGGTTGATCTGATTAGCTTTGCATAGATAGCATGTCTGTCAGTTACATGGGTCATGAAATGGAATCTGATTCTGAACAGGAAATCTCATGCTGTGAGATAGTCAAAGTTAACTCCAAGTGTCAGAATCTTCTGAAGAAATCTTCAGCAGAATCCTTTGAGCACCACTTAGTGTAAATGCTATCCATGAAGTAGTCTTCTAGTCTCCTAAGCACCTGCCTCTAGTACCGAAGTTTTTAATAATTATTTCAGTGAAATAAAAGAGTTTGTTTATGGCCCAAATTGAAGCATTTATTCATTGTAGCTGGTTTTTCTGGAACAACTTTGTAGATAGGTGTAGTAGTAATGCAGAGGACCAGCTGTGGGTAAGTTCAGTATGCACTTGTTCAGTATGCACTTGTTCAGTATACATCAAAGAGAGAACTCCCAAGTTCCTAACACTTTCTATGCTAGTATCTTGAATTCACGAGGGAGGATACAAAATTTACAAAACTGATCGAGGCACCCTAGGTCTCTTGTGCGCTACCGATGCGGAGAATACGATCATATTCAGAGTAAGTGTTCTTGTCTTGAAGGTGCATTGGCTTATCAACATTGCTTCGATGCCAAAGACCATTGCTCATGAAATTGGCTTGCTCCCATTCACATGATTAGAATCTCTCCTTAGGAGGAAGGTACAAATCAACACACTATGGTTGGCTCTTCTTCCATGGGACCTATGATGACTAGGGTGAGGCAGCATCAGCTTCAAAGTACGATGAACAGCGATAGGGAAAAGGGGATAAACCAACCAAGGCACTGAGTATTAGGTCAATTTATACCAACTAATACAAATGGACACTACATACGAAGTGATTAACTGAAAATTATATACTCTGTATATGCAAGTCAACTGGAAGCAAGCATTGATGGTTATAGGGTAGAATTTCCCCCCCTGCTGTGATGGAATATTACCAATGTCACATCATGTATGCCATAATGGGTAGTTGGAACCATCTAACTTATCTTCAACAACCGACATGCGAAAGACATCATTGCTTTCATCCATGGTTGGTGATTGTAGCTTGATGCAAGAAATTGACAATTTCTCAAAAGAATTGAACAGAATTACCCAATTGAGCTCTGCTAGACATTAGTAGAGTTCAGGGCGCTTATAGTGGCGAATAGAAACATGTGTATATATTTGGCAGAAAAGGAAGAAATTGCACACATAGTCGTTATCATAGTGTGTTCAGAGGCCAAAACGAGCTCAAATCATTATGTAAAATACACCATCGTGACTATGCTCACCTATTTTCGTAGCAGTTTGAGACACTAAGTGAGGGTGTGCCCTCAATGCACCTCAGTAAGCAACAAGCCGCACTAATATCAATTGTTGGAGTTAGGCGATTGAAAATGCATAGAAACAGAATAAGTAAGAAAAAGCAGCTTAGGAGCACAACATAATGTGTATTACTAAGTGTAGAATGTACAAAGTTAAGTAACCTTCAGGATTATGGGCATATATACAAGCCGTAGAGAAAAAACATACTAAAGAGGGAGAAAAGCCAAGCAGTACGAAGTGTGTTCACACACATCACTACCGAAATATAGTAACAGGCATTCCATATTGTTATTCTCATCATCTAAGATCTTTGGTCGCTGATGGCTTGATTCAAAAAGCCTATTTGAAGGGTTAAGACCCCTATTTAAGCTTGGAGATTTTACTTTTTTCATTCCCAATCCTTATTTTCATAATGTTTCTAGTGGAGGGCCTTCTTTCTTGCCCCTTCTCCCCTTCCCCCTTCCCCCTTCCCGTTTTTCCATTTCTTTCCTCCACAGCTTCATTTCCTTATTCGTTTGTGTAAGTCTCTTGTTTGTGTTTCATTGCTCTAGGGGAAACTATAACTCTCCAGAAGAGTAAGAAGGATCTCCTTCTTAGCTCCTCAATCAGTGGTGCAGCAAATCAACTGAGGAAATAAGTCCATTTTTTATTACCCTGGTTCAATTTGGAACAGGTGTAACTTGTGCATCATGAGAATTGAATGAACTAGTGGTGCAGCAAGTGAGCTGAAAAAATTAGTCCATTTGTTTACTATCCAATTCAACAATAGAATCCAATCACCACAAATATGGTTGGGGTGTTTGAATATGGGTCTTCACGTGTTTCCAGTAAAACATTTCCTGCTTCCTGGATGTATATGTGAAATTCTGCTGTTTGACTTTGCATTCTACTCGTTTTTGTATGCAAAACGTCCAGTCATGGTATTTGAAATCAACCTCAGATCATTGTCTGTTAAATTTTCATACATGCAGGTCAGCTCAGTTGAAATAGAAAGAATATGTAATACTGTACATCCCAGTGTATTAGAGACTGCAGCAATCGGTGTTCCTGAAGCTGGTGGGGGGCCCGAGCAGCTTTTGATAGTGGTAGTGCTCAAAGATGGTTGCGATGTTATTAGCAATGACTTGCTGAAGCAAAAGTTTAATACAGCCATCCAGCAAAAGCTGAATCCTTTGTTTAAGGTACATTCCTTGGTCAGTTGTGTTCTTTTTAGTCTAGTAGCTACTACAGGATTGCCATCTTCAAATTTCATTTCTCTTTGGTATTTCATCTCCTAATGGTTACATGGTTTCCGTCTTCCTGCAATACATCTGTGCTCTCTTACACACATCATTTTGTTACATCTATTTTACTATAAGCTTGTAATATGCATGGTAACAGATATCTATTGTCTCTGGGTTCTTTTATTCCTCGTTCACAGGTTGTGTCTGTGGCTGTGACAACTATGTTACCTCGCACTGCTTCAAACAAGGTCATGAGAAGGATGCTTCGCAGCCAGTATGGGACTTTGAACAAGCTCTGATTATCAGCTGCAACAAATTTAGCCTTTGGAACGTCAAGTTCACTCCCCTAAAAGGGGTTACTTTTTGTATAATTTGGGATTGAAACAACTTATTCCAAGCTGTACATTTCGAAAGGATTATTTAATTTTTCAGTCTACATAACATTAAAATGAAATTCATGTTGTTCTTCAAGTGTGGTCTATTTATTTGTATCCCTCTTTTTCTATCCTGCCACCGTTAGGTCAGTTGCTCAATCTATCTTCTTCCTGTGTATCTGTTTGTCCACACTAGCAGCAAAAATGAAATGAGTGGACTTAGATATACATTGTATTCTGTGGTGTCTAGTAACTGAATACAAATTAAAGTGAAAAACATGATTTGAGGGTGGAGGAGGGAAATTTGATTTGTGCCTTTAATAATCATGCAATTCTCG